>JAJJMB010000025.1:605752-935890 GCA_023531105.1 Papaver atlanticum
CAATTGGGAAATCCGACCTTTGGTTGTTTATTGAAATTGATTGATACCTGAACATTGGTCTTTGGTACCGTTCAAGTTAATTTCTCTTGTATTCAATTAGACTCGCAGATTTCTATTTGCTTGAGTAAGGATTGAATCGAGAAATTGAGATATAACTGTTTGATATACTTTTTATTAAGATTGAGTCTGACTGTCTAGTTGATTATCTTAAAAGTATATTGGAGTTAGTCCATACAGATTGCTAAGCGAATTATTGGGTGAGGTTGTTGTACCCCTACTTTTTCATTGTGATAAACCAAGTTTTTCCTATTAAAGTTCTACAAAGCCTTTTCACAATTGTAATAATTTTCAAAAGGATAACTTTGTAGAGACAAAGGCAAAATCCAATGCTCCCAAGTTGATAAATACTAACTTATACAAGAATAGTTATTCCGATTCCTCTCCAAGAAGTAATCTTGAAGAGGAAACTGGGGAGAAAGGGATATTGAAGAAATCTGTCTCAGACACACATAACCACACAATTGTGAACCTTCGGACAAAGGTTGATTGCATAATTTCTGATATCCGAAAGCATATTAGCAAATTCGATGACTTTGGGAAGGCGAGGAGAAGGCCGAATACAGGCAAGAATTATACATCCTTTTCCCTTAGTAATGTAAACTGTACTAAAGGCATAACAGGTACAAACCATGGAAGGTTACCAAAGAATCTTGTTGTTCATGATGGGCATTTGACGGGTGCCTACCATAACATAACTTTATTATGATAAAATATGCCTCCTCCTGGATCATGAAAAAAGAGGAAGAACAATATGTTCAAGAATGATATGAAACATCTTCTTGACACATGATGTATTTAGTGTTGTGTATCTTATTTTCTGTCTTGGATTAATTTAAAAAGCGGGGGTCTAACAACCACAACCAATATTTCGTTTCGGCAATCTGTACGGACTAACTCCAATATATTTCCAAGAGAATCAACTACACAGTCAGACTCAATCAAGGAAAATACATCCAAGAGTTATATCTTTGTTTCTCAATGTAATCAACAAATCAAACAGATAGAAATCTACGAGCCCGATTATTATGAGAAACAACTTGAACGGTACCCAAGACAATTGTTCAAGTGTCAATCATTATATCAACAACCAAAGGTTGGATTATCTAATTGATTGAACTACGCACAACCTATGACATTTCAGTTATATAAACAAATATAATACGGAATAACACGGACACCAGAAATTTTGTTAACGAGGAAACCGTAAATGCAGGAAAAAAACTCGGGACCTAGTCCAGATTTGAACACCACACCGTATTAAGCCACTACAAACTCTAGCCTACTACAAGTTAACTTCGGACTGGAATGTAATTGATCCCTAACCAATCTCACACTGATTAAGGTACAGTCACATTCCTTACGCCTCTGAATCCCAGGACTCTACGCACTTGATTCCCTTAGATGATCTCACCCACAACTAAGAGTTGCTACGACCCAAAGTCGAAAACTTGATAAACAAATCTGTCTCATACAGAAAAGTCTACTGAATAGATAAATCTGTCTCCCACAGAAATACCTACGAGTTTTGTTCCATCGTTTGATAAATCAAGGTGAACAGGAACCAATTGATACACCAGACTTATATTCCTGAAGAACAGCCTAGTAATATCAATCACCTCACAATAACTTAGCCGTATGGTAGCGGAAAAAGATATTATGGAATCACAAAAAATGAGACGAAGAGCTTTGTGATTACTTTTTATCTTACCTATCGGAGCTTAAATCTCGAGCAAATCTTAGAGAAGATGGTACTCAATACGGTAGAATAAAGTAAGATCAATTACAGAAAAAATAGTTCGGTCTGGATTCAGAATCCCAATGAAGTCATTAAGTCGTTAACCTATAATGGTTTTATAAAAACCTTGGTTAAAGGAGAATCGACTCTAGTCGCAACTAGTATCACACAGGAGGTATGGGGATTAGGTTTCGCAGTTGATAGAGTTCTCCCTTATATAGTCTTCAAATCAGGGTTTGCAATCAATGTTACCTTGGTAACAAAATATTCAATATTCATCGTTAGATGAAAACATGATTAGATTCAAGATAATATCTTTCAACAGTTAGATTGACTTAGCTTGTTACACACAAATGAAATATACCTTCATTTAGATATGGGTAACCGTACCTAAACGTGTACACTTAGTTGGCTCAACAATAGTTAACCAAAGTTAGCCATATGGACACTTTCATATCAACCTTGTTCATCTTAATCACAACTAGTTCAAATGACTCAAATGAAACTAGTTATAGAGCTTTTCAATTGTTTATATTCTCATAGAAGTATACAAGACACAATTGAAGCAAAATCGGTTTTGATTCACTCGAATCAATTCATGAACATTATAGCCACGGTTTGCAAAGATTGCATTCTTTATTATGTAAATGTATTTGTTCATGAGTATGTAAACATACATAACCGATTTTAGAACTTAACCCACTCAAGTATGCAAACGGGTACGCATACCTAAGTTCCTGGACCTGGTCTTGTTCGCCAGTATGCAAACGGGTACGCATACTGTCGTTCATGACCGAACTCAGTTGAAATCAGTACGCATACGGGTATGCATACTATAGTTCCCGGACTTCAACTATTTAATACGCATACGGGTATACATACTTAATTCCCGGACTTGGAATATACTTGCAACAGTTAGCATACAAACACGCATACTGTGCTATATCCAATCAGCGGTTAATTGTTCAAAACTCCCATTTTAATCATTTAAACGTTCTTAGAAGAAGGGAATAGCTGTCTTACACAAACTATTAGCTTCAAAGCAATTTTCAAGTGATCAAATGATCAATACGAAACATTCCGAGTCTACATCAAATAACTGTCTCACATAAATCATGTAAGATGTTACCATGCGATATTCACATGATCATTTTTTGACTTTCATCAAGAATAAAAGATGAACTTGGTTAAAGCGAAAGCTTACCAACACATATTTAGAGAAATATGTAAGCGAGATAAACTCAGCTCGAAATATCAAATGTGTATAAAGTAAAGTCTAAATAGCTATACGACTTTTGTCTCAATAGGAGATAGAATATAAATAGACTTCTGAGTGATAGATGAGTTCAAGTCTATACATACCTTTTGTTGATGAAGTTCCACAAGCTCCCCTTAGTAGTTCTTCGTCTTCAATCGATGAACGTCGTGAATTCTAAAGCTCAACTACACATTCTATCCTAATCCGAGACATAGCAATAAGTAGACTAAAAATCAAGACTTATAGTTTTGACAACTAAACTTGACAAACAAACTTGAGATAGCAACGCTTGCGAGTTCGACCGAGCAGTGCTCTAACATTAATATTAGGTTTTGTCATCTCAACCATCTCTTATGCTCTAGATTTTTATCTTTTGAGATAAGAACAAGGTTGATTATATTTGTCTGCATAACTAAGTTCATTCACAATTCTTTGTGCTCGCGGACACATATGCATTAAGTTCTGAAACCGACCTGAACCTATGAGTCAAAATCTCTTTAGAAGATTCTAGAAAGAATCTCTCTTCCATTAGTTTTTCTTTCAAAACCTAAAAATTGTGATATATATATATACATATATAAGGTACGCCTACCTTGTATTATATACAAAGTGCTGGTATAACTCACGAATGTTCACGAACCATGGATGCTTCTAAGTTTTCAAACAACATGAAGGAAGATAACAAGAAGATGGAGGATAATGGTTCCGCAGGTATTGTTTAGTTCTAAGATAATCATGTCACCATATCCTGTTACTTTTCTCAATAACATACAGGGTCAAGACCGGTTCAGATATCCCGAGATTTGGTTGGAAACATTATGAGTGACATCAAGGTGGTGTTCGAACAATTGTCTGCTGCCAAAATGGATCTCAAACTTCTCAATTCGGAACTGGAAAATGTCTCTGATGACCTCGGTGCTCTCAAAACGCAAGCCGCAGACTACATATGAATTTATTTATTTTTATTTTTATTTGACAAGAATAAATTCTTGTCAGAATTTATTCTTACTTTTGAGAAGGATAACTAGGGCTTGGTATAGATAAAATTATGATTACACAAGCTATTTCCAACAATTTTCATCTTGCATGTTTTTAGATTTATTTGGACGAACCCTTCTATACTTTCACTATGGGGGCCTAAAAATGCATTGCATGCAACGCCTTTTTTTCTTATTTTTAATTAATTCAATTAAATGGGTATTGGTAGTTTTTTCTCGAAATTGAGTCGACAATCGGAGTCATCATTTCCGACTACGGTTAGGAGCATTGAAAACAATGGAAGTCGACCCAATTGACGGCTAATACGGCATGAAAATGGCCAAAAAACGTCACCTAAATTTTTAATTTTAATCTTGACCGTTGATTGCCAACAAAATTCAACCATCCGATCTTAAACTGTTATAAAAATTGTTACAAAAGTGTTACAAAATAAGTGTTACGCAATATACCGCTACAAAATAACTGGTACAAAAAATGTTACAAAACTGTTACGAATACTGTCACTAAAAACATCCCCCACAATTTCTCTAAACCGCTAGGCACTCCAAATTTCGGTCGTCCTATACTGTTGCAACAGTCATCTAGTTTATTTAAATTCTAGAATTGTTGGAAGATGAACTTGCAGTATGTAATCACTATTTATTTAATTATTGCAAAAGTCTTATGAAATATTTGTGCCTTTATGTTTTTCGTGAATCGAGTTAATATTTCATATATGCTCGGAAGTTAAATCTATTATGTTTTTTATAAACGGAATAAAAGAAACACTTTGAGAATCTTCTCGCAGTATCGAACTATTCGTGATCACACTTTTGTGTTTTTACTGCGTGACACACTCCGTAATATTTTCTTATGTTGAGTCATATCGATCAAAATTATATTTTTGTCCGTAACTGGCGCTGAGATTATTCTAATTCGATTTTCGGATACAAATCCTTGTGATTTGTTAATGTCCAACAAAATCTTTATTTCTATAAACCAAGGTCACGCATGTTGTTCTCTTGGGAATGACATCAAATTGGGGAGAGTTCTTAAATGAACTTGTGCTTAATTGCTATATCTATGTGGGGAGTGTGACTGTGGAATTTGAAAGGGGATACTTGTATCTTAAATCTCCTAGATAAGCGCTAAGTAATTCTTACTATGTGATATCATCTAAAAAAGTTGATATGAGGAGTTGAGTTTTAACTATGTTATAATGTGGAATATCAATACTTTCTAAACTTGACATATATTTTGATTGTATTCATTAAGATCCCACGATTTTCATACCTTTGATAATTTTATTGACAAAAAGGGGGAGAATTATTTAGTAGTTTCATACTGCATACATATGGTTTACTGATCATTATGTTATGGGGAGTGAATCAATAATCTATAGGTTTCACCTATTACGTATGCAAAAGATGTAAGTATTGATTAAGGGGGGAGAAACATATCACCCTAGTATTACTTTAGAGTTGGGATACAATTGAACTTTGGAGAAAGGAATAATACTATGTTTCTATATAACGACGATTAAGAATATTTGTTTTCAAAAGTTGTAAACGCCATGGATACGGTTCTTCAACAACAACTATGCTGAGTTGAACACGTTCAGAATCATTGCAGCTTGAAATTACGAAGAGATCAATGAGTTGAAGAAGCCAAGGAAATCAAGACATGATGAATTCAAGAAGTTTTATAAGCTTTATTTTTTATCCATATGTATTGATAGTTTTGTCACTAAAACTGACAAACGGGGAGATTGTTAGAGCATTGCTCGGTCGAACTCCCAAGTGTTTCTATATCAAGCTTGTTGTAAATTTAGTTTTCAAAACTATATCTTGAATTCTAGTCTACAATTAGTTAAGTCTCGAACTATGATAGAAATGTAGTTGAGAAACAATGGATCGCGGCAGTTATCATTGCATTCTACCGTTTGAAGGCGAAGATCAACCGAAGCTTTTGGATAACTTCGTCAACAAAAGGTAAGTGAAGACTGAACCACCTATATCTCAAGTTATGTTCATCTTTCGATCTTTGAAACGATGTCGCATAACTAATTAGACTATTATGCATAAACAAGAATTTCGAGTCAAGTTTATATTGATAATTAGTTCTCGAAATATAATGACTAAGCTTAATGAACATTCGTTCATACTAGATGAATTTCGGTTAAGGATAATTTATTGTTCGGAATCAAAATCATGATTCAAGTTTTATCATTCGAAAATAGCCGGGAACAGTGATAAGTGTCATTGATATTATTCAGGAATTTTTGAATCGATTTAGAGAGAAATATAGAACTATTATAGATTCAGATACAAGATAGTGTTATCAGTCTTACAAACTGGGAAAACTGTTATAAGTCTGAACCCGTATTACATGAATTCGTACACATAGCGGAGTAGCTATATATTGACTTGCAAATTTGTGGTACACATATTCTTATGTATATCATATAAAAATATGTTCAACTCGTGAACAGGATTGGTATGCATACTCGTATGCAAACCATTTAGGAACTGTGGTTACGGAACCTGGTTAGTTTACAAACCGGTACGCAAACCAAAATAGTTTTGTGGACTCCGGAACCGATCTTAGTCTTAAGGTTTCCAAACCGTTACGCATAATTAAATAGTTCTGTTGACTCCGGAACTTGGTTTGGTTAAATGTTTACAAACCGATACACGTACTCTAACTGACCTGAGTCACAAACGGCTAAGGTATTTGTACTTTGTACATTTACTAACCATGTCGATTATCTTCAAGTGTGATTAAATTATTTCTATGAGATGATTAGTATTTGATTTATTCTTTAAAAACACTAGACTTATTTGATCACATGATTGTGACTCAAGATTAATGTCATATGTGTGCATGAAAATGAGTATTAAGCTTTTAAGTTCAAATCGTCTAGTTTCGGCTAACCATGTTGAACATAGTCTTTGTACACGGTTCGGTTTCGGTTTCACCTAACCAGAGTGTATATCTTGTTTATGAAAATCAGATTCAAAGATTCATCTAACGGTGGATATTGTTTGCTTTGTTACAAAGCTATCTTAGCTTAAAACTAAAGCAACCTATGCTTTGAATGTCTATAAAAGAGGATGTTCGAGCATAGCTCGGTTGAACCCACCAAGCGTTGGTATGTCGAGTTTGGTTGTCATATTTTAGTGAATCAAAACTCATTTAAAGAGTCGCTTGATTATATGCTAGAGTCAACTTCGTATAGGTTAGCTTGAAAGTATTAGGATATGAGACATTACAAGTATTACGTGAAGACTTGAAGAATGTGAAGAAGTAAGGAGCTACAACGACGACATCATCCTTCCACTTGAGGTTAGTAATATTTGACTTGAACTGTTTCATTCCCTTACATATCTTTCAAGTCGTGCATATTGAAAATATAATTACAAAACCGTGAATGATTATACTCTAGTTAGACATAGTATTAAGAATTACAATACGAAGTATAACGCCTATCTTTTGAACCTCGTATATAAGACATCGACATAATCATATGTTTGCTATTGTGATTATGTGTATGGGTATGAGTGAATATTTCGTCCTACGAAACAATGTTTTACATTCGTTAAGGAAGTACAATTCATAAACTTGTTTTGTGAATCGAAAGGGAAATCGCTAGGCTTATTGGTATTGTTATTCATTGCAAATTTTTGGATTACCAATATGTGTGTTTAGTATAACCGCTCATAACTTGTTTATGTATCTTGGTAAAACTATTCACAATGCCTGACTTTTGTATTGGTATGACTTTTATTAGTGAAACCAATCTTAAGTAATAACCTGAGATGGTATGATCGATATTTTGTAATTGGTATGACCAACTCTCGACATTGGGGAAATGATCCTAGTAAGAGGTGCAACCAATCACAAGTATGTGGAATCGATCCTTGTAAGATGTGCAACAAGTCTTAGTAATTGGTAACCGATCATATGACTTGTGTAACCGATTACAAGTTAAATACCATAAATATGTGGTAACCGATCCTAGTACCTAGTCAACCAACTTTTGGTAACTAGTGTGACTGATCCTAGTACCCACATGGAGGTAGAACCGTTAAACCCATGATTGGTGATTTGATAGGATAATCAATCACATAGTTCTTGGAAGTCAGATGAACCAATTCTAAACTTGTTTGGAAGTGTGGCAAATCGGTTCCAAGATTGTAAATATGAAAAAGGATTTACAAAGTAAAGATGTCGACATACTTTGAACATGTGCAGTAATTCTTATCTTTTATTGTTCAAAGATATTCCTTAATAACTAAAGGAGAATCCCGGATCGAAATAAATTGAGAATCTTTTAATTAAGGTTTTTAGTTTTATATGCTTTTAATTTCCAGCAATTAAATGCATATCTTTAGAAAATAAAAATTGGTAATGTGCATTTACTAATTGGAGATTTTCTACTGAGATTTCGGTCAATATTTGGATAGAGCATTTCCAGGAATTATGAAAACCGATTTTGGAAATATATTGCATATCTTGAGAATATTTTCGGTTTTGGAAATTCCTTGGTGTCCAAACTTCCTTGGTCTATAAATATTGAAGTTTTCATTTCGAGCAAACTAATCCTCAGAGCCAGCAAAACTACCTAGTTGTGTTGTTACTGGTGGAGCCGTCTATTCGGAGAGGAAAGTACCCTAATTAGGCGAAATCTCTTACGACCGCTCGTTTTAAAGACTTCTTTGGGATTGGAAAGCTCTACGAGTCCCGTTGGTGGGAAACTAGATAATTGCAGTTTATTATTAGTTTTCGATTGATTTGATTGACTAACGGTTGTTGAACGTTGATTGCACCTAGTTTGTTTATGCTTGAGAATCTTCTCTTCTGATATAAGATTTACTCAAACTAGATCGAAGTATCGACGGGGATCTTTTGACTGTTTGTAGATTTAAAGACGTCTTGTGATAATCCATTGTTAACAGACTCCGCTATGTGTGTGATTGATCACAAGATATTCAAGTTGTTTGTGTGCAGGTGTTTATTGAAGATCTAAGAATATTTGAAGACAAAGAATATTTCTTATTTGATTTCATAATCTTTGGTGTGCACCAAACTTGATCGGATGGGGATCCAACTATAATCGGTTTATCTTTTGATAGATTGGATTGATTAGTTGAGTAGATCGGCATCAATACAATTTTTTGTGATTCGAAGTATTGATTTCATAGTATAAACAATTACTTTGGTAGTTGTTGAAGAGATTATCTAAGAACCCGAAAAAGGAGTTTATTGGGATAAATGGAAGATCCTTTTTTCAAACTCATATCGCGTTGTTTGAAAAGAGTTGTTACCGAATAGATTTGTTGTTCCTTTACTATTTGGAATACGAACCAAAGGAATTGTTCCAAGTGCGTGACTTATTACAAGTTGGAGGCTCAGGGATACTGAGGGAACTATAGGTTTAGTTGCTTGGTCTAAACTATACGAAGTTGGTTTAGATTTTGTATAGCGGCTTCATTCTGAGAGTATTCAATTCTGGACAAGGTCCCGGGGTTTTTCTGCATTTGCGGTTTCCTCGTTAACAAAATCTTGCTGTGTCTTTTACTTTTCTATTTCCGCAATTATAATTATTTTTATTATAATTAGAAGTAAAATACACAAACTTTAATTCCTAATTATTTGATAGCAATCCTATTGTGTTTGGTTAAGTCCGAACCTATTATCAAGTAATCATACTTCATTGTTGTATTGTCTCGATCTCGTATCCATAGAAAATCACACAAAGTGTGAACTGATTAGTTGTATTGTCTCGACTCAGTCCATAGACAATCACTTTCGGAGAAAGGACTTATAGGTGGAAAAGTTTTAGATTGAGGTATATTTGGGTACCCCTCGTCTTTTTAATTGGTATCAGAGCAGGCAAACACGAAAGGATCTAACAATCTGTGTTTGGTGCGATCCATCCTATAAGAAATGAACTCGAGTTCTCATGAATCGACTTCAATTAACGTACCGCCAAGATTTGACGGAACAAACTATCTATGGTGGAAATATGCTATGAGATCTTTTCTTCAATCACGAGACTTTAATACTTGGCTATTAGTCGTCGATGGTTATAATCACCCGAAAGTAGAAAATTCGGAAACTGAGTTTAAATGCTTAGAGGATTTTTCAAATGAAGAAAAGGTTTTTGCTAAGCAGAATTCAGATGGTTTGAATGCTATTATACATGTTGTAAGTCGTGATCTACAACATCATGTATCAACATGTCAAACTTCGAAAGAATCTTGGGACAATCTTCAGATCGTATTCGAAGGAAATACATCATAGAAAGAAGCTAGACTTCAAAATTTTACGTCCGATTGGGAAAACCTTCGAATGGATGATAACGACACTTTTGAAGAGTTTTATATCAAACTCTCTGAGATGGTAAATGCTTCTTTCTCACTTGGAAAGACTATTTCTGAAAAGGATATAGTATGCAAAATTCTCAGATCATTGCCATCTAGATACAATTCTAAGAAGCATCCAATCATTAAAGCTAATGATCTTTCCTCCTTATCTAGAAGATCCCTTGTTGGAAAACTAAAGATATTTGATCAGGAGTATTTTTCTAACAAAAAAACAATATGGCATATAAAGCTAGTAGAAAGTTCCGACTCAATGTTCGGAAAACTCCCAAGATCAGGAAGATCAAAATGCTGAAGATGAAGCTGAACTAAATCTTCATTTGTCTCTTATTACTCAACGATTCAAGAAATTGTTGAGACACCGAAAAATAGAATATCATGTGTAAAAAAGGAATCACATTTCTACACGTAAGCGTGAAGACACTTAGGATGATAATGATGATATTCCTAAATGCTACAAATATAGAGGATTTGATCATATTTTTCCGGATTGCCCAACTAAGGATAAACAATGGAAGAGAAATGCATATACTGCAACTCTTGACTATTCTCCTGACAAGGATGATCAAGACTATATGGTGGATAATATTGCAACCATTGCAAAAGTCTCTAACTCTGAAATTCTTTCAACTCTAGATACTCAAGAAGAGTTTACCCCTACGATTTTCAAAGAAATGTTTCCATGTAAAGATAAAATGACTCAGCTTCTTGAATCTGACACCAATGGAATAAAATCATCGCTTGATCAACTCAAAAGGAGTTTTTTGAATGATAAAGAAAAATTTAACAAGCAGAAAATCGAGGTCTCTCAATGTTCCGAAAAGGTACAAGTATCTAAACTCATTCTCAACATTAAATGTTATCAAGATGAGATAAGGAAGTTAAAAGCAGAAAATCATAAACTGAGAGATAAACTCAATTGCTTTGGAAAACCATCACCTGATATGATTGCATCAAAAGGCAAGGAGGCAAGGTTAAATAAATTTGTGAAATCTAAATCCAGAAATCGGAATACTTCTGGTGTTTGTTTCCAATGCAAACAAAGAGGGCATTATCAAAGGAAATGTCCTGATACTAAACAGACTCTATAAAAATTCAAATTCTAAGTTTAGATCAAAAATCTCTTCTAAAAGGGAGAATAAGATTTTCGAACATCAAGATTAAGGGTTGAACCTAAAAGTTCAAACACAATAGCTTCTCAAATCCATAAGGATGTTGAAACCTTCAAAGGAAGAAGATTCAATAACCAAAAAATAACAACCTAATCGGTTATCATGAATCCTTACTGGTTACCCTCAAAAAGTATACAGTAAGGATATGAATGTAAATATTTGGATAAAAATATTTCTAACAATAATTTTTCGGTTAAGAATTTAATTGAAATAATATTCTCAAAGATTTTGAGAGAAAGTTCTTGAACTTATAAGAGGAGAGACCTCTTACTTCATAGAGCTTTGACAGAATGTCTAACTCTAGCTGCAACTCTCGCAAAACCGAAAAAGTCTGGACCATACTGTTTCCTAACAAGAAACTTCGTCTCGAATCTTCTGATGGTGATTCGGATTCATCTCCAGAGCTTCATTAAGATGTTCCTAATGAAGAAATCTCTTCTCTCAATGAAATCTTCTCAAGAATATTTCACTAAAATTAGATCTAATCTTATGTGAAGTAAGGAACATGGAAAAGGATTTGCGAAAGGAAGTAAATTAGTCTTGAATCAAGACTAGTAAACATAGAAGATGATTGGAATCCTGTAAAATCTTCTGATCCAGCTTCAACTTTGAAGGAAACTCTAAAAGGATAAAATTAAGAGTTTCAAAAATGGAAAAAAAATAGACATCAGTTTTTTATTTCTTTCAATAATTGTATAAGGTCTATTTTGAATAAAACAATCTATTTATTAATAAATAAAATTATTATTTTATAATTTTTCTTGTGATAGTTTTTCGATTACATAGCCTGTGCTTGAATGATTTATATTATTGCTATGTATGTTATGGGATGTTTGATTTCGGTTTTCATAACCTTCATATTCGATCTCATTGGGTGACTTTTTGGTTTAGCGGGATTGAGTTCTAGCCCATGTTGGTAGGCTTTATCAAAGGATCATAAGGGAATCTGATTGAAACTAATATGTGAAAAAGTCACAATATGTTGAATCATTTTTGGTTTAGCATAAAAGCATATGTGTTTCAGGGTTTCAACTTTTGCATCGCATCAGTTAAAACCGGTTTTCAACCTTTCTCTAGTAAAGGTTGCTTTTTGTTGTTGTTCTTTTGTCTTGCGAGAGGATGACAACACAACAGGGGAGAGTTTTATGTGAACTTTCGCTTAATGATATATCTTTCTGGGGAGAAGAGGATGCGGAACTTGAGGTAACAAATTTTTTAGTTAATCGTTTTCCAGTTTAAGAAAAGCCTGATTTTATTTCATGTATTTTTCTTTTGCTTAACAAAATTTCGGTACAATTGATGTTTATTCCATTATTTGTGTATGGATGTGTGTGTGATTCAATTGTTTCCGGTTAAGAAAAACTATTGTTATCTTGCTTTATTGTTTGGTATCAATTGTTTAGGCTTACAAAATTTCGGTGCAATTGCGGTACAATAGTGTCTATGTTTGTTTCAATTGCTTCTGGTTGAGGTAAATAATTATGCAAGTTGATTTATTTGGTTTGTATGAATTGTTTATGGCTTAACGAAAGGTTTTCGGGATCAATTGTTTAGTCCAATTCGATTCTGGATAAGAGAAACTAAGTTAATTCTGATCTTAGTTAGACTTATCAAAGTGTATGATTCGGTTATTCAAGTCTAATCGAATGCCTTAACAAGAAATACTAGTTAACTAACCTAGTACTTGTCTTGTTTAAAGTGAAAGGTATAAGTTATTATTTGAATAATTAGAACCCGGTGAGAAAAATAGAGTTAATTCTGATCTTTATTTTGGATTTATTGAACAAGCGATTGTATTTGTACAATCGGTTTAGCAAAAGAACTAAGGTGCTTAGTCAATTTTTGCTAAACTATTAGGGAAAATTGCTTCGGGCAATTGTTTCCTTGGTAACATATCAAAACAAAATTACCTTGTAGTTTCGGTTTTGATATTGGTTATCTAAAATGGTGTGTGGAACCCTCGTGCTTAACTCTTATAGGTTTTGCAAGTCTTTTTAAGATTTGTAAGATCCTTTCGGTTTGTCCTTTATTTTCTCGTACCTTTGTCATTTTGTGACAAAAAGGGGGAGAAATATATGGAGTAAACAAGTGATTTGGTATCACTAAGGAAAGGACAATGGTGCTTAAACGTTATATCTAACGAAAGAGTAAAGCATAGACTAAGGGGGAGTAACATATCATATTGATACTTGTGGTTATCTTAACTACAAAGGGAATAACAAAGACGTGCGGATTGAAAATCTACCTATCTTACCTTTAGGGGGAGTATTAGCTTTGTTATTGGGCCGACCAAGCGAAGCGAGGGAGGACCTTATATATGGTGACTTTGTGTCAATGTGAAGCATGACTTTTTTTCTCCAATTTGACACAAAAAGATTGGATTTCGTGTTTGTAACCAAAAAAATTCAATCAACAATGAAAGGACTAACTTATCCATCCCTTTTAGTCCAATTACTATAATTTCTTATGTATCCTATTCTTTTAAGGGTATAATTGGCAACCAAACTTTAATATAACATATCTAAAAATTCGTTCCTTGAAATTTTACAAATTTTATCTCGTTGGAATGGTTTTAAAAAAAATCTACGCAATGAGTACAAACAACAATATCAAATTTAGAGTTTTTACGAAAAATTCGGAGGTGTTTATCATTTTAGGCACAATTTTTGAAAATTAAATGTATATCCATCATGCAAACCACCACAAAGGATACATGCTTCAAAAAAAACCCCACAAAGGATTCATAATACTTTATGTAGTCATATTTTGGTTTATGCGTCAACTTATTTTCCGTTGCAACTAATAAAACGATGTACTCCCTCCGTTTCAAGAAAAGTGATAGTTTCACTTTAGACACAATTTTCGAAAATTGAATGCACAGTCATTATGTAAACCACCACAAAGGATGCATAACACATTATGCAGTCATATTTTGGTTTATGCATCAGCTAATTTTCCGTTTCAGAAAAAGTGATACTTTCACCACGTGTCAGGAAAAGTGATACTTTCACGCCGTGTCAGGAAAAATGATACTTTCACCTCATGTCAAGAAAAATGATATATTCGCGTCGTGTCAGGAAAAATGATATTTTCGCTCCGTGTATGGAAAAATGATACTTTCACGCCGCGTCAGGAAAAATGATACTTTCACGCCTATTTCTTCGGTCGGTCGTCCCACCGTGGCAACGGTCATCCAGTTATAATGTCAATAGCGGCATTTATGGATTGAATGTATATAGGTTATTGTGATGTTGAAACTTGGAATCAAGCGTATGTGTAATGAATTCTTGTAATTTGTTTATCCATATGATGTAAGAGTTTTGTCACTAAAATTGACAAAGGGGGAGATTGTTAGAGAATTGCTCGGTTGAACCCACCAAGCGTTGGTATGTCAAGTTTGGTTTTCATATTTTAGTGAATCAAAAATCATTTAAAGAGTCGCTTGATTATTTACTAGAGTCAACTTCGTTTAGGTTAGCTAGAAAGTTACTAGGATATGAGACTTACAAGTATAACATAAAGACTTGAAGAATTTGAAGAAGTAAAGAGCTACAACGACGACATCATCCTTCCTCTTGAGGTTAGTAATATTTGACTTAAACTATTTTATTCCCTAACGTATCATTCCCTAAAACTTTTAATCCCACGATCCTGTGGGATTTAGGTCTATTGCCTTAGCTAATACTTCTTATAAAATCATTTTTTAAACTAAAGGCAGGAAGAATGAAAGGTTATTTAGATAAGATAACATCTCCTTACCAATCTGTATTCATACTAGGCATGTATATTTCTGATAACATAACTATAGCTCATGAGCTAATCAATAAAATGATAATTAAGAAAGGTAAGAAGCCCGATGGGGCTTAAGATAGACAGGTCAAAAGCTTTCAACAGAGTAGAGTGGTCTTTCTTAATCCAAATTATGAAAAATATAGGCTTTAGTGAAAAATGGTGCAACTTAATTCATGAATGCATATCTACAACTGCTCAAGCTGTTTTGATTAATGTCCTATTGATCTCTTCAAACCTTTTAGAGATTGAGACAGGAAGACCCAATGTCTCCTTTTTTTTTTCTTTTTTTTTTGCATGGAATCCCTCTGGAGGACCATCATGAATGCAGAACTCTTAGGAAAAATAAAAGGTATTAAAATCTCAACCAATGCCCTGATGTTATTCATTTACTTTATGCTGATAAATGTCTTATTATCTATGATGTTAATGCCAAAACTAATCAAAAAATAATCAAGCTTTTACTGATTTTGGAACTGCCTCAGGCCAATTGATTAATATGCGTGAGTCTGGGGTTTTCTTTAGCGCTAAAACAACAACTAGTATAAGGAAAAAGGTCAGAGATATTTTTGGGGTTCAAGCAATATCTATTAATGATAATTACTTAGCCTTTCCACTTCTTACTAACAAATCCAAAATTAAGTGTTTTGAGCCGTTGATTGAAAAAATGAAAAATAGACTGCTGAGTTGGAATAGGTTGAACCTAAACACTGCAGGTAGGACAATAATGGTTAACAAATGTCACCTTTTATTTGTGAGTTTATCAAATGAACTACTTTAAAATTTCGGTGAAAATATGTAAAACCATAACTAAACTGCAAAGAGATTTTTGGTGGGGAAAAGATGAACATGGTTTGAATGAAAAGGGGAAGAAAGAAATGTATTTAAATAATTACGATTCCATATGCAAACCCATTAGTGAATGAGGGTAAGGCCTCCAAAATATGAAACATTTTAATCTTTTCCATGATAACTAAAATGGGATGGAGACTCAAAGAAAACCCATATTCTCTTTGTGCCACCATCCTGAAAGCTAAACATTACCCTAACTGTGATATTTTGCATGTTAATTCTAAACCTGAACAAAAAGACAGTTGGATTTGGAAAGGAATTTTAACATGTGTCAATCAGATAAAAAAAGACTACATATGAAGAGTTGGTAATTGAGAGATTATAGACATATGGGATGGGATGATTGTCAAACCTCCCCTAGCCAAGCATAATATGGAAGCTGAATTTTTTTGTGAAGGTGAGTTAGCTAATAACTTCTCAGAAAACTTGCCTTTAAGCAAGTTAGCTATTTGTTTTGATCAGGATACTATTAATATCATCATAAGTATTCAAATACCACTTACTAGTAGAGAATATGAACCTCAATGGACCCTAAACAACTGATGTACTTTTTATGTTAAATCTTTGTACCACTTCATAAAT
Organism: Papaver atlanticum; assembly: GCA_023531105.1. NCBI lineage: Eukaryota > Viridiplantae > Streptophyta > Magnoliopsida > Ranunculales > Papaveraceae > Papaver > Papaver atlanticum. Next base: position 622,565 of record JAJJMB010000025.1, read on the forward strand.
TTTACAGGCTCAGACAATATGAATTGGAGCAAAATATGGAATATGAAGGTACCCTCTACTGTTAAAATGTTTTTTTGGAAGGAATCTCATTCCATACTTCCTAATAGTATGAGAGTGGCAGCCATATTGTCAAATATAAATACATCCTGCAAATTATGCAATAATAGAGATGAAAGTCTTACACATCTTTTCGTGCAATGTAACTTTGTTTATCAGATTTGGATGCATTTAAATTTTGACATGCTTTATGTTATTAATGAAACAAAAAAAATTCATGAATGGCTAAATGACATGTATAACAATCAAGATAGAAATGGGGATGTTATGGATTGGTCTGTCTTCTGTAGCATTGTCATTTGGCATGTGCGGAAGGTGCAACCTTGTATTTCAGAAAACCAAACAAAATAGTGCTCAAAGTGCAAAAATGATTTTCAAGTATATTTATAGTCTCACAGATGTTAGTAGTGCAAACTATAACATAATGCAATTCAGGTATTATAACCCAATGAATGACAACAACTTAATAATAACAATAGATGATCCTGGTGACAATAAGAAATTCATGTTAGTAACTATAGAAATTACAATATCAATGATGATGCTTAACCCTACTACTACTTGTAGTGTGGGTCTGACTATTCATAACTTTTCAGGTACCTCTACAAAAGCTTGGGGACTGCATGCCGAATGTTTAACTAGAAAAGAGCTTGAACTGAAGGGAGAAGAAGATGTTTTTCAATGAGCAACACTTTCCAAAGTGATTATGAGCTTATTATCTGGTTGTTGTCGGGAATGTATACGAAAGCTAGAGAACATAGATTCAAGATTAGAAGATTTTGGCTCTAATGCTAACAATTGCATAAACTTTAAATTGTAAGGTTTCATATTGAAAAAATTTATAATAAATCAAGCAGCTCATATCTCTACTTGTCATAATAGATTTTGTATTGGCCAATGGAACATAACCCTTTCAAACAATCTGGAATTCCAATTCTGGATGCAACTGTAATCAACTCTCTTCCTCGTTACAACAAGGTAGAAAAGATATTATTGAATGTATGAAGTTTATTCCTCCTTTACGGAAAAAATAAGAAGGAAACGAGGGAAATGTAATATATGAAGCTAACATTTTATGAGGAAAGTTCACTAGTGGAGAATGGACTATTTGAGACATAATGAAACGACACAAACTAAATAACTCGAAACAACTAGATATCAAAAATGTCGTTTACCAGAGTCAAACTGTCGTTGTGTCAAGACTTTTATTGACCTAGAGAACGATACTTATGGTTGTCGTTGACTAAAGTCAAGACGACGTTGTATTAAGACTTTTTGTTGACTTCGACAACGAGACTCACATAGTGTGATTTCCTTGGTAGGATATTCCACCTTCAATGGTTAGGGTTTACTCTTAAAAATGATAGACGATTGGATCAAAATATCACCTCTATCTATCCCAAAGAAGAGAAAGAAAACTCATTTTTATCCGCCTCCCTTTCTCTCTGGTTTCTCTTTCTCCCTCACCTCAAGCCACCACCATTCACGATCATCCCCACTCTTCCTCCCGCAGCCGAGAAGTAAAACTTGATAAACCATATAACCTAACTCTCTCTCTATCTACCCTTGTTTCTCTGTCTCTCTTAATATTTGCTGCTGCTTCGACTTCAAAGCAAAAAAGAGTAAAGTTCCCATTGAGAAACCAATTTCTCATCCTTCTTACCCATTTGATTCATCTATGTATGATGTTCTAACCTGTTTTCGTTCGGATTTTGCTTAAATAAGGCTTTGATTTATTACAGATCTGATGGGTTTTGTTTTTGATTTTGTAGATTATCAAAGAAAGTTTTTTGGAATTGAATGAGAAAGATGGAAGCTCATATGAATTGATAAGCTCAAAACCCTATTTTCATTTTCTTAGCCATGTATTATTTTCTCTTTTAAGTTTTAATTTTATTTTGAATCTTATATGATGCAATCTTGGTGCTTATCTAGCTGCGTCAACTTATAAATCTAGAGACAAAAAGAATGAATCGGTATTGTCTTTGTTTTCAAACTCTAGAAATTTGTGTTTGTGTATTTTTTTGATAATATAATAAATCTAAAATAAAATAAAATTGTGTAAACATGGATGAAATTGATGATGAAGAAAACCCTTAATCTGAAATGGTTAATCTCTCTTCACTTTCTTTTTGTTTTACAAAGAAAACCCTAATCTGATTTTGAAGAATAACTTATATTTCCATCTTGATCTTTAAACCTAACTAGTAGTTGGTGTTCCTTGTTTGTTTTATGTTTGTCTTTTAGGTTGATGATAGCATCTGCCACTTTAGTTTGTTTGTTTTTCACAAAAAAAATATAAATGGTGGGTTGGATTGGTTTTTATACTTGTTTGGTGCTCAGCTTTGCAACTTAAGAAAAGTGGTTGACTGAATGTACAGGTAAATATGTTCATTTTGGAGCAGATGCAAATAATATTACATTTTTTCCGTTATAAATATGTTTGAAGTCCAATTTATTTCAGTTTTTAGTTTTTAGCTTACGCAACTCTTTGAATTTGCAGGTTTACAACTTCTATTTACCTGGATGTTGTTTCCAGGTGCTATTTTTGCTGAGGTGTTGTAGAAATGATTGATATCCTTGAGAGAAGTTTCATCAGGCTAGCTAGAATACTTGACGAGTTTTTGAATAAGGTGACGCCTAAAACTTGTATCACCAAACAACTTGGGAAATGAATCCCTATTTTATATGATTTTAATGTAGGTCTGTTTTTATGTTTGTTTTAGGGAAAAGCTCCTTATGTAGCCAAGGAGGAGGAAAGGAAGGTTGAATACAACAGAACCATGGATGCACACAACAAGAAATTGGTAAGTTTACTTAGAAATTTTGCATTCCCTGATATTTCAGTACTTGTAAAGAATTAGACTTAAGCTAATTAGCATGTAATGGTAACATTATTTTAGGATGGAGGATCAAATGCTGACGATGGAGAAGAAGAATAAGAATCTAACAAATTAAAGATCGAAGTTAATGAGAAAGAAGGAAATGATGAGGTTTTTCCATACTTAAATGAAAACTCTATTATTCATCAATTTAAGTTCGGATTTAAATAGCTGTCTTAACTAATGGTTCTCATGAATTCTGTTTGTAGGAGGAAGATGATGACTAGATATGAGTATAGTAGAGAATGAAGAAGAACTCGGAGATGTGTGTTTGTAACTTCTTATGCCCTTCCTAGTTTACAACACTTATGTTACGAAAAATATATGCTTCTGGTACTTGTGTTATTGTACGTGCATGGGTTAATGTTCAAGGCATATGTGTAGACACCCATGTTCACCGCTCCACAGCAGCAGGTTGGTGTGACCTCTAAAGCACAGAGTAATTTTGGAAACTCTTCTCATGGCACACAATTTGTTCCTCAGCAGGTCAACCAACAATTCTAGTTCAATCCTTCTCAGACTTCTCAGAGAAGCTATGGTGGCAGTTCGCATCTAACCAATGCTGCAGGACAGTTCTGTCACCTCGTCCACTCAGGTTTTAGTTAGATGCTATCAGATATTTGACTGCAATTTTATAGACCCTCATTAAAAGCAAGTCACGTTTCAGGTTATTTCATCCTCTCCAACAGCAAATGGATTTTTTTTTGTCAATAATTGAATTTGTTGTTTAACTATCAGGTGCAACAATGCAAGTACTGGTCAGGTTAAGCAGATGGTTATGCTGATAAGAGCAAAAATATCAAACAATGTAACTTGCTTAAAATCTTCTTCTTCGAATGCAGCAGCAACAAGGAAATTCTAAGTCTGCACAAGGCCCTGCCAATCATCAATGAGAACTGCTTCATGTTAGGTAAGTTATTCTTGCATGTTTTGTTGTTTTGTTTGTTAGCATTGATGTGTTTACTTTATCCCCTCCTTGATTGTGTTCTGTTGTCTTCCTTATCAACTGCTTTCCCTAAGTCATGTTGTGTGTCTGATTGACAAATTGTACTTTCATAGCCTCATGTTCGTACAAACTAAATGCAGGTTTGGGAAATCCCTTCATTGCATGAATTTTAACTAGATAAATGTTTGCCATTTAGGAATAAGGCTTTTTATACTTTCGGCGGCCTAGGGGTGCAATGTGATGTTTCTAACATGCATATTTCTTTGGTAACATATATCAGATTTTCAAAGTGGTACTTTTGGTCTCTTGTGTCACAACTGTTCTCGTAATATGAGATGATTTTGATATACCTAAAGGGAAATGGGCACGAGGGGGTTATCATATAAGGGCCTGGTCATAGTTTGATTCTATAAATCACCAAAACTTAGCTCTTTGGGGTCTTGTTATCTGGATTATTCAATGTTAATATGATTTGGTCTTTTGTTCATGATACTACTTATGTTGCTCACATGCATAAAGGATAGTTTGAAATACTCGAAGGCCAAGCTTGGCCTTTTAAATTACCTAGAAGTATAGGAACCATCAGGATCAGGTAACATCTCTTTATCTTGCTCTCTCTTGCTACTAACTTCACATTTGGCTCCTGGAGTTGATATTAATAACTGATTCAGCTTTACATAGAAATGATCAAATTATGTTTGCTGGCGAAGAGGATAAGTAAGTCATAAAGAACAAATGGGGTTTGGACGCCAGTATATGGTTGTTGTTGTGGATGTGCATTGACGTTGTGGAAATATAATGCTTACTGTCTGCTTCTTCTTTAACTGCATCATGGTATTGCATTGGTATACACTCGTCTTATCTCTGCGGTTGGTATTATTGGCATACTCGTCTCTATATCTACGGTTGGATATCAGTTCGGTTATTTGTTGTTCATGTAGATATGCTGGTTTGTAGAATGGACATTCCATAGTTGTTAGAGATTTGTAAGCCACTAACTTTGACCTTGTGTAGACAATATGAATTTGTGGTTGTGGTTGTTGTTGTGGCTGTGACTTAGTATTTTCTGTTATGTGACAATCTTAGCAATTAATGAAATTTTCTTTAATACATTTGTGAAGTATGAGATTGTTGAACTTGCTGAGAAAGCTGTAAGTTAATTCAATATGTTTTATTCTAACGTGTGAGACATCACCATTGCAAACAACTCGATACAAGTATGATTGGGACAAGGTATAATTGTCTTAACTGTATTGATTGCATTTACTTTTGTGTCTATGGAAGTTCTTGTTGAATCTGGTTGCTTTGGATAAAATTCGTTGACACGACTTTATATCTTAGTTCTGCAGGTATCAAAAAATTTATATGTTGACCAGCCTACCGGTTAGTTACAGTTCTGATGATCGTGACCTCCTTCATGTGAATTAGCAATAAATTTTGTGATGGTGGTAAGTTTACTAGTTTCTGATATTGTCATTTCTATTTCTACATGGTTGTAAGCTTTTGTATTGGATGTTCCATGTAAGCATGAGAGGTTTTGGTTAACTAATGTTGGAATTTTTTCTGCATTGCAGGTGTGCCGTTCTATGGTGTTCGCTCAGTTCATCATCCCGTAGTTTCTAATTATCTTTCTGGTTTGCAGTTGTCTTGGTGAACCTTAGATTTTAGGATTTTGATTATTCTATTTTTTTAAAATCCAAGTGACGATTGAATTAAGTTATGATCTGTGTAATACAATGAATTTTTATTTGAGTATATAAATCCAATTTCTATTTCACAGTAGTTTGAGTTTCCATCAGATCTAATTCAGCCAGTCAGAAACACTGCAGTTAGCTAGCTAGTCAGCTGAATCAGCTTTAGAGTTCAGCTGAATTTCCAAAAAAAAAAAATATAATAGAAAATTTACTCAACGACGCCACCTGAGTATCGTATTTAGCGACAACCCGAAAGTAACGTAAATCAGCTGCAACTTGAAAGTGTCGTTCCAAAAAAAGACACTAAATCTACGACACTTTTTGCGGCAACTCGAAAGTGTCTTATAACTCGCTTATACGACACTTTCTAAATATCTTAAAAAACTATTTTTTCCACTAGTGTCTAATCCCTGTCCGGATGTCCTTTTCGTGATCGAGGGATCATCGTCTTAGAATTTTCGCTGGATCGAAGGTGTGAATTTTTTTTCACTGGAAAGAACGAATACATGTGAAATTTTTGATTCTATCTACAATTTAGATTTTATTAGTTGAAACTTCAAATAAGCTTAGCCAAAAACATGAGATATATTTTTAATACTCCTTCCGACCCAAAAAAAAAATGACCTTCCATTTTAATTTTTTGTCCCTTCAAAAGTTGATCTTTATAATAAACAAGGCTATATTTCTAAAATTACCCTTTAGTGGGATATTTTTATTAAATCTTAGTATAAGAAATATTTATAATTTGATAGTCATGTTTATCTTCGTGACGTATGTGTTTTAAAATGATTTAGCGACATAATAGTCATAAATATCTATGGCATAGTTTGAGAGATATTTCATTTCTAAATTTTACTATTTTGTTATCCATGAGGATACAATTGGAAAAAAAAAATTATTCCTCCCTCCTTACTTTAAGAATTGTGCAAACTTGAAATATGTCATCTTTGATGGGTAGGAGGGAGTATCAATTGTAAACAAAATCCCTTGGATTTATCTGCATACGTCCATTCGTGCATCTATATATTGAATTCTGGACCGGATGCGGGTATCAAACTTTGGTCCCGCCATATATTGGATTGGATAAGGCTTATTTCTATGCATATGTCAAACATCCGATTTTGCCACTTTAGAACCCACTATAGGTATGCCAAAGTGCCAAACATATCTGCCTACACGATAGACTTTCCAGCGAGCGATAGAGTGTCCATCGATGTATGGTCAAACCATCGTTAGATGGTCATTCCAGCGTCAGGGATGGTCACCATGTGGATCGCTGACTTGGTCACCGCTCATCAGTTGCTCATCCAACGGCTACTATTCCCCCCATCCTATAAATACCTATTTCAACTCACACAATCTCAACTTCAAATTCATTTCAACATGCCTAGTGCTCACATAACCGAAGTGGCTAGCTTCACTCGAGAAGAAGATGTTTCTCTAATTTGATGTCAGATCAGATTTCAGTTGCAAGCGATAAAGATTTCAATTTAGAGACTTTTAACTTATGAGACTCCGTGTTTCAAAGTTTTATGACATTAAGTCACGTAAATTCAAGAAAAACAAATGAGTGTCTTCAAAATCGTTATTGTTTCATCAATAACGATGTGAGAAATTATCGGCAAATTATGTGGATGATAAAAGGGGATAATCCCGTGTTGTCAATTGAAGAACCAAAAATTAGAGCTCATACCAAATTGTTGAAGACAACAGAAGATGGTTTAGTCATGACGAATGTTATGAACTCTACAAGGTTCACGTGCAGGGATTCAATTTTCATTAAGTATTGTGTTATGCAATTATGGTTAAATTTAATGAAATGCAAAACTAGTTTCGATTTGAATATTAATCTAAAAGATAGTTTATATTAATTAAAATAAAAAGATTTTACATTAGAAATATTTAAACTAAATTACGTCCATAAACTACTCATTTCCTTGACCATTTCCTCCTCCAGGACCAAAGATCCAATTGCACGAGTTTTCTGGATCAAGAGTGTTGTTCAACATATCAGTTATTGAGCCGGTTTGAGACTGACTTGGTGGTTGAATCTTCTTTGGAATCGTCATAACGGCGCGGTATTTATAGGCGTTACAAAGTCGAACATCGGCGATATTGATTATAACGCTGGCGCTAGACTATGTATCGAGCGATACTCATGGTAGCGCTGGCAATAAAGGCTCTTTCGCTAGCGCTGCTGTTAAGATCGTTCGCTAGACTTTCTATCGCTCCGTGGTTTCTCCATAATCGCACAATTCATTTGCCATGTCACCTGGTATGTCAAATAAGTTTTTTTAACTTTGGGCATAGGAATAGGCCTAAGAGAGGTCAGGACAAAACCAATCCGGACACTCATTTGACTATTTTGGGGAGGACGGAGACGTTCCTAGTTACCGCTATTAAATGATCCTAGAAAGTCAAACACGGTGTGGTGTGGCTGCAGAAGCTAAGCAACTTCAAAATACCACCATTAAACAGATCAGGCAGAGTGAGAGATTAAGATCTTAGAGAATAAAAGAAAATGATTCTTCAGAAGCTGATTAACGGATTACTTTCAGTTTACTTTTTTTTTTCCTTTCAATTCAAATTCCATTATTCAATGGTCAAACAATTTTACCTATCCAAATCTTTCCTAAATTCCTTGTCAACTTAGTATCAAAATACGCTCAAGATAACAATGATTATTTGATTTCTGACAAACCCCATTTCTTCATCGGACTTGTGTGGGCTGAGCTTCTTCTCCAATGGCCTCTCTGTATGGCTAGTTTTTATGGTATCGTCAAGAAAAGATCTTGGGTCAAAAAGACTTGCTTGATTTATGGTATTTCTGCTGTTACTAGCTTGTCTGCGATTCTGTCAGAGTTGATTGGATCAGGAAAGGGTTCACTTAAGCTTGTGGGTATTTTTTATGTACCGTTCATGGTTGTTGCTGTAATCTGTATCCTGAATGGACTCAATATAAAATCTTCATCAGTTCATCGCACCACCAATGGCTCGACAGAAGAGGCTGCAGTTCATTTGAGTTGATTTGATTGTGTGTACTTCCTTTTTCCTTTTCTTGCTTTGGTTGCTTTATTTGTTGTATCCTATGATTTCTGATACAGATATGTAAAATTTATTTGAATTTGATCACAGTTTGTTACTAAATTTTAAATAGCTTTCTCATTGATATGGGGCAACCCCAAATTTAAACATTTCTAGTTAATGAGTCACTAACCCACCGAGTCAAACGAGTCAATAAGTTAAATGTTACAACTTCGCCAAGAGGCCGAAGACTGAAGAAGAAGAAGAAGACTGGTTATTTTTAGGGGTTTCTGGATTCTAATTGATTACCGAATGGAAGAGGAGACCTCAACCAGTTCTTCATCAGATGATCAAACATTCGATACTGGTAGCTGGATTATGTAAGTTTTATTTTTGTCTCAAGTACTCTCAATTTAATTCAATAAAGATCACATTTTATTGAAGTATTTGACTAAAATTTACACACACAAAAAACAGAGCCCAGGATTTGCTAAAGAGAAGATTGATTTTAGAAGACAACTTCACTTGGAAAATCCCCACCAGCACCACAAAATCATCATCACAAGTTTCAGTCAAAGAAAACGATGATAATAATACTGAATTGATAAGATATGTTGGAGGTGTTGATTTGAGTTTCTCAAAAGATGATCCTTCAATAGCTTGTGCTTCGATTGTTGTTCTTGATCTTCTACAAATTAATAATGGTGGTTTTGAAGTTGTATCTGAAGATTATAAAATTGTTCATCTTCAAATTCCGTATATCCCTGGTTTCCTAGCTTTCAGAGAGGCTCCAGTTCTGCTGGAATTGTTGGAGAAAATGAAACGCGAATGTAGTCCGTTCTACCCACAGGTGAATGAATTTTTATTTATTTTTGATTAAATATTTTGGGGTAATGTCAACTGCGGATCGGAAAACACGTAAATGTTTGTACTAATGTGGAGTTGTTGTTTTCATTATAATGAACTTTTTGTAACAGTGTTTGATGGTTGATGGCAATGGATTACTTCATCCCCGAGGCAAGTTTTCGTTCAATTGAAGACATTATGAATGCCTTGTGATCAAACTCGACCTTATTTGTCACTTAATGGCTCCATTTTATACTCAAATTTTATATCTTGGTACTCTATTTTGAAGATGGAGAGTTCTTCGATTTCATTATGACTCATTGTATACTTTCTTCTTATCGCTTGCTTATCTATAAACATCTGTATTCTGTGCCATTTGGATTACAGCAATGCTGAGGTAAAGTGTATTTTGTAGGTTTTGGATTAGCTTGTCATCTTGGTGTTACTGCCGATATCCCTACTATTGGGATAGGAAAAAATGTGAATATTTCTTTCTAGAACAATTGATATTGCTTCGTGCTATGAAGTGTTCTTAAGTTCTTAACTGAGAAAGTCATTTCGATATACATTTTAGCTGCATCACGTGGATGGTCTTACACAATCTGGAGTGAGAGAATTTCTAGAAGCAGAAGAAAACCGTTCTAAAGATCTAATTACTTTAACTGGGTGTTCTGGTCACATATGGGGAGCAGTAAGTAGTTAGTTTGTATTAAGTCGTGTTGCATTTAACTTCATGTCTGAAATTTAGTGCAACATCATAGTTTTGACTGCTGTTACGCAGGCATTGCGATCAACTAAAGATTCATTGAAACCCATATATGTATCTATTGGCCACCGGATATCACTTGACAGTGCAATTGAGCTTGTGAGGTTCACCTGCAAGTATCGTGTTCCAGAACCTGTCCGGCAGGTAACGTTTTCTCGATTGCTCAAATATGGAGTTTCTGTGCCCGCGTTAATCGTGTAGTAAAATATTTTACCTCCATGATTGTAATTACTAGTAAGTCGAAAGACAAACTTGTAGCTTTTAGGTTCCGTACACTTAGAGTGTGTTGTACAGTCACCATTGTAAATCAATTCGTAGTAAACATTTTGTTTAATGTTTGTAAATGCAGGCAGATATACGGTCGAGAAATTTCGTACAGAAAAATCAAGTATTCAGTTAGAAAAAGTGTGATTCATCGGTAAGCCACTTGTTGGTCTTTATTTATTCAACTTATCCAAGTTATAAACTTGAAAGAATGGAAAATACATGAAATATAGTATCATCTTTTGGTTTGGCAAAAAGCCATGTGGTGATCAACCCCTTCTTTTCCCTTTCCCTAGTTGGAACACCCCGTGAATTCATTGAGTGGATGGTCAGATGGTTTAGAATTTCTGCTGTCCGGTGGAGCTTGAAATTCCTTAGTCTTCTAACCATAGAATCTGATATCCATTAAACAAGTTGATCATCTCACAACTTCTGATTGAGTTTGCTCCAGGTCTATGTTGTGTGAGGCGTGAGGTTAGGCGAGGTGCCAAGGCCTTCGCCTCACGCCTTTTGCACCTAAGCCGCCCGAGGCTACCCGAAAAGAAATATAGTCAAAGGTAGTGGTTCACACCTTTTGCGCCTTGGGTGACGCCTTATTGGTGAGACGACCCCTTTACGCCTTGTGTGCTTTGACTCGCCTTTCACAACATAGCTCCAGGTGCCAATTGTTCAAAGGTCAATTGGTCTCCCCACCTTCCTCGTCTCCTTGGCACTTGGGAAACAGATTGAAGTCTATAACTTCTGATAAAATATTGGTTGTGCAGGATTCTTTCTTCTGATGCATGTGATTACAAACCGCTTGTTTAGCTAATTCAAATAGGTACTGAAATCATTGTCTTCAATGGGTAAAGTTTCATATCTATTAGTATTTGTTTCCTTCATTTACAGAACAGGTACTGTAGACAAAGTCTCAATTTAGTAAGAAAATGTTTTCAGTATTCATCATGTACGGACGCGAGTTGCTTTGTATTTGCATTTGTATCTTATCGACTTACTAGATTGGCATGAAAGTCTCAATTCGAGACAGATTGTTTGTAAATCTACTGTCTACATGTGTACCTGTATATATATTGAGTAAATATTCTCAAACTGAGGCATTCTTTTGTAACCTTACTGTTCTGTGACTAATATTGTCATGACAGCTTTGGTTTTCCACAAATTTACGGTGACAAAGTGCCGTTGGAATAATTCTTGACTGGAGGCTTAATTAAATTGGTGGCTTTCTGTTATGTTAGATCTATGAAAAATTCCAAATTTAGTAACTGAGATTAGACACTTTTCAGAGGTTTTATTGAAATAGTTCACAGACAATCTTTCTAGTCATGCTTCAAAAAGAAAAAGAAAAAAATCTTTCTATTCAGCCCACTTTCGAGAAGTGGGTCTGCGGCCCTAGGTCTTACGGTTTGGCTGAATAGAATTTTGTTTCAAAATGGAAAAACAGCAAAGAAAACAAAAGCATTGCACATTTAGGGCGCGACGGACAACGGTGGCTGTCAAAGCTGTGTGAACACCTAACTCGAGCAGTAAACGGTGATATATGTGAATGTGATTAAGTGAAGGGTATTTTACAACCTCCAGTCCAGAATGGGGGATAACAAAAAATTTATACGGTGTAAAGCTTACGTGCCCCATGCTAGCTACAGAAGTACCAGAAAGAAAGGGAAAACACTATGACACTCCTGGATTCCTTATTGGACAACAAGTACGGTCGAATCTTTATTCACGTGGGTCCTTTTTTGATATCATCGCCAAAACGACCGTTGCCCTAAGAGCCACGTTTCATTTCGAGCCAATTAGGTATTCGGTACTTTTGTTCTTACACATACAGTAATCACTGCCGTAAAATTTATTAATTCATCACAACTTGATTTTGTGCCTGTGTTATTTATCGGGCATTTTTTTAACCATATTTTTTATTTGGTGTGATGTGACTTGGTAGCCCCGTCGTGTATTTTTTTATTAGGTGTTGTGGGGCTTTATCCCACCCCGTCGCGATGCCTTTTTGATTTTGTGTGATTTGGTTTCGACTCGTCCCATCGTGCATTTTTATTAGGTGTCGTGGGGCTTCGCACCGCCCCGTCGCGATACATTTTTTATTAGCTGTTATTCGGCTTCGTCTCGCCCCATCCCAATGCATTTTTAATTTGTGCCCATGCATTTTAATATGAGGAATTCTAATATTTTCCCTAGATCCCGTTGTTCGTCTTTAATTTTCACCACGATATAATTCTAACTTTGCCGAATATAGTTCTTCCACAAATAATTTTATTACTAAGAAATAATCTTATTTTAGTTTTTCCACAGACCGAGATGTTCGCATGTTGCTTAAGATGATGGATTTGAGATTCCATGTCATTATTAGAATTTGATCGTGGATTTGAGTTTCCATGTCATTATTAAGATTTTGCTTCTGCCTTCTGTATAATGAATTCCTCAGCTTACATAAGGTTGTCAGACCCACACATCTATATATCCAATGCGACCACAACTTCCAAGTAAGTTACAACATACCTAAGTACTATATGCGTGATCACACACAATTCATAATCCTTTCTTAACAAAAGAGTCAAAGACAGTCATAGCTTCAGGCGTTGGAAAATGTTATGTGTCCTTTATTTTTCTGATTCAGGCCAACCCAATTTTTCTTTGTGGTGAAAACCACTGAACCATGTCCATGTCATATCATACTGCTTTTGTTTTTTTTGTTTTTTCCCCGTTCTATTTTTGAGATATAGTTGCCCTTATATGCATATACAACTAAAACTTATAGAATCACAAAATAAAAGGATTTTAAGTCTAAATTGGTCAGTCATATAGTGCAGATATACAACCCAAATGTGATTTAAGTTAGCTTTAAGGCTACGCATCAAGAGTATATAAAAAAAAAACAAATGAACCCTACATAGAGCTCTCATTTTCATTTTAATAGCCTAATTCTAATAATATATATACTCTTTCCATGAGATTATACAATGGTTTGCTTGCATGATGTTTCTATTTCTTTCTCTCTCCATATGCACGAAGTTGATTACTATTTGCAATGGACAATTATACTCGGTACCCAGTACATGAGTTGTTGATGTACTCGGAGATATTTGTAAATACTTCTTTGATAATCTACATACCAAAAGCAGCTTAATTATCTCAAAAATAGCCATAGAAGATATCCGTAGATTATTCAGTCTGCGTTAAAAGAGAAATGATAGATAGGAAAGAAGTGGAATACATACAAAGCTCTGCCACCAATTAGGATGTACAAATCGCTGCAATATCTGAAACCAAAATGTTAACATAACCTTGGATAGACTATCGATTTAAAAATGTTAATAAAACTAAGGGAGATTCATCTGCCTCTGTGTAAGAGAAATTATGTGTGTAGTATCATAGGTATTAAAGACGTACAAACCAAATAAATATGAAAGAAGGAAAGGTAATAAATCTACCAATTGATAACATTAAATTCACCAACTAACTCACGTGCATAATGCATCTATCTGCTAAAACTACAATGGCATGCCCCTAGAACCTGGACTTTAGGATCAAAGAAAGTGCAACATCTAAGTTCAACACACCAGGAACTCATTTTCCACCAAACTTAAACAATTACAAAGATAGCAAATATTAAGTTTGCTAATAATAGGATACACAAAAGAAAAATGTATGTACCTGAAAGGCCAAGTCTACCGATCAGCTTCCTGAGAAGAAGTGGACCGGCGTTGATACTCCATAAAAGCCACTCTGTATCATTTAAGTGAGAAATTAAGAAATTAAAGTACTAAATTGGGGTTAAGTTTCTTGAAATGTCTTCCAGAATTTTTGTAACGAAAAGCATGCACCTGGACACCAACAGTTTCGCCTACAGTCGATGTACTTACTGGAACACTTTACTGCTTCTTGACAGTAGACTTGGTAACCTTGGCTCCTGTTGAGTCCTTCTTCTCAACTTCCTTTATGACACCAACAGCAACTGGCTGCCTCATGTCCCTAACAACGAAACGTCCAAGAGGTGGGTACTGAGAGAAGGTCTCTATAACCATTGGCTTGGTTGATGGTAATCCGTCTTTGTGAATTTCTCTCATAATCTTTCAAGTAACTGACAAACATGGGAGAGTTTTTGGACAGTGTCAATCTATTTTCCATCACCGATTACACCTGCATGTTAAGATCCTGCATACATGCACACAACATCAAAGTCAGTGCATAACAAACTTTGCGACAACTATATTTGGCGAAACTTTATGCATAAAAAGATTTACCTGGTACGTAGACTCCCTTTTTGCTAACCTTTTGAGAAATGTTATCCGTCGATGTGGTGTAACTTTCTTGGAACAGTGGTCCAAAATTTGGTATTAGCAGCTACATTCATTTAAATATGTTAAAACTATAATGACAAATTATTATAAATTGATTTTCATAACCACCATAACACCAAAGAAATCCTGCAGTTTGACATGAATACCATGTTAATGACAATGCAATCAAAATCCTTCTAATACAATTCCCCAATTATTTTAAATTTCCTAAAAATTAATTTTTTATTACTATGTAATTCTTATTCTAAATAATAGTGGTGATGGTGTTGGTCTTGTTCTGTAATTCTTCTTCTAAAGAGTGGCGGTAATGGTGTTGGTGTTGTTATGCTATTTGCATCAAAACTATGGGGGTGCTGGAGTGGTTATATATTTGCCGTGTAACTGGTTGAGTTGTTGTAAACTTTTTACGCCTTATCTGACCGCCACCAGCTCATAAACCCCACTGCCACTAACTTTAGCAACAAAACCACTCCAACATCTCCACCACCACCACCATTGAGTTTCCTCAAATAATGATATATATATATAATACGTCTCAACCTGTAACCCCGATATTTCTTTTATACTATACTTCTTCCAGATAAGTCACAATTCAACATGACTTCTCAAATTTAACCAAGTATATATAGCGAGTGCATGACTAAAATAATACATGGATGAAACAAATAGATTATAAACAAAAATTAAACTTTAAAACTGATCAAAGTCCAGACGACTCTTTTAATTCTTTGTTACCATCCACGTAATGGTTTGTAGCTAATATGATTATTCATATTCCCTTCGTTCAAGTGTACAAGTATGCTCTATTGAATTAGTAAAGTTAACCAAATCAAAACATACAAAATTCAATTTTATAAAGTCTAACTACAACCTGACAGGATATATACTGACAAATGAGAGCTACTCAATATAATGCACATACCTAATGACGATACTGAATGATATAGAGCTTGAGACTTGATAAATCAAAAAGGACTGTAATGGAAACTTGGTTCCGGAAATGTAGTATGTTTCTGAAGATGGTGTTCTAGAATTTCCCTTAGGAACTGTGGAACACAACACATAAGCATTCGATCAAAAAATGGTACTATAGTTTTTTTTCCATAAAGATAATAGGATCATCAAATAAGTAATGCGCATAATGTGAAATGTTGCATTGAACTAATTACATACCACGATCAAGTATCAAAAACAACATAACTAACAAAGCATAGTTCATTGTAAATGAGGAAAATCAGCATATATTTGAGCTTTGAAATTGAAACCAAATAAGGAAAACTTACTTAGAATATCGGCTACGCTCTTGTATCCACGATACTTCTTGGTTCCCTGACAATCCCTAATCGATCAGCGATTAATCCAATTCCACCAGTGATGCCTTAAAAACTAAACCATAACCACAACCCTAATTAGAGACGTACAAAATTAAAAAGCCACTTCCCAGACCCTCACAAAACCAAAAATAAAAATAAAAAATATTTACCTTAAGTTCAATTGTATTTGAAAAGCTTTCTTTGATTCACTCAAGCTGATTATTTTTCATGGATTCTTCAAACACAAACCAATTATCAAACCCTAAATCAACCCAAGGAAAATTTAAAACATCAGCATTGGGGATATGGATGGTTTAGAGATTCCAGCAAACCCAACCCAAAAAAAATAACCTTTAGATTTCTATAACAAATATAACAATCTGCTTGAAGAACAACTGTGCAACCCTGGAGAATGAAATCAACAAAAGACTTCAGATCCGATAAAACCAATTGATATATCGAATTCTTCGAATCATCAGGATTCTTTTGATTATCATGAAAGAATGAAAACTCAAAAGACAACAAAGAAATCTTTATGGAATTTCACCTAATACTGAGCAATATGAACTCAAAGGGAAAAGTGAACAAAAATAGTTTACCCATACCTTTTCTATAATAAGGTTAGGAAAAAAAAACTTATGGGTTGATCTCTTGAATAAAATCGCACCTGCAATATAAAACACAAAAAAACAAACACAGACAAATTAAAATTACATCGAGAAAAAGAAAGAAATGCAAACCCAATTATTGTTTCACGCGAAAGAGAATAAGGTTAGGGATTACCATTTGTTTCACAAATTAAATCCGAGAAGAGATTAGTAACATCAAAAGGGTAACATAGGAATTTTTTGTTTGTACTATTTTTTTCCTGCAGGTTAAGCTTATCATCTCCTGTTTGAATGCTTCAAAAAATGGGTGAGGGTCACGGTTGAAGGAGGAAGGAGGTACTCCCACCGTGCGATGTGGGGGCTCATATGACTTAGGATTTTAAAAGAGTTAGATATTAAATTACCGATAAACTAATAATTATCAATTTATATTATAAATCTATCAAAATATTATATAACCCTGGTCACGAAATACTACATCAAAGATGTCGATGGCACTATTGTACAGTGTTAAAGTTATTGGGTGATGACATACCAGTGACCTGGGCAGTGGCGGAGCCAGGGGTTGGCTAACCTAGCTCTAGCCCCCTCAAAAATCTTATTAACCATCTAAGCACCCTCTATGTTATCCTATATTTAGTGCTTAGTCCACAAATATTCAGCATTTACCCCCCCCCCCCCCCCGACACTTTTTTTGTAGAATAATTTTTAGCCTCCCTACATAATATTTTCTGGCTCCACCGTTGGACCTGGGTTGGAAACTCGTCGGCACAAAAATCTTCTTTACTGGTAAAAAAAAAAACACTGCATCAAAGATTTAATTATTGTGACGCAGGATTATAAGAGCTTTCAAGATGTATTACTGTCCTATCGTAGTCTATTAGAGGGTTATAAAGTAGGAGAACCAAATCTCAAGAAGATTAATGTTTTAGAACGCGATGAGCCTTGCAATTTCAGCTTGGAAAATAAATGCTCGTTCAATGGATGACACCGCGTCAGAGAATTCAAGTGAAATGTTAGATAATGAAGGCACTAGAAAACTGCAAAATTTAATTAAAGGATTGAATTATTGCAATGGAATGGACGTTGAATGCCTTTTAAACTACCTTCAAGAGAATACTATTTCAGATTTTTTCTGGCGAGGAAATAATTGAGAGTATCATGGGAAGCGAGGAAAGTGATGATATGGAAGCCAAAGATGAAATTGCAGTTATAGAGCCACCTTCACGTAAAGAAGCTATCGAAGCTCTTAGGACATTAAATAGTTTTTTGTTGCATCACCAAACGACAATACCAAAATCTCTTCTAGTGTTAAGAAAAATCCAAGATGATATGCAACGTGACATCAATTTCAAGAAAAACCAAGTCACAATTGGATCATTCTTTACGAAATTAATATAGATATAAAACTAATTTAATATAAATTAAAGAGTTATTAATTCATATATCAGAAGAAACCTTTAGAAAGACTGCATTTTTTAATAATTTAGAGATTCAGTGAATTAATAATTTAGCATGTTGTTCCCGTCTCAGGACCGAATTTTTTTATTACTTTATCATGGTAATTAATTTATCTTGAATTAATTTATAGGGGATCTACCGCATCCTCATTATATTTACTATAAATATCAACCTTTGTCATACAACGGTAGACTCCGTGGCAAAGGAAGCAAGGATCATGAATCTTCAACATATGTCAAAGCATTTGCGGCAACGAGTTCGAAAGTCGAGCATTATATCTTGTGTTTTTTATAAGCAAGAAATTGTAAACCTATCGTTTTATGTTTCTTAATTAATAATATTAACCTTTCCATAAAATTAAAATCATTTTAAACATGTGTGTTTGATTGGTTAAAAAATCAATTGACGGTGTCATTAGCATGCGTCTTAAGAATCTTATGTGCCGGTAGAGTGTACAAAATAAAACTCATAAAAATAATGAATTATAGAAAGTGGTCATTTGTCAAGTTGAGAAAGGCACACTAAATCATATTTATATAATTGTTAATTTGTTTGATTTTAAGTGTCGTAGGAACTCTGATTGTCTAAAACAGGTTTATACAGTTGCTAGCTTGTTTGATTTTAACTGTCGTGGAACTCAATTTGTCTAAAAACAACTCCACTTTTACATTTCGGTTTACTATCAGGATTTCTTGAAGCAATGCGAAGATCCAAGAGTTGTTAATAAAGTATCAAAATGTACAGGCGTAAGAAGGAACATTACCCCCAACAATCCAATATTTTATTACAACTCACATGCTAATTAGGTATTCATGAAAATTGAGTTTATGTAACTACCTAAAATCCCGACCAATATTCCGGAACTCCATGAGAAATTAAAACATCGGCAAAGCTGACTCAAGTATGAATCCAACACTGAAAATAATGGTTTTATGTGTTATTCATAAACTTATTTTGCATCCTTAATGTTAAGTGGTGCGAATCAATTTAAATTTTGTGTAAACTTTGTAAGTATAACCCCCGCGAGACCCTATATGACCCTGCATGATCCCTTTGTGATTGAGGTATTCCCATGTGGACATGAGATTGCAACAAAATTGATAATGGATACGACAAAGATTTTTTTCCTGGTCGGCCAAGAAAGCAGTTTATTGATTATAGAAATGTGACGAACCAGGAAATTACACCTATCAAGTGACCGAGCCTTAAAGCTTCAAACTCACCAGGAAAATACATGTTGATTTTCCATTGAAAACATGCTTTGCAAGCATGTCTCCTTAAATGTAGCTTCTACACCTTTCCAACTTACGATGTTCTGCGAAGGGTATATAACCTTCAAGGCTAATGCTGATACATTTGCATGCATCACTGGCTTCGGAGTCTCGTCCATGCAACACGCATTCCTTGGAAATGAACATAGGCTATTGCAAGCCTATTTCCAACTTCCTTAGATCGCTTTGGCACTGAATGCACTAATCTTATTCGTGCCAAGGGTGCATTAGCCAGGATCATGCCATTCTTGCCATGCATCATCCTTGTGATGCATGTGGCTTATGCAAGCTCCCTAAATAGCATACCAGTTACTTCCTTTCCTGGCCATGCCCAAGTCACAATTGGTGCATGCATGCCTATGTCGACGGGCTTGATAGGCAGTATGAACTTTCAAAGAACGAAATGCAACTACCTCATAAAGTATGGAAACAATCATCTCCTTCATCGCATTACCTAGCCAGATGATATGATAACCCCCCCCCACCCCCCCCCCCCCCCCCCCCCCCCCGACCCCTTCCACCCCTGTGGCTCGAAGGGATCAAACACTGACTATAGTTAATCCTCGTCAAGACTAGCAACTAAAGACAACTCATGTTACAAGGAAAAGGCCTAGTCCTTATATGCCATAAGGTATTTTGCAAATGATACGCAAGCGTGTGCATCATTGGACTTTTCTTCGGAATGCATCATGGTGGTGCATTCTTGTTTTAACAATGATGCCTACACACCATGAATCTCTCTAAATAAGTGACGCCGCATAATGATGTTTTCGTATCAAATATGTTTCACTAGCCAAGCTTTATAAGCTTTAGGATGCATCTCCGCTTTATGTACCTTCAACCAACACCTCTTCCCTATATATGTCTTATTTACATATCTACTACTTTAAAAAAAAATAGGAGATCGAGGGTGGAATGTACCAAGCACCACCAGTTTTCGCGATAACGAGTTCCGTAAATTGCACCATAGTGGTGGAAAACAGTTATGGACCGATGGCCAACTTGAGTATTGCACCATAGTGATGCAACATCGCTCTTGACCAGCTTCCCACTTGCGCGATGCACCATGGTGGTGCAACTTCTGTCTTAGGCTAACATGCGCTAAACCCGCAACACAACTTCATCTCATTCAAATGATGTATCCTTGTGCATGCATCATGTGAAAATTACTGGTGTTACAAAAAAAAAAAAATCAAAGAACATGAACCACTCTATGCCAAAAACGAAAGAAAAATTACGGCAAAAGACTATTAATAATTGGTTAAGAGGATAAAAAAAAATTTATCTCTGTTTGACATTAATTACTTCATGAAAAGGTGAGGGTACCAATGTATCAGTAATCATTTTGCTCAATCTATTCAAGATGTACCTTGAATGATTTTATGGGGAAACAGAAGATTACAACTAGGTGTTTCAAAGGCTAGACTTTAACTTTTGATTATATAGGAAATATGTAATGCGGAAATATAAAGTCAAAAATGACTTCGGAGATTTTAATAACGAGAAATATTGCAAGTGCAAAAAAAAACTGGACCTGGTCCAATTTTGAGGAAGAAAGAATATAAAGGGTTTGAATTGTGGAAAATCAAGGAGTCTGGATTCTAACACTCTGGACTCGTCTCATAAGAAAATGATGCCCCCAAAACTGCATTGAGAGGCAGCATCCAACCACTTCAGGTTACTATTTCCCTCATAGCCAAGATAAAATTGTACCGTTGGATTTTTCTTATAAGACTAGAATGCTTAATTAGTTCCCGATCACTAACATTTTTAATACCATCTTTGCTGAGGTTATCGACACCTATAACATTCAAAGAGTCTTTGGATCCATAAAACATGACAAAAACCCAACAACACAGAAATAAACATTCAATGATTAAGTAAATAAATTTTTATTGAGATTTATCATGTGCTTTACCACTTTTCATTTTCTTATTTCTAACAAATTAAAACAGAAATCAGAGTTCTTGTTAGGATCATCTTGAGGAGAGAGACATTATGTGAATCGGTTGAATCGGGCGATAAAATCAGTTTAAAAAATTCTTCAAATCTCTCTCTCTCGTTTTCTGCGAGTTTTCATTAATTCCGTTTGAATTCAGGTGAGTAAACAATGATTGGTGTCTTGTTCTACTTGATTTCTGATACTTATTGTTAAATAAATATGTCAGCACAAAATAATAATCGATCGGAACATGATTCTGGATCAAAATCAAAAAAAATGATCCATTTCTCTTCATCTCAGATGAAGATATTGATGAAAGTTTAGAGGAATGGAAACATAGTTTAATTGGGAGACTTGATTTTGTAAAAATAAAATTTGATTTTGCTGAATCTGCGTTGAGGAGGCAATGGAAGCTAAAAGGAAACTGTCAACTAATACCAATTGGGAAAGGTTTTTTTATTATCAAGTTAGATAATGATGATGACAGGATGGATATATGGAGGGGGTACTGGGAGATTGAAAATCAAGTTCTGAATATTAAACTATGGTAACGAGATTTCAAACCTGAGAATCAAAAATCTTCCACAGCTTTTGTATGGGCTCAGTTCCCTAATCTGAGTATTGAATACTGGAAGAAAAGATTGTAATGAAAATTGGTGAGGCAATTGGTCGACCAATCAAAATTGATGAAACAACAATGAAGAAAGGGGTGGGATACTATGCTAGTGTATTAGTAGAGATTGATCTTGCTAAGGCAATACCATCCCAAGTTTGGATTGAGACTAAATATGGTGGCTTCTATCAGAAGGTGTTATTCAATAAAATTCCCAAATTCTGTAATCACTGCAAGGTAGTAGGGCATTATGTGGCAGAATGTAGGAAAAAAAGAGAAGAATCAACTAGAAAGGAGGACACTCAGGGTGCAAAATTTGTAAAGACCAGAAAAGCATATAAACCAAAAGAAAAGTCAAAACCAAAGATTGGTTTTGATATATGCTACAGTAATGAAGAAGTCTCAACTTCAAATTCTTTAATGGTAGATTGTGAAGATGAAATAGTGGATGCCATAATTCCTCGTATAGGGGAACCAAGTAAAAATTTATCTTATGAAGGTCAAGGATCGACTGGGATGTTTCATGCTTTACAAAACATGAGTGAATATATATTTGGGTCTCATACTATTTTTCCTGAATTACCAGTCTCAAAGGTTTTGGAGGCAGTTGCTAGTTCACCCTCAATTAACAATGTGGTTACAATCATTCCATCTAGTGGTGATAAGCATACAATTAAAAGCAAGGAGGACAAATGAAAAAGTGGGGGTACAACAACCTCGCCCAATATTTCGCTTAGCAATCTGTATGGACTAACTCCAATATACTTTTAAGAGAATCAACTAGACAATCAGACTCAATCTTAATAAAAAGTATATCAAAGAGTTATATCTCAATTTCTCAATTCAATCCTTACTAAAACAAATAGAAATCTGCAAGCCTGATTGAATACAAGAGAAATAACTTGAACGGTACCAAAGACAAATGTTCAAGGATCAATCAATTTCAATCAACAACAAAAGGTTGGATTTACCAATTGATCGATTCAACGTACAACCTGTGATATTTCAATTATATAACAAAATATAATGCGGAAAAGAAATAACACAGACACTGGAAGTTTTGTTAACGAGGAAATCGCAAATGCAGAAAAACCCCGGGACCTAGTCCAGATTGAACACACTGTATTAAGCCGTTACAGACACTAGCCTACTACAAACTAACTTCGGTCTGGACTGTAGTTGAACCCCAATCAATCTCACACTGATCCAAGGTACAGTTGCGCTTCTTACGTCTCTGATCCCAGCAGGATACTACGCACTTGATTCCCTTAGCTGATCTCACCCACAACTAAGAGTTGCTACGACCCAAAAACAAATCTGTCTCACACAGAAAAGTCTACAGGAATAGATAAATCTGTCTCCCACAGAAATACCTACGAGTTTCGTTCTGCCTTTTGATAAATCAATGTGAACAAGAACCAATTGATATACCGGACTTATATTCCCGAAGAACAGCCTAGAAATATCAATCACCTCACAATAATCTTAATCGACTAGCGAAACAATATATCGTGGAATCACAAACGATGAGACGAAGATGTTTGTGACTACTTTTCTATCTTGCCTATCGGAGAAATTAATCTCAAGCCAATCTTACGATTGTACTCAAATACGATAGAAACAGCAAGATCAGATCACGCAACTACAGAGAAAATAGTTGGGTCTGGCTTCATAATCCCAATGAAGTCTTCAAGTCGTTAACCTACAGGGTCTCGATAGAAACCTAAGGTTAAAGGAGAATCGACTGTAGCTTATACAACTAGTATCACACAAATAAACCGTTTTTAGAAAACAACCCACTTAAGTACGCATACGGGTACGCATACTTAACTACCCGGATTGAGCTTGTTTTCAGTTTACAAACTCCAGCAGAAATTCACGAAATGTGAACTTCCGACAATACGCGTACAGGTACACGGACTTAGTTCCGGTCATCCTAAACCAGTAAAGTACGCATACTTTGGTTCAAGGATTTTGGACTTACACAAGTATGAGTTCACATACAATGTTTATATCCATTCAAGGTTATATATTCTAAACTCTCATTTCAATCATTGAAACATTCTTAGAGGATGTTATATAGTTGTTATTCACAAACTATTTTTCATCAAAGCGATTTTCAAGAGTTTGAAATGTTCAACATGATTTTCGTCACGAGTAAAGATGAACTTGGCCAAAGCGAAAGCTTACCAACACATATTTCGAGAAATAGATAAGCGAGATAAACTCGGATCGAAATAGCAAATGTGTATAATCGAAGTCTATATAGCAATACGACTTTTGTCTCAAGATAGGAGATAGAGTAGATAGACTTTTGAGTGATAGATAAGTTCAAGTCTCCACATACCTTTTTGTCGATGAAGTTCCACCAGTTCCTTGAGTAGTTCTTCGTCTTTGTATGATGAACGCCGTGGAGTCTAGAGCTCAACTACACTTACTATCCTAGTCCGAAACTTAGCTATAAGTAGACTAGAAATCAAGACTTGTAGTTTTGGCAACTAAAATTGACAAACAAGCTTGAGATAGCAACGGTTGTGAGTTCGACCGAGAAGTGCTCTAACAACAAAGGCTTTTCAACCAAGGAGGTGCAAGCAAAATCTGGTAAGAATGTTAGTACAGTAAAAACTAGAAAGCAAGCTGCAATTTTACTGGAAAATGGTAGTAAAAATGGTCAAATGAGGAGAAGTAATAATTCTTCTCAAACTTTATCTTCTAAATGAGAGTGATCTTCTGAAATGTCAGAGGCCTTAGGAGATCCAAGGCCAAAGACAAACTTAGAAGTTTAGTTAAAAAAAATTGTCCTTCTTTAGTTATATTAGCTGAACCAAAAGTAAAAGCTTCTGAAGATTTTTGTAAAAAATTGAGATTACCTGGTATGCATTATAATTTTTTTCATAATTCAAGTGATGACAGAAAAGGTAATATTTGGGTGTTATGGAGTTCTGTAATGACAACTTCTTCTCTTATTTCCAATACTTCTGAATCCATAACAATTGAAGTGGCGGTACATTGATAACTGGTACTCATGTTGCTTCCTTAACAATAAATAGAAGATCTTTGTGGATGGAGTTAATGAATATTAGTGAGCTGAATAAACCTTGGTTGGTGATGGGTGATTTTAATATTTTTTTAAACTTAAGGGAAAAGATTGGTGGAGTAAGACCATTGAGAAGCTCCATGACTGAGTTTTCAAATTATCTAAATTCTTGTGGATTAATACAAGCTCCTAAAACTGGGTTGGGTTTTTCATGGTGTAATAATAGAGTTGGGAAAAAGAGAATATGTTTGTAATTTGTACAGAGCATTGGATAATGAGAAATGGCTAGATTTGTATCCAAGCTGGGGATACAAAGTGGGAGTTAGAGGCGTGTCTGATCATGAAGTTCTTTAAGGAGCAAATGCTGAAATTCCAAAACCAAAAAATGTTCCCTTTAAAGCCTTAAAAATGTGGATAAGTCACCCTGATTTCTTGCAATTGATTACCGATTCATGGAATGAAGAGCTGAGGGGTAATCCAGGTTTTATTTTTATGAGTAAGTTGAAGTCTTTGAAAGGCAGATTGAAACAATGGAATTGGAGTGTTTTTGGTGATATCAATAATAAACTTAGGAAAACAGAGGAAGATGTCTTCATTGCAGCCTAAAATTCTGAAAACAGAGGAAAATGTCTTCATTGAAACTGGATATTACACAGGCATATGACTCCCTGAGTTGGGAGTTCTTATTTCAAGTCATGAAGTAGATGGGTTACTCTAAAAAAATATACACAATGGTTGAAGGTGTTGCTGGAATCTGATAGAATATCAATTTTAGTCAATGGTGGCCCTGTGGGATATTTTGAAGTGGGCAGAGGATTAAGACAAGGTGATCCTTTGTCTCCTATCCTTTTTGTCCTTGCTGAAGATTTACTAAGCAGAGCAATAACTCAAATGGTAAATGAGAAGAAGCTAACACCAATGGTGAATATAAAGGGTATATCTCCTACACATTTATTTTTTTGCGGATGATATATTCATTTTCTGCAATGGTGATAAAAGAAATGTGAGGAAGTTAATACAGCTGCTCAAAAACTACCAGAATTCATCATGCCAGAACATTAGCTTGGAAAAGAGAAAATGCTTCATAGGAGGTACAAATGAGTTGAGAAAGACACAAATAGCAGAAGAATGTAATATGCCTCTATCAACTTTCCCAGATAAATATCTGGGTGTGACACTCATCCTTGGTGTTATTAAATCTCATCCTGTATGGAATCGTGTGGAGATGATGCAGGAAACTCTAGCTGGATGGAAAGGAAAAATACTATCTTTTTAAGAAAGACTTGTACTGGTAAAGCATTTTTTGTGCAGCATTCCAGTGTACAAAATGTTACTTTACAGATGGCCAAAGAGAGTTCTTAAAGAATGTGAGAAAATAATAAGAAACTTCTTGTGGAGAGGTGATCCAGCAACAAGGTAATGTGTGACTTTAAAATGGGATAAGACTTGTTCTCCATTGAAGGAAGGTGGTCTGGGTTTGAGAAGACTTGAGATAATCAACAGAGCTCTCCTAATGAAAATTTTCTGGAATATGCAGAATGGAACTGATGAATGGGCAAGATATTTCCAAGCAAAATTCCAAGACAGAAATGGTGCATGGATAAGTTACTACAAAAAATCATCTATATGGCCTGGAATAAAATGGGTGAAAGAAGTGATGAAGGAAAATACTAGATGGATAGTGGGTGATGGGGGTCAAATTTATGTATGGGAAGATTGCTGGAAAACAGACAAACCATTACAAGCATTATACCCAGAAAACAGTTCATGTTATAATATCTAGAAATGAAGGTCTCAGATATTCTGCTATCTGGTGAATGGGTGTTGCCAAATGAGTTAACTGAAATGATTGAGATAAATGAACTCCCATTAGTAAATGGATTAGAAGATAGAAGAGTGTGGTGTGGGACTATCTCTGGTGAATTTTCAATGGCCGCAGCAGTTGAATGTATCAGATATAAATATCCAAAATTGACATGGACAACAAAGGTATGGCACTCTTCTACTCATCCCAGTTTTTCAAGTAATGTTTGGAAATTAGTAAGGGGAGTAGTTTCTTCAGATGACAAACTAAAGAAAAGAAATTTAATTAAGCCTCAAGATGTGTAATGTGTAAGAATGATGAAGAAGACTTGGAACATATTTTGTGGCAATGTGAAAAAAGTAAGAAAATTTGGATTTAGTTTGGAAATATTTTCAGCTTTGTGAATCCAACATCATTTGAAGAGATTCTTCACATGGAAGTGCACAAAAGTCCGTCTGTAAAAGGAATATGGAAAAACTCTACATTCATAACAATGAAAGAACTTTGGTTCATGAGAAATATATGTGTTTTGTATGATGAGTCTGTCAGTGAAGGGGTAATCAAAAACAAAATCTTGAGCTTTACACAGGAGTGTGGTGGGAGGATGAAAGAATACATGTGGAATACAACTTATGATATGGAGATACTGAGATTTTTTTGGATGAAATATAGGAAAGTTAAATGCTCCAAAGTAGTTGAAATTTACTTTCATCTACCACCAGAATACAAGCTCTTACTTTGCTGTGATGGAGCATCAAAAGGAAACCCCGGAGAGGCAGGGTAGAAGAAATACTAGGGGGACTACATTGTGTCAAGTATAGGTGGATTGGGTGTGGCCACAAACTACTTTAAAGAGGTGGTAGCAGTTATAAAAGCAGGCGAATGGGCAGTGAGTAAAGGCTTTAGAGACTTGATTTTCAGAACAGATTATAGGGATGTGCTACAAGCTTACATATAAAATCATGTTCCTTGGTATGTGATCACTAGATGGACCAGAATCTGTGCCAGTTTATCATCATGGGAATTTACTCATAGTTACAAAGAAATAAACTTCTCTGCAGATACTCTAGCAAAGAAGGGTGTAAATATGCTAAAGGGACAGAATCAGATCTTTGAGAATGCGCCGGATTTTTTTGGAGGAACTTGAAAATGAAGATCAGGCATACTTTAGAATAAACCGAGTTTGAGAATATGTAAATGTCTTAGAGGAACTTTTCTGTTTTTCCGGATTTTTACTTTTTGGTTTACCTCCTTGAGGTTTTTGTAATTCTTTGGTCATTCTTTGGTGATTAATAAAACAAATTTTTACTGAGCAAAAAAAAAAGGATTATCTTGAGATAAATTACGAGTTTTAAGGGAAACAATATCAGGTCCATTAATATTTTTCAATTGCATCAATCTATTGAAGAAAGTGAATCGCAACTTTCAATTAATTTTGTACTTCAGATTCTTTTTAAATTTTAGTTAAAGTTTTAATGACCCGTCCTTTCACCGATATTGTCCCCCCTTAGCCACTGCGGTTATCCGGCAGTGTATGGTTTTCAACGGGCATCGCTGCGGTTATCCAGCAGCAACTTCCAAGGAGGTCACCCATCCCTGGATTGCTCCCGCCTGATCATGCTTAACTACAGAGTTTTTCGCCAATTCTGGAGCCAACTGTGCTGAAAAGGCCCCGGTGTTAGGAAAGGACAAATCATTACTTATATTCCTTCGGCGACCCTACCTGCCGAATCGAGGTATTACAATACCACCACCTTAAATTGGAGCCTGATAGACGCATTTATGTGTCTAATATATCTCAATTGTATATATTGTTAGTGCTCGATTTTGTACTTATTTGGTTATTTTATGGTGTTTTTGGAAAAATAAGCTTTTGCGGCGAAATTGGCTCAAAATGTGGCATTTGAACCTCCGTAGATAACGTACCAGAAGCACCCCAGAAGTATGTTGGAGACACCCCAGAGGCACCCCAGAAATACCCCGGAGGAACCCCGAAAAAAGTGTTGAAAACATCCCAGAAAAATTACTAAAGGCACCCAAAGGACGAGTGTTATGCGGACTCCAGCAGTTTGGATAAGGGGTAACCTTTCCCCTTCACATTCAAATTCTGAATTTGGACGGGAAAATAAAAAAAAATTCCTTGCAGTTTTGGTGATCGTGATTTGGAGGAGTTTGAGGTCGACTAAACCTCTGATTTTCATAGGATAGACTCCTTATGGGTCTAGGAATCTAATATGGGTGTTGAAATCGATTAAACTGGGCTCAATCGACGGATTTTTATCACAACAGTAAAATATGGAAAGTCACACGTGTGACCTGTTTTAGGAAATTTTAGAGATATTAAAGTGCTATAAACCTTCCCAAAGATTTGTATCTATCTAAGGAAGAGTTTAGAATCAAAAGGAAATCTCAGAAACGCGTAGAAATTCTAAAACAAGAAATTGCCGCAACTTTGCCGTGAAGAGAAAGGAAGAGATTTTGGAGAGATTTAATCGGTGTTTTTGATATAAATAGATTGGTTGGGTCATATAGAAGGGGGGGTCGAGAGTTTGGGGTCGATACGGAGGCTTAGGGAGGCTGCAGAGGCGGAGAAATCAAGGTTACAGGAAATTACCCTGCTGCTGCTGAAGAAAAAGGAGACGAAGAACATTGACCCACACAAACAGTCGCAGTTCTGTTACACCAGAGAACTATTGTTCATCTACAGTCTTATTCCTTTATAACAGTGGTTCTGTAACATATATATCTGTTGCAAATCCGCTGTAATATTATTTTCTTCAATAAAACACCTTTTTGAGTCATGATTCAATCTTTTGAGTGTGTTTTTGATATTAGGAGCTAAACCCCAACATTGGGACGCGGAGGGAGTCGATTTTCATCATAAAGTAAATTTAATTTATTCTTTTTATGACTTTAGCATTAATTTAAAATTGAAATATGATTTGAATTAATTAGTTGTCATTTAATTTTATGATGTATGCTTAGCTTAAATGTTTTGATACATCATGTTTAGGATTTACAACTAATCTTTTGAGAATCTACTTAGGAAAAAATAAGAGTCACCATATCATATTTTATTTGGGTTATAATTGTTGAGAATAAATAAATTGAACCACATGCATGAGAATTGGCCAAATCCTTAGTCCCAATACCTCTCGCCCATTGTTTATAATTTTTGTTTATATATTTTTATTAAATTTAAAAACTCGAATCTTCACAAGTCCGAGAGTTTGAACTCATTACTACAACAACTTTAAAATCACATCAGAGCCGTCCTCAGCTCCGGAATATATTCAATCCATATCTCTGACGTTCTATGCCCCTCATGAGACAAGTACCTGGAACAACCTCGTCCAGCGTACCTTCCCACCCTCGGAAGGTGACCAGTCGTCGGCTCTGATACCATTTTTAATGACCCGTCCCTCCACTGATATTGCCCTTACTTAGCTACTGCGGTTATCCTGCAGTGTGAGGTTTTCAACGGGCATCATTGCGGTTATCCAGCAACAACTTCTCGGGAGGTCATCCATCCCTGGATTGCTCCCGCCCGAGCACGCTTAACTACAAAGTTTTCCGCTAACTCTGGAGCCAACTATGTTGAAAAGGCCTCGGTTTTAGGAAAGGACAAACCATTACTTATATTTCTTCGGCGAACCCTACCCGCCGAATCGGGGTATTACAAAAGTAGTTATTGAGATCCGGATACCCGATCTTATATTCGAAAATGAATTCAATTACACAAACCGATCAAGTCCATCCTTCTATCTGAATCCTGATACATAATGATGAATTGGATCTAACAGCGAGAACTTTTTACTTCTTTTTTTTTTGAGGTAAAAGATGAATTCATATTTGAATTTAATTCATGCGGTCTTGAAGAATAATTTTTGGACAATCATTAAGGAATGCAAAATTATATGCATGCCATTAGAATTTTTCTGTGTGTCTAAGGAGATCACTAGAACCCTAAGTTTCCGTATGATTGATTTGCAGTACCATTTACTAGAATCAAATGTTGAGCTTGTACAGGAAAAAAGACTCCACCATGATTACATAAGAATATAAAATTAATTGATCATAGTAGTTAACTCTTATTCGAATTGCAGATGCGTCTTCCAAATTCAAGGTTGAGTCATGAACTTCTAACAGTTCAACGAATTTTGATCCTAAATTATCGAAAATTTTGAACCTCAAAAATTAAAAGATACACTTTTAACTGATATCTGTGGCTCTTTAGTATAACTTTCAGATGGTGATGTAGAGTTAGTGATCCATCAAGGATATAGTCAAATTCTCATTCGCTAAAAGTTCCGAACTTCTTTGGTCAACGTTGTAATTTTATCTTCCAACGAGGGGAAAATAAATGTTTTATTCTTTTCAAAAGAAACACTCAATCGAAAATTATTTAGCAATGGCATGACCAATATAGTCGATCTCCACCATCTCGACCGAGATCTCCTTGAGACTCCTAGTATCTCCATCCGAACGAGACGATCCATGCAGGAATACATAGTTACATGTATAAAGTTTGAAAAAATTTCTCGAGAAGTCACTTCAGATTTCACCGAGATAGGTACTCACTGTTAGAGCACTGCTCGGTCGAACTCGCAAGCGTTGCTAACTCAAGCTTGTTTGTCAAGTTTAGTTGCCAAAACTATAAGTCTTGATTTCTAGTCATCAACAAAAGGTATGTGGAGACTTGAACTAATCTATCACTCAAAAGTCTATTTCTATTCTATCTCCTATTGAGATAAAATTCGTATAACTATATAGACTTTATATTATACACATTTGATATTTCGAGTTGAGTTTAACTCGCTTACATATTTCTCGAAATATGTGTTGGTAAGCTTTCGCTTTAACCAAGTTCATCTTATATTCTTGACGAAAGTCAAAAGATGATCATGTGAAAATCGCCTGGTAACATCTTACATGATTTGTGTGAGACGGTCATTTAATGTAGACTCGGAATATTTCGTATTGATCTATTGGTCACTT
Organism: Papaver atlanticum; assembly: GCA_023531105.1. Classification (NCBI taxonomy): domain Eukaryota; kingdom Viridiplantae; phylum Streptophyta; class Magnoliopsida; order Ranunculales; family Papaveraceae; genus Papaver; species Papaver atlanticum. The sequence continues at coordinate 654,404 of JAJJMB010000025.1, forward strand.
GAAAATTTCTTTGAAGCTAATAGTTTGTGTGAGACAGCTATTCCCATCTTCCAAGAATGTTTCAATGATTAAAACGGAGTTTAGAACAATAACCGTTGATTGGATATAAAACAGTATGCGTACTTGTATGCTAACTGTTGCAAGTTATTCCAAGTCCGGGAACCATAGTATGCATACCCGTATGCGTACTGGTTTGATAGTTGAAGTCCGAGAACTTGGTATGCGTACCGGCGTAACAGTTCAAGTCCGGGAATTCAACTGAGTTTGGTTGTACGAAAGTATGCGTACCCGTTCGCATACTGGTGAACCCAGACCAAGTACGGCTACTTAGGTATGCGTACCCGTTTGCGTACTTGAGTAGGTTATGTTCTAAAATCGGTTTGTTCATGAACTAATACAATTATATAATAAGTAATGCAATTTTTTGCAAACCGTGGCTATAATGTTCATGAATTGATTCGATTGAATAAGAATCGATTTTGCTTCAATTGTGTCTCGTATACTTCTATGAGAATATAAACAATTGAACAACTCTAGAACTAGTTTCATTTGAGTCATTTGAACTAGTTGTGATTGAGATGAACAAGGTTGATATGAAAGCGTTCATATGGCTAACTTCGGTTAAATATTGTTGAGCCAACAAGGTGTACACGTTTAGGTACGATTACCCATATCTAAATGAAGTCACTTTTCATTTGTATGTAACAAGTTAAGTTTGATCTAACGGTTGAAAGATATTAGCTTGAATCTAATCAGGTTATCATCTAACGGTGAATATTGAATGTTTTGTTACCAAGGTAGCATTAATTGCAAACCCTTATTTTAAGACTATATAAGGGAGAACTCTAGCAACTGGGAAAACTAATCCCCACATCTCCTGTGTGAAACTAGTTGCGACTAGAGTCGATTCTCCTTTAACCTAGGTTTTTCTAAAACCATTATAGGTTAACGACTTAAAAACTTCATTGGGATTCTGAAGCCACACCCAACTATTTTCTACGTAGTTGCGTGTTCTGATCTTACTTTGTTCTATCGTATTGGGTACTATCTTCTCTAAGATTTGCTCAAGATTCAATCTCCGATAGGTAAGATAAAAAGTAGTTACAAACATCTTCGTCTCATCGTTTGTGATTCCACAATACCTTGTTTCGCTACCATACGATTAAGATTATTGTGAGATGATTGATATTACTAGGATGTTCTTCGGGAATATAAGTTCGGTGTATCAATTTGTTCATGTTCACCTTGATTTATCAAAAGACGGAACAAAAACTCGTAGGTATTTCTGTGGGAGATAGATTTATCTATTCAATAGAATTTTCTGTGTGAGACATATTTGTTTATCAAGTCTTCGACTTTGGGTCATAGAAACTCTTAGTTGTGGGTGAGATCAGCTAAGGAAATCAAGTGTGTAGAGTCCAGCTGGGATTCAGAGGCGTAACGAACGCGACTGTACCTTAATCAGTGTGAGATTGGTTAGGGCTCAACTATATTCCAGTCCGAAGTTAACTTGTAGTAGGCTAGATTCTGGACTAGGTCCCGGGGTTTTTCTGTATTTGCGGTTTCCTCGTTAACAAAATTTATGGTGTTTGTGTTATTTCTTTTCCGCATTATATTTTTATATAATTGAAATATCATAGGTTGTGCGTAGTTCAATCAATTAGATAATCCAACCTTTGGTTGTTGATATGAATTGATTGGCACTTGAACATTGGTCTTTGGTACCATTCAAGTGGTTTCTCATAATAATCTGGCTCGCGCATTTCTATCTGTTTGATTTGCTGATTACATTAAGAAACAGAGCTATAACTTTGGATGTATTTTCCTTGATTGAGTCTGACTGTCTAGTTAATTCTCTTGGAAATATATTTGAGTTAGTCCATACAGATTGTCGAAATGAAATATTGGGTGTGGTTGTTAGACCCCCCGCTTTTTCAGTTGGTATCAGAGAAGGAAAACACGTTTAAGACCTCATAAGTCTGTGTTCCAGGGATTTCAGAATTCTCTTCCATGACTGATTTCATAAAATCTGTAGGAAAAATTCTATCTAAACCTCCACCAGGTTTGAAATCACTTGAAGTGTTTTCAGGGCTTGAAATGAAGCTTGAGAGCTTATCTCTTGATGTTGAGTTAAACCTCCAGAAAGAGCAAGAATCTCTTGATAAGCTAAATCAAGATATGATGAATAATATTTATGTTGAGGTTGATCTTGATTCACTAATTAGTGAGAGAAATGCTCCTCCTCTAGGTAATTCAATTGGTTATAACAAACTAAACGAATTACAAGAAGAGTTTAAATCTCAGTCTTTAGAATATATCATCTCAAAGCATGACTCAGTTCATCAGTCAAACCCTGATACACCTTCTCAAGATAATAGTACTGTCTTCTTTTATGACAGAGTTAGGACGTCTCTTTTTATCAAAAGAGTTTCCCTACGCAGTACTAAGTATTATCTGCAGAGACTGTGTTTTATAAGTTGTAAACAAAGAAAGCAGGAACTCAATTTCTCCTGTGTTCCTTACAAGTTCTTTGAAAAACTTGCAAAAACAGTCTTACGGGTGTTTCTCAATACTGTCAGATGCAAGAGTAGTTGGAAAGAAACTCTCTCTTGGTGTTATTGTGTGCAAAATCTCTTTGTGTTACCTTGTCAAGTTTATACAAAGAATTACTCAAGAAAATGTTTGTTGCTCATCAACATTCGATGGAGCTCAAAAACAAACGAGCCCTTATTTCATACGTACAATTCGTGTACGATAGGTTCGAATCCGGTTTGTGGAAGAATCCTGTTCCTAAACGTGTTGTTTCGGGTCCTAATCCGTGTGCGCATAAAAAGAGAGGAGTAACTTCTCTTGTTCTTTTCACCTTCTCTTCGACAGTTCAAGAACAAAAGAGAAAAACCTATGGTTCGCAAAACTTTCATCATCTTTCTCTTGTTTCTTAACCATTTTGTGCTTGGTGTGTTTCTTTGAAATCAGGAGAAGTTTCTGTGGGAGACAGATTTATCTAATCAATAGACTTTTCTGTGTGAGACGGATTTGTTTATCAAGTCTTCGACTTTGAGTCGTAGCAACTCTTAGTTGTGGGTGAGATCAGATAAGGAAATCAAGTGCGTAAAGTCCTGCTGGGATTCAGAGGCGTAACAAGCGCGACTGTACCTTAATCAGTGTGAGATTGGTTAGGGCTCAACTATATTCCCGTCCAAAGTTAACTTGTAGTTGGCTAGAGTCTGTAGCGGATTAATACAGTGTGGTATTCAAATCTGGACTAGGTCCCGGGGTTTTTCTGCATTTGCGGTTTCCTCGTTAACAAAATTTCTGGTGTTTGTGTTATTTCTTTTCCGCATTATATTTTTATATAATTGAAATATCACATGTTGTGCGTAGTTCAATCAATTAGATAATCCAACCTTTGATTGTTGATATAAATTTATTGGCACTTGAACATTGGTCTTTGGTACCGTTCAAGTGGTTTCTCATAATAATCAGGCTCGCGGATTTCTATCTGTTTGATTTGCTGATTACATTGAGAAACGGAGATATAACTCTTGGATGTATTTTCCTTGATTGAGTCTGACTGTCTAGTTGATTCTTTTGGAAATGTATTGGAGTTAGTCCATACATATTTCCGAAACGAAATATTGCGTGTGGTTGTTAGACCCCCGCTTTTTCACTCACATGTCTCAATCTCAACCGAGACGAGACCGAGGTCCGAGATTAGACATGATTTATCCTCCTCCAATGACTAGGTGGTTTATTAATCAAAAGCAAGTTCCATTCTCAATAATTGAATGATTTATTTTACTTTTTTTGAACAAGTTTTGACGGGGATCATTTTTATACTATAATGTAGAATTATCGATTTTTTATTTGCATGAGTTGTATAAGCTATTTATTCATATTTACTTTATATGAAAGATAATAATGCGGTTTCGATTTGAAGGGATAATTAACCCGAAGGCGAAAATAAACTCCAAAGTTGAGTTCTTTTGGAAAAAAAAAAAGAAAAAGAATAATGGCCGTAATCAAAGGCAAGGAGAAGAGAAAAATATTTATAGGTGTTTTTCTTTAATTATATATCTTACGGATAATGTTAAAGTCCATTGGCCTAACTAACCTCGAAAACCGGCTTACAAGGTTAGGGTTGCCCAAGGCATATACACTTCACAAATCCAGAAAATCTAGGCGATGTGGGAATATACTTAACACCCCCACCCACCCACCCCACACAGGGCCGGGGACAAACAATACCCTTACTGGGTCACAGAAAAAAGAAGGAGAAGGAAGAAGAAGAAAGAGAAGAAAAGAAACAATACCTTTACTGGGTCACAAACACAAACAATCCCTTAACGGGCCAAACAATGTCCACACACACCACCTAAATACTTGCTCTGATACCATGTTAAAGTTCATTGGCCTAACGAACCTCGAAAACCGTCTTCCAATGTTAGGGTTGCCCAAAGCATACACACTTCACAAATCCAGGGAATCTAGGCGATGTGGGACTATACTTGACAGATAACACTAAAATGTAACTCAAAATTATACTCCCTCCGTCTTTTATTAATGGTTTCACCTATTTGCCACCCATCGTTTTCCTAAATTCCACTCACCATAATTACCACTCCTAGTTATCCTATTTACCACCCACATATATTGTAAAATATCCTAAGGGGTAGGATCCAATGACATGGTTATATTGACATAATCATGACATGGTTTCGCCATTTTTTCTACAAAACCCAAGCGACAATGTATTTGAAGCTAATTTTTTTGTGACATGTTCCTCTTATATAGCTCTACATACCTACCAAAAATAAGAGCATTCCGCTTCAAACATTTGTCGCTTAGGTTTTATAGAAAAAATGCGAAACAATGTCATGATTATGTCAATATAACCATGTCATTGGATCCTGGCCCGTATCCTAAATACTACCTTCGTATATATCGACTTTGTTTTTTTCACCTAAATATTTATTTTGTCCGCCCCACATCTAAAAACCCTAAAACCCAAATATCTAAAAATTATCCAACCCGCCACCACCACCACCACCGTCTCTTTCAATATTTTTCCGTCCAATCTCTTAATCGAGTGACCAAAAAAATCCAAAAACGATACGTACGTTGTCAAATTAAGGACGAAAATAACTGTGTATGAACAACAATGATCTCATGTTTAATTCTGCAAATTGATGAGGAACTTTGACTTTAGTTGGATTTAAAAGCCGACAAATGTTTTTTTGTTTTTTTTTATCAATAAGACAAATGTTAATCCTACATTATTCTTGAATTGTGTAGACGAAACTGTAATTATCTTCTCCTACACTGTAATTGTATTCAGTGACATCGGAAACTATCCAAGTTGGTAGTGATTCGTAGTCGTCCAATCCTGGACTACTGGCTAAGTGAATCTTACAGTCGTAGGTTAAGCTTTTGGTGTAGATTTCACAAAATTCTAACTAAGGTTAATAGTTCTTCAATGGTTTTGAATAAAAATGGAGATTAATGAGGAAGAAAATAAATAAAAATAGCAATAGCTAGTCAAATTTAATTTGATTTTTGTAGGTGGTAAATAGGAAAAATTAAAATTGGAAAGTAGAATTACTTTAAATATTTTAAGTGGGTGGCAAATATGTGAAACCTTATTAATTGTCCTAATTGACAAAGTCAAAATATTAAGGGAATCGTAAGAAATGTTATGACTAACCCTATTTAATGTTATATTGTTATTAAAATTAAAATTAATATATTAAAAAATATAAGTTGGATAATATTACAATTTTAGGAAATGTTTTAAGAAAAATAAAACCAAGATATTTTGGTTTTATTATGGAATCCATATGAATAGGTAGAAGCTTTTTAGGAATTTTATAGTTGTCTATAAATATTTTTATTTAAAAATGAAATGACGATTAATATGAATAGATTTTTTCCTTATATATGGTGATACACTATTTAGAATTTATATTAAAAATAATTTTATGATTATAAAAAATAAACTTGTTGAGATTGGGGTATATTCAAATTAATTGGGGTATACTAAATTTAAATCCATCCAACATAGTGTGCTAAGGGGTTTCTAAAAGGTGTCAAAAGACCAATTTGCCCAGACTGTTAATACATGAATTATAAGAAAAAAAGCCATGCCGACTAAATCCATCAACTTCAAAATCATTCAAAACTCAAAGCTTATGTGATGAAATCAAAAAAGGAAAGAAAAAAAATCAAATTGAAACAAAAAATCAAAACGAAACTGAATTTTGGTTGTACGGATTTTGAGATTGGGTATGATTTTGTACTCAATCTCAAATTGAGATTGGTACAATCATAGGTACAAAATCATACGGGATTAGATACGGTATGATTTTGTACCCAATCTCAAATCCCGTATGATTCCACAATTCTATCATCAGTTGGCAGGGTATTTTATTGTCGACCTTGCCGACTGGTATTAGTCGGTATCTTCCTAGGTTGAATATTGTGACGACTTTTCATCTCTGAAATTAGCATTTACAGGGTCGTCACGGTATTCATTCATATACCTTGACGACTATAGTTTAGTCGGCAGGTTATGAGATTAATACCTTGCCGACTAATCATACATTTGTAACACCTTTCTCTGTATGTCAAAAATCCTATAGTCGGTAGGGTATTTTTTTGTCGACCTTGCTGACTTTTCATACTTTCAGAATTGAAAGTGTTGATTCCTTCTATAATTTTGAGTATGAAATCACTCAGCAGCTTTGCAATCCCCTTTGCAGAAGTGTTTGGCTAGTGTGGCTTCATTTCCGTTACAAAAAAAAAACCCAAAAAATAAATAAAATATTCTCAAAAATCACAACACATGATCCATGAGTTCAATCCAAACAATACCTAATTTGAGAATTTTAATCCAACTAATTAACTAAATTAATTAACCTAAACACATTATTAGTGTTAATTAAGTAAGGGTAGATTAGCATTTTGAAAATAAATGGTTAAGGGGTGTTGTGTTTTACTTTATAATGACCTGAGTTTTGTCTTATTTGGTATACCCCAATTAATCTGGGTATACCTCAATTTGGCCGGAAAAATAAAAAGTATATTTGATAGTTTGATGAAAAAATACGTCTATAAACAGAGCGAATAGATAAAAAAGACAGACTAAAATAGAATATAGTACGGATAGAGAAAGACAGAGGGCATAGAAAATATATGATACGATGGAGAATTCAGAGGCGGAGCCAGCTTGAAGAATCGGCAAGCATTGGTCACAACTATACGCCAAGCCCGTCTGGCTCTCAAGCTACTATGTTAATCCCATACCATTTTGGCGTTTTCAGATCAAACCGCCGAACTATAAATGGTATTGCAAAACAGTGGCTATATAACTAATATTTCTTTCTCCAAATAACGAGGGTTTACACCAAACTCATAAAGGCTTAGCCCAAACAAAATCATACACGACCACTTTTTCTTGAAATCCACTCTTCATTCATCCCTTCTCACCAAAATGAATAGTAACCATTGCCCGTAAAAGCTCAAAGTAGGTCAAGTTTAAGATCTTTCATCAACTCAAAAGCTAATCCTTTTTGGATTTCCAAGGCTCTGTAAACCTATCCCCTCCCTACCAATGGGGGACAAACCCTAACATTTTTGATCACCTAACTAAGATTTCTTTTGACTTAAACAGTGACACGTGGCGAACACCCATAACTAGATTCAAACTTAAGTTATAGATAAATGCATCTCTTAGCAACACAAAACATTTGGACAAAGGAGGCATGTTGAAGCATGTTAGGGTTTCCTTTAGCAATAGATGCGAATTACGTGCTTAGATCTTATTGGTGGCCATACTATGAATGGAAAGTTTGTGGTGGTGGCCTAGAATTGGAAGATAAAAAAGTCGGAAAATTATTCCCATATTGGTAATTTAGAAAGGGCTCAGTATTTGAGAAAAGATAAGGTTTTCTTTTTCAAATATCTTAATGGTGGGTGGGGACCGGGAGGGTGACGTGACCTTTTCCTAACATGGAATAAGAGCTTGATTAGGGTTTTATAAGGAAGTCGCTTGATAATTCTATATTGGGAAGTAGAAGATCTCAACGAGACATTGTCACAATAGAATAGAATCACAAGAAAAGGGGTTCGCACACCGCCCCATCGCTACACAACCCAAAGAACTGTCTTTGTTGCAAGGGATTCTTTTTCTTTTTTGGTTCCGTATTGCTCTTTCGCCTGTAATCTCGACGAAATCTACCACCCATTTTGAGCTGCATTTGCAAACAACCAAAGCACATGAAAGAAATCTTTATCACTGCGGCTCAAGTGGAATTTATATATGCTCTATTAGACAAGATTGCCAATAAGGGGGACCAATTTGCTTGGGATGTACCAAAATATAAATAAGACAAAACAACATTTTCCTTGTACCCCATTAACAACCCTGCTACTAAATATCTTAGTAGTGCTAAGCCTTTTTACCAATACAGTCCATGACTCTCCATGGGACAAACGAATCCGCTCAACACATTACATTGTAGCACTAAGAGATTTTACCTCTTAAATCAGTCGATTGTACAAGTGAATACGAAACATAAGTCTTTGTCAAAGTTATTTCCATATCCCTACATATATGTAGAAATATCATTCTATTCCTATTTGGCCAGTCAGATACCAAACACTATGAGCAAAATAAATTTCTATCCACGCATATAATGATTTGATTACGCTCCCCCACCACCATCACCACCCCAAAATTGGCAAATTATCGATGTTCTTTGTGTATGTCACCATCAAATTAGAATTTAGGAGACGTAATATTAAACCTAACAGAATCAACTTGGGGTCCTCGTCAAAAAAAATGCATGGATTTTCCGATATCAAGACCATATTTCATCATCAAACTATTGGATGAGACAAACAAATTTAATTAACACTTAATAGATAATCACATCAAATACACTGCATTACGACCACAATTTGAAACCAATGACGTGACAACTAGTTTATCCTGTTTCTCCCTTATTCAAATGCACAAGAGAATTTAGAGAAGTACAGTAGAAGGAAGGGTGCAAGAGAGGAGACAGAACATGCATAGAGGTGATGAGTCATCGGCATTTGTTTTGTTGTTTAGCCAAAAGAGAAATCAGTGACTCACTGCATGGGAACACTCAAACGGTTCGCATTAAGGCCGATGCTGATTGGTTTTCAAAGTTGCACAGTTCTGGCGGATCAATGGGGTGCCAGATTTCGTTTTCTTACTGCCGTTCACGTGGGTCCCGCCTCTTTCTATTAATGTTCATAAAAGCCACGTTTCATTTCTCAACCAGTCCTGTTTTTGAGCTGTTCATGTCTTTGCCTATACACGTGTCGGTTTTTATACGTGTCCTCATTATGGTTACTATAAATTTCTTCCCCTATTAACTCTCTTCCATTGTGCTCATTATCTATCATCACGTTCAGAGTTTTTCCGTTCTCATTTATCAATCACTCATTCAGATTCATAAGAGAAAAATATTTCTTAGACAGAGATGGACGGTAGAGGAGGTTGTTGTATAGCAAGATACGATGGGAGGAATCCGTACGATACGTCAAAGATTGATCGGATAATGCTAAAATTCCGACCAATAGCTCCAAAACCAGTTGTGAGTGGGTCAGTTTCCGGTGATAAAGCGTCGGAGAAATCTGATGTGCTTATCAAAAACGGTGGCAGAACTAAACGAAGGTATGTCAAAGATGCTACAAAAACTAGAAAAAACAGTAGTAGCAATAGTAACAATAATTCCAAAAAAATAAAAATATTATCAGATCATCATGTTCATCGAGATGATCAAACAGCTGTTGTTACTTTATCATTATTACCAGAAAAACCTACTGGTGAAGCATCATCTTTGTCGTCATCACTATCATCACTACTACCGTTAAATCGTCTAACTGGTTATGCTGCAACATGGAGACAAAACGGCAGTAGTCCAGCTAGTAGTGGAGGGTCAGGCGGATCAGGTGGTGGTTCTGCTGCACTATCAACATCATCGACATCAACAGATCGTACGGTTGTGATTCCACAGCCAGTAAGACCAGTAGGATCATGTGTAACAGTGAACTGTGTAACCGAAACATTCGGTGATCAAGAAATAGGGTTAGGGTTTTTAGGAAGAACTGACGAAGAAAAGAAGAACAATCTAGAGAAAGACGCGTGTCCTGGATTCATATCTGACGGTTTGAATAGAGTAAGGTGGACCAACGGAGCGTATAGAAAGCTAGTGAATCAAGATGGGTTTGGTTATGGCGGTGAACAGAGACCGGAAATGGTGTGGTTGGTATTGAAAGATGATGAATCTTTACCGTTGAGATGTCAAGGATTTGTTTGTAGGGTTAGATTACAGTATGCGTGTAAGAAAGAGAGGCACTCGTTGATTGTACCCTGTGATGTTTGGAAAATGAACGACAGTGGTGGTGGCGGTTTTGCATGGAGGTTAGACGTTAAAGCTGCTTTGAGCTTAGGTCGTTAAAAGAGTCGTAACCAACCATTGGAACACGATAGTAGAACCCTAGATTTTTTCAGTAATTGTGAATATATTTTGTTTTCCAATTTTAGGTGCCTTTTTATGTTATATTTTTGGGTATGTTAATTAAGTTTTTACCGTCTGTTGGAGAAAATGATTATATCATTGTATGATTGTTGTGATGATAATATTTTTGTACTTACCATCGATCTCACATACGAATGAATCGTTCTACTTCTACTTCACTTTTGTATTTCTCTCTGTGCATAGTCCGAATATATACTCCCTCATAAACAAAAGAAGGCATGCTGACGATTAAAGGGTTGATTACTTCTTGTACAAGCGATTTTCAAATTTTGTGCCCAATTTAACTTGTGATTTTTTTTGTTTTTAGAAATTAACAAGTTATTATTTAAGGTGTATCAAAATCCTCGTATTTTTTTTGTCCGGCCAGAAATTAATTTGAGACCACGATTTCAGGCCGACTCCTACGAATTCTGTTTACAAGATGACTAGCCATGTTTACAAGATGTGAAGAAAGCTAATATGTCAGTAGATGATAAACCTGGCAGTCTCCCACGTACACAACTGGAGAACACATAACATTTAGACAAAGCACTTTCTTTCATATCTGGATTTGGTACCTTTTAAACCGGTATCCGCATAAGCAGCCATGCTCCGGTTGAGGTTTCTTCAACGCGTCCTCACAACAGATACCCTTTTAATAACTGAAATCTACCAGTCAAGAGGAAAAGAAATCCATGAAATTCTTCTGTAGGATGCTTGGACCGGTGGGTAAACAATTGGGGACTACATGGAATCTTATAGGGTACTATGATAAAGTTAACGTTTTTTCTAAATTGTTTCTTGGTCCCATACGCCATACCTTGCTGCTTTACGGTTTCAACTCTTCCAATGTTTTCGTTACAATCTTACATTCAATATCAATCATCTGTAAGTGATGTTACTTGGTTATTATAGAGGAAGTAAGGAACCAAAATGCTTAGCATCTCAGTTGAGTTAAGAACACTAGTGTGAATCCCTGCATTATAAACAACAAGGAGAACATGTTAAAGTTAGTCCCACAGGGAAAACAGACAATGGTAAGCAACTTCATTTCTTCACAGTATCGAGGATGGTCTTAGAGAAGCTTTTCTGTAGGTTGGCCGCGGGTGGCTGGTGGAACTGAACAATCAGATGAACAATCGGATCCTTCGAAATTAAATTTAAATTGAGAAGTGTGTGCCAAGGTTGATGAAATTGAGAATGAGAAGTGTATGATCCTTCATAATAAGAGATCATAACGAAGCCACGGTGCTTTACGGGCAGTATACAAATTGCGGATATCTCTCTCTATTGATGAAACAAATTTGTAAGCATGCTAAGAATTAAGAACATTATGACTGTATGATCATGATTACGGAAAATTGGCAAGAAAAGTACCTCAAAAAGAGCCTCCAATTCCAATTCTTTGATATTGTTATTGATATTTCTCGCGAAAAGTGTTCTAAAAGGATGTTTACCTAACGGGTGCTCCCCAACAGCCGCTGCATTCAGTCCTTGTTCCACAAATTCTGCACTCCTTCAATCCCCCACCTCGAGTTCTATTCCTCCGCTGCTGCTAAACAGATCAAACTCTTCTAATTCGTCGTTAATACAGGGTTTGCCAGTATAATCAAGGTCATCAATCCAAGAGAGGAAGTCATCGTCATCATCCGGAAGTAGGTTTCCGTTAGTCTGGGCCTCAAGTTCTTCAGGATATTAAAAAGGTTCCTCCTCCTCATTTAGAGGTCACAGTATCAACAGATTATGGAATACCATTTCATGATAGTCTAACTGCACGAAAAATATAGAGGTTAACTAACAAAACTTGAACCAGGGATGTATGATAAGAAAATAATGTAGCCAAGCAAAGTTAGCCAATTCTTGGTCTAGTTAATCAAAAAATTGGTTCAGGATATCAGAATCCTTTTAGCCAAACCAAATGGCAAAGTACTCACTAACAGCCAAACATCCCATTGAGCAGCCATGAATGCTCCCAATGTCACAGTCCCGACAAAGCTACGATCCTCACGAAAAGAAAACCACCTGAAAGAAGCAGATTGTATTCAAATTAATGTATGCAAATGTTTGCACAACCTCTTGGAGAAAACGTCACATATTTAAAAAACGATAAAGTTCTTAACTAACAGCCATATTCTAAGTTTGAGCAAATATCAGAGGTGCCACAGAAAAATGCTTAAAAAGTGATCATTGTACTAAATGAGATGCCAACAATGTGCATGAATACAAACACTGACCAGATTTGGCATAGCCAGCAAACTGCAGATTTTCTATTTTAAGTGGTTTAGGACACCATTGCACTCAGCATCAGATGACATTCATAATTGCATTCACCGGTTTCATATTTACTTGGTGGTTTAGCTGCTATGTGAGGTTAGATACTTCTGCTCTTGTAATCCTTGGTTGTTCATACTGGAAACTATTGGGTAATTTAGATAATAGAAAAGATGAAAATGGTGAACAAGACAGAAATTTAGAAAATGGTGATGAGAAATCTTGTAATCAAGCTTTGAAGATTCCAATAGTTTATGAAGAAAAAATTGTTGGTATAATGGCCGGAGATGAGAAACCTAGATTTTATATTCAGTAAAACTTCTTACTTTGGTGATCAAAATAATAACAACAAAAATATCAAGACAAATGAAAGCAAGATTGGTAGCAATGTTAATTGCTCCTATGCACTGCCCTTATCACTTAGGCATTTTTCCAAACACTATGAACACAATGTTTTTACAGCAAGTTAAAAATCGGACATTTTTTTATTTGTCAATCTTTGATCGGTATGCTAACCATAGCACGATTCCAAGAACTGTCTACACTGAACTGAGAAAGAAAAATGTCGCTCTATTAGGATTAAGACAACCAATTAGAGGAGCTTCTTGGATGTTTAATGCACTACTGGACGTATAATTGTGGACTTGATTGTAACTCTCAATGTTCCGTGACTTCTGTTGTTGCGGTTGTGATTTGATTGTCATAGAATGAGTGAAACAGATACAGAAAGAGACTGAGAAGGAGACTGAATGAAAAAATTTGGAGCTTTTTGATGAGATTTTGGTGTCTTTTCAAGCTGCAGAGATATTCAAATTTCGAAAACAAAAATTCTTGGTGAACCCCCCATACTAAATCCGGGGGGTATGGTCCACTTTTTGTGAGCGGGCGGGATATAGGTTAGGGAAAAAAGCGGTTTAGTCCAAAACCGTCCCCAAAGATACGGATTAGTCCACCCCGATCCGGGAAAAAAGCGGTTTAGTCCAAAACCGTCCCCAAAGATACGGATTAGTCCACCCCGATCCGATTAGGAACAGATTAGTCCAAAGTTTATTTGAAAATGTGTAAAGACGCTGCCATCCTTCGCACGCGTCTCATAAAGCACACATGCAGCGAATTAAAACTGTTTTGTAACTGACACCGTTAATGCGGGAGAGACACGTTGGTTCGAAGAAAAAAAACTGAAAGAAAAAAAACGGAAATGTTATTATTTCATTTAGCAGAAAAACTCAGAGAAAAATTTAAACTAAACTCCAAAATCCAAAATCGAAACCCTAAAGCTTCATAATCAAACCTTAAATCTTTTTAGAATTGATGAATACAGTAGCAGTAACATCATGGTGATTGCTAAAAAAAGAGTTGCAAAGCGAAAATCAATAGAAAAATCTTCTGATACAACAACAACAGTTGAAGAAGATACTTCAAAATCACAAGGACCGAAGACGAGATCAAAATCTACAGCAGTTTCAACAGAAGATACTTCAACATCACCACCACCTAAGAAGAAATCAAAATCTACAGCAGTTTCAACAACAACAGTTGAAGAAGATACTTCAAAATCACCACCTAAGAAGAAATCAAAATCTACAGCAGTTTCAACATCAACTGTACCAGAAGATACTTCAAAATCATCACCACCTAAGAAGAAATCAAAAACTTCAAAGAAATCAACATCTGGTCAAGCAAAAAAAGGGTAATGCTACTTCAAACTGTTGTCCATCTATTGTGTTTTACCAGTGTACAGTTCTGTACACCGACATGCTATATCATGTTTATATGTTCTGATGTTTGTGTTTTCAAACTGTTGTCCATCTCTTGTTGTTGGTGTGTATAGAAATGTACACCATCATGCTGTTGCAGGTTTTCAGTTTCAGTTCTATCTATTTTCTTGCAATTTTTATGAGATTTGTTGTTGGTGTGTACAGATATGTACACCACCATGCTGTTGCATTGATTTGTGTTCAAATTTCTTGTTCATGTGTATATACTACTACAGTCACATGTTGTTGTACTGATTGGTGTCATGTTCTGTATGTTTTTGTATTGACTGTTGTGTTTTGAAACTATTTTTTCATCACTTGTGGTACCAGTGTACAGATCTGTACACCAGCATGCCAGTTCATCTTCATATCGCCCGATTGTTGTGTTTCAAAACTGTTTTTTCATCACTTGTGGTACCAGTGTACAGATCTGTACACCATCATGCCAGTTCATCTTCATATTGCCCAACTGTTGTGTTTTGAAACTGTTTTTTCATCACTTATGGTACCAGTGTACATACAGGTACACCAGCATGCCAGTTCATCTTCATATTGGATGATGAGTGTGTTTTGAAACTGTTGTTGTTAGATTTTTGTAAGAGTGTAAATACTTTTACACCTGTATGTACCAGTGTACATACAGGTACACCAGCATGCTAGTTCATCTTCATATTTGATTAGTGCTCTGTTAAATATTTGTGTATACATTGTTGTACACCTATGTGACTGTTTTGTAGTTATGAGTATAATGAATGTATTATTCTTCTTGGTTCATTTTCGTAGATACCAACAAACCTTATAGATCAAGTTTCCATGCAATCAGTGACTTTGTGAATAGAAACTTTGAGGAAGATGAAACAAAAAGAGGAGGAAAAGTATGGTTCACCAATTATCAATTAGAGAAGCAAAAGGAAGGACCATTCTGGCCTGTTGTAGATATCTTTGTCCACAAAAAAGCAGATCAGAAAGATGAGAAAGATCCAAGTAAAAAGAGAGATGATATATGGACTAAGAACCCAAACTCAATCTTGAAAATTGTGAGACAGTATCACCATGAAATTTGTGACACAGGGGGACATTATTTCATGTTTGATACTCCCAAGAAGAACGTAAGAGTGGCAGTAAAGAGTGAACCCGAGGATTTGTTTCTAATTTATGGGATTAAGATGGTGGCAATGGAACTTGAAAAAGGAGAAGATGTAAAAACTGCAGCTGAAAAAAGATACGGTCTGCTGATAAACAGTTTGACTCTTAAGAAACGAAATGAGCTGGGAAAAAAAGATGTGGAGGAGGAAATCGTACGTATCATGAAGCTAAACCCAAAGTCGCGATTGGAGATTGAAAGAGACGCTGAAGACTTAGTGGTGCTGTTTACTATGTACTTGTGTATAACGGTGTTTTTTACCCAGGCAAACGGAAGTATGATTAGCAAGAACCAGTATGCACACTTTTTTGAGTCTTTCGATAGGATGAAGAAAACTTGTTGGCCAGTTCATATACATGAGTATCTCATGGCGTGCATTAAGAAACATTTCGATTCACCACTTAAAGTTAATGGTTGTGTGATTTATCTGTTGGTGAGTTTACATGTGCACACAGTTGTACACCTGATATATCCATTCACCATTTTAAATAATTCTGTTCATTGTGTTTGTTCCTTGCTCTTACATTTCTAACTATCCACCTATTTGTTAATGCAGCATTGGTTTGCTGAACACAACAAAATCATGCATCCAAGCAATTAGGAAGGTGTGCCAAGGCTTCTCAGGTGGATCATCAGTGACGTAAGTTATACAATCGAGAAAGACCTGAATGACGCCATGAAAAAGGTATCTCAAAAAACTTTCTTACGATAGTATATGTACATCGATATACACCTTTAATAAGGTGTACAGGATTGTACATTGTTGATAGTATATGTACATTGATATACACCTTTAATAAGGTGCACAGGATTGTAAAAAATTGGTGATAGATTTGATTTTTTTTTTCATGTGTACAACAATGTACACTTTTAACACATGTGTGGAAAATTGTACACCTGTGATAAATATTGATACTTTGGCATGTTTTCAGATGCAACCAAGATGGGTAAAGGCTTACACTGATGAAGAGCGATTGCTTTTGGATGAGTACCGGAGGAAGAAACAAGAAAATAGCATAGATGCAGTGAAGGAAAAGCTGCGCATATCAGATATACAAAGAAAGGAGTTGGATGAGGAGATTACTGAAGTTCAGGAGAGACAAGAAAGGCTTCTTAATTTCATTGAAGAGAAAAGCCTAAAAGTTAATGAACTTGACAGAAAGAGAAGTGAATAATTTTCGTAATTACACTTTGGATGAAATCTTTAAATTTGCAAAGGAAATACGGCTTGAAACTGAGGAGGATGAGGAGATTGAGGAGGAGGAGGATGACAAGGTTGAGAAGGATGGGAAGGAGAACAAGGAAGATGAGGAGATTGAGGAGGAGGATGACAAGGTTGAGGAGGATATTGAGGAGCACAAGGAAGATGAGGAGATTGAGGAGGAGGAGGAGGATGACAAGGTTGAGGAGGATATTGAGGAGCACAAGGAAGATGAGGAGATTGAGGAGGAGGAGGAAGATGACAAGGTTGAGGAGGATATTGAGGAGCACAAGGAAGATGAGGAGATTGAGGAGGAGGAGGAGGAGGAGGAAGAGAAGCACAATGAAGATGGTGATATGCATGATGATAAGGATGATGATGACAAGGAGGGTAGCAAGGATGATGATGACAAGGAGGGTAGAAAAGGTGGTGATATGCATGATGATAAAGATGATGATGATGAGCAGGGTGGCAAAGGTGGTGATATCCATGGTGATCACAATGACAAAGAGGGTAGCAAAGGTGGTGGTGACGAGCATGGAACTGAATCTAAAAAGAATGAAGTTCCGTCTGAAACTCCTGAAAAGCGAAGGTATAAAATCACTTTTATTAAATGTGGCAGTCATTTCTTTTTATGTGTGTAGATAGTTGTACACCAGTATGCTAAAACTCTTACCTTTTCTCAAAACTTGAATCTTTTAGCACTCCTCTGTCAAATACAAATGAACAGAAGGATGGCAAGGATGGAACAAGGCAAGGTGTTGAGTCTGGAACTGCTAAGAAGCCTAGGTATGAATAAAATGATCTTAGCTCGCATTTATTTTCATTTTCTGTATATGTGTACCAAGATGTACACCTTACTGATTTCTTATGTGTGTGTGTACAAAGATGTACACTTTTGTAGAACCTAACAAAATATGCATTTTTTCAGCACTTCTCTGCCAGAGACAGCTGAAATCGCTGAACATCAAGAATACCAGAATTTGATGGATGCCACTCCATTTGCAGAAATTGATGAAGCTACGATAATCGCAGCTCAAGCCATATCTCAGCTGGACCCTAAAGGAATATCTCAGCCGGTTGAAGAAGATGTCCTTTTACTCATACAAGGAGAAGAGACAGAGAAGGAGACTTATACATCAATTAAGGACCTTCTAGATAACTTGTCTGAAACTGTGTTCGTAAAGCTTGAGAAAGGTTGTTACAGAATGGCACCATCTGAAGTGAAGGTAAAGATGGCAACCCTGATCCACGATTGTCCAAGCTTTTCATTGTTGAGCCAAGAAGATCCAATAGAAAAGTCATCTCAAAAATCATTATCCAATGAAGATGTACGGGAAATGATCGTTGCTGAAGCAGTGCAGTTCATCCAACAACATGAAGATGAATTTTTTAGCAGTCAAGAAGTACAGGAGCAGAAGACACCACCAGCAAAGACAAGAGCAGGGAAGATGAAGGAAGCAGAGATGTTGAGGACAAAAACAGCTGCAAAGTTGTCCAAGACACCACCAAAGAGAGATGCAAAGAAAAAACTAGATCCTGATTTCACTGCCGAGGGTAAAACCAGACAAGTTAGGATAAAAGTGGATCAAAAAGGCAAGGGGATCAAAGATGGAGAAGAACCAGGTTATCCTGCAACAATAAAGAGAAAGGAAAATGAGTATCATCCTTGTCGCCCACTGCCAGATGTTCGTCAATCACCACTATACCATGCCATGGAACCAGGACAGGACAAAAAAAGGATACAGAAATTTTTTGACTATGCAAGCCTGACGTAAGTTAACAAATCAATACATCACACTATACGAATGATTGAATCTTATAAAAAAAAAAGGTATGTGCACCACTATGTACACCATGTTAACATTTCCTTTATGATTCTGCAGCTCTGTAGCTTAGGAACTAACAAGACTCGAAGATCCAACGGTCAAGGAAGAAATTCTGATTGTGGGAAAAGTACTTCGTGAACTGATGTTCAACAAATATCTGGACCAAGAGGTACTGCAGTTCTACGTCCATCAACGTTGCAGAGCAATTCTCAGAGATAGCTTTCGTCATCCAGATGATCAAAAGTACATGAGATGTGAAATAATGAGTCCTACTGCATGTGTAAGTTTCTCAAAAACAAATAAAAATGTCATATATAGATACTTAAATGATGTGTACATAATTTAACACCTAATTGACATGGCGTGTTCTTTGTGTTTGTAGATTTCTTTAGGTGTGGACATAGATGTACACCAGTATGTTATATGATTGATGACACATGCTCTGTTAAGTGTTTGCATGGATGCTTGATTGTTAGATTTTATTTAGGTGTGTAGATAGTTGTGCACCTGTATTATACGTCATGGATACATCTATATCATACATCTATTTCCATGCCTAAAATGTTTGATATGTAGTAGTGTACATGCTTGTTAGTTTTCTGGTCTGATTTAGGTATACCTAATTCATTTTATTTTCCAACAAATTATTGATTGCAGTACTACGTGAAGAACAATATCATCAGCACTCTACAAACGCTTGTGGTTGATTTCATATGAGACATGCCTGACAATATGGAAGTTCTTGTAATCCCCGTCAATCACTCTACAGAACAATTGGCAGTAGGAGTTCACTGGTCGCTTTTGAAGTTTGATTTCGAAGCTCTAGAGTGGAAATGGTACAACTCATTTCCCTCAAATAAAGACTATAAAGATGATGCACAACAACTGGCAAATGTGGTGCAGTTGGAACTCAACAAGAAGAAAGCGTTGAAGGGTGATGCACCTATAGAACCGCACTATATAAACATCATGCAATGCCCTGCACAAGGAATCAACCCGGACTGCCTGCTATACACTTGTTACTTTATGAAACGAAGTGTGAAGAAAACAAAGAGTATCGAAAGAGATCAGCAGAGGGCCGAAGACATTTGTCAGAAAATGAGAACAAAATTGGTGGCCAAGATGTTGAAAAAAGTCGGAGTGTATGAAAAGGTTTGGGATATAGCAAAGGATGAACAACACAAGGAGTGGCGCCTGAGTATGGAAATGAAACCATTGAAGAGGAAGAGGAGTTTTTAAGCTTCATTATACAAGATCACTTTCTAAATTGCTTCTAAACATTTTTTTATCTTCAGACAACTTTTCAAATTTCAGTTTTCAATACTATAAAGACCTTAAATTAATCTTTTTATTAGTTTCAATTTAAGACTTATGACTACTATAAAGACCTTGAATTAATCTTTTTATTAGTTTCAATATTGATGTGTTGAAAGTATACTTGATTGTACACTGTTACTGACAGAGCAGAAATATTAAGGTGTACATGATTGTACACTGTTACTGACAGAGCAGAAATTTATCACAGTAATGGTACAGGAAGGTGTACATAATGGTACACATGTACTGACAGATTTATCCAGATCTGCAGAACTGAAAAACATAGAATTGAAACACTAAAGATAAGATTGAACATGCATTAGCAAAATGTATTTTTCAATTTTCTTTGGTGTGGATAATTAGTGCCAGGACATGTGTACCATTATGTACACCTTTTTGTGCACTTCAGTTTTCTTAACTGTCTTTTTACCTGTGTACCATTATGTACACCTTTCTGTACAATGGATGCTACTAGTCTATTTTGTTTAGTAATATTTTATGTTTTCAGTTCTGTATATTGGTACTAGTTTTAAACAAATCAAACACATAGAATCTTTTGAACAAATCAAACATAGAAAAAATCATCAAAGCATGGGGCAGGTAGCTCTGTTGTAGTGACCAAGGGTGAAGCACTTTGTACACATCATAGGCATCTTTTGCTTCTCCCAAGCATTCTTCATATGCAGTGTTCTTCGTCTACCAGGTGGAGGAACTGGAATAGGAACAATAACCCTATCACTAGGATCATAAGCCTGCGGCTTGTCATAACTGAGGATTGGCAAGATGATCTCCTGGTATGTCCTGTTGTACCATTCAGTGGTGAAGTATGGCTCAACAAATGAATAAATGTCCTCCCTCGTAGCTTGAATGGCAGCACAAGCATGTGCACAAGGAAAACCATTAACTCGCCACCTGTGACATGTACAAGTTTTCTGCAATAGATCTACAAAATGAGACCGGGGAGATGCGACTTCATACAATCTTTCCATGGACTCAGTAACAGTCCAAGTACGACCAATGTCGATGTTTTCCTCTAGTAAAGCCTCAAATATCGGAGTGAGCCTAGTGTTGAAAGTTTCTAGACCTTCTACCCTTCTCGTAGAATTCATCTTCATAACCTTCAAACTAACATAATAAAAACACAAAACATAAAATCAAAACATGAACTAGAAGGAATACAGATAAAACATGTGTACAACAGTGTAAACACCGTTGCAGAATCACAGATAAAACATGTGTACAAGTATCTACAGATCAAGCAAATCCATATGTGCAACAATGTAGACAGATAAACATGTGTATAAGGGAAGATGTACACATCAAAGAAAATAAATGAATGAAACACTAAACATAAAACTCACCGTATCGCATCGAGAAGAGCAAAAGCATGCAACTTTATGAACTCAAGAATCCAGGTTTTGAACGACTCGGAAAGAGTTAAAGAGTGAGCACTATATCTGCATACAGGGAAAAATGCATTTGCCCATTTCTCCTTTGGAATAGTCCTGATATAGTTAGCAACATGTCCACATCCAATTGCATGCATGCCCCGCAAAGCTTCTTCAAAGTTAGCTGCTGTGTAAGAGTAAGCAGCTTTGTAAAATAAATCAATAACGGCCTTCGAATTCGCATCACCTGATCCAATGGGGAGATTTCACTTGATGTGGTAAAAGCAATAGCTGTGATATGAATTAGGAAATACTTTTGGAATGCCCTGCAAAAGTCCTTCTCCACGATCACTAAGGAAAACAATCTGACGACCATCAACAACTTCTTTAAGATTCTCCAGAAACCAAAACCAGTTTTCCTTGTTTTCGGAAGAAACAAGAGCAAAAGCAAATGGGTAAAAACCATTGTTTCCATTGATACATGTTGCAGCCATCAAAGTACCCCTGTATCTACCAGTAAGAAAAGTAGCGTCCAAGTAAATCATGGGCCTGAGATACCTATAGCTATGCTTGCAGGCACCGAAACAAATGAAAATTCTCTGAAATCTTATGGTTCCATGATCAACTTCAAACTTCACATAGCTATCGGGATTAGTTTCTTCAATTGCTTTGACATACCAAGTTAAATCGCTATACGACTTCTCGTCATCACCAAATTGTTCTTCAAATACGGCTTCTTTCCCTCTACGGGCATGGTGATACTTAATATTGGACCCATAAGTCTTCTTACAAAGTGACATGATCTGTTTGGGTTTTAAACTAGGATCACCCTGTATATTGTCAGCGATCAAATGCTTGACTAACTTAGTTGTCACCGCAGGACTCTTCAACCTCAAACCAACACCACAGCTACAAAAAAATAATAAAGGTGGAATAAGTAATGTGCACCACAATGTACACCTAATAAGATCTCAAAACCAACACCACATATGCAAAAAGAAAACACAGACCAAGCAAGAATATATAATTTATACCACAATATGCCACCTAAAAAGCCTACAACAAGTAATGTGCACCACAATATACACCTAAAACAAGTCTACATATAAAAGCATTAAAAAAAAATCGTAATGTGGACTAATATGAACACCACTAACCTGTGAATAACATTAGAATCTTTCAGCACGAACCGAGAAATGTCACCATTCACAGGCCCAAAGTGAATCCTCCAACCACAACCATCTTCTTGGCACTTTGTAGTAAAACGAGTTTTGTCATTTTTAAGAATACTAATCTTGTGACCAGTAGCCATCTTGTACTTATCAACAACAATTCTAACAGCTTAAACACCACCCATAAATTCTCTACCAACTTTGTCAAAAACATAAATCCATTTTTTAGAAATCAGAGGCTTGGCCTGGTCTGCATCATGATCTACCACCCTTACCATCTTAGGACTTTCAGTTACACAAGAATTTGAAGTACTAGAACCAGAACTAGTGCTACAACCAGAACTAGTGCTACAACCAGACTTAGAACGATAAGTATGATTCCGAATCACGTCAACATTCAAATAGAAATCTTCATTCTTAATAAGAATAACAAGAGCAACTAAACCTTGCAGTTGTATATCACCTTGTACAAAAACTAATTGATCATTATCCAAATAGCTGAAACGTATACTCCCAGGAGACAAAGACCTCCAATGCTTGCATGCAAAATGCTTCAATTCATCTACGGTTGTCGAAGTATTAACAGGAAAAGCAGCAGAATGCTCACCATGATTCAAAAAATCATGGATAACCTTCTCAGACATATTTGATACCCCTACATATTACAAAAGAAATGATAATAAAAATTTAAAGCTTCAAATCACAATTTCAGATTTGAATAACCTAAAACTTAAACAGTGTACAGGAAAGTACACATTTAATAGAAGCCAAAACATCAGATAACAGTAAAACTTAATCAAATACTCCATCGATTAAGCTTAAGAATCTTACTGGAACACATAATTGAATAAATCAGAAGCCTAGGATCTAATATCAGTTCAATTTCATATCATGCATCATAAAACTAAAATCATCATCAAACAACAGTAAACAAAAATCGTTTCACGAGAATCAAAAGCTAATATATAACAAATATCAAATAAAGATCATACAAACAATAAGATGTAACAGATCGAATTCATATCATCAACTCATAAACTCAGAAAAACTAAAAATCAGAAACAAACATAAAAAATTGGATGTAACATATCGTACAAAAAAAAAACTAACATGAAGTTGAATTCTTCTGCAGAAACAATCAAATCCAACCTAACCTCTATGAATCTGTTAAATCACCTACGAAATTTATATCCGGATAAATCTATCTCTCAATCTGTCATGAATTCAAATCTGAGATGAAATAAATCGATTCAGAACACTTTCAAAGTAACCTGAAGTTGATTATGATGAAAAAACGATTAAATCCTCTCTCAAACTGTTAAATCGCCTCCCAAAATTCATCTCTGACCTGCTCCCTGTTTTGAATTCATGTTTGAGATCCAAAAAAATCGTTTTCAAAACACGCTTTATATATATATAATCGGTTCAAGGGTAATTAGGGTATATTGAAAATTTGGAAAATCGGGACTCGTTTTGCTTTTGGACTAACTCGTCCATGTTTGGACTAAATTGTAGTAAGCGGGGTTTATTTGGACTAGAGAGTACTAGGCTCCAGAGGAGTGGACTAAAGCGTCCAAAGCCCACTAACTTTGGGACTAAACGTCACTTTCTAGTATAGGTTAACGATTTTGTTTTGTTTTTCCGACTGAGTTTTCATTAAGCGATGCAGTTTTTATCGCCAGCGAGAGAAACTATATCCTGGCCATAGAGGTTTTACTGTGAGGTTGAAACTCTGTCGTTAACGGTTATCCCCTCCCTCTCTCCCCATTTCCAACCTCGCTAATCTCAATTTACAAACTCCTATATTTTTTTCGTGGCATTTTTAGGGGACGCTCAAACGTAATTAGAGGCCAACAATTTATACCTAGCCAAGGTCACTAGTTAAAGGATACCCTATAGGACATTGAAGTTACCTAAATGCCCTTCTAGTAAAAAAGAAAATAAAAACCAAATAAAAAACATTTTATCCTATTTCAACTATTCTTCTTCTGCTCTTCCACTTCTCTCCCGATTGTGGAGGAAAAAAAAATTCCTTCGTTCTTCAATTCAACTCATCGTCGTCGTGAATCGTAAAATCAAAATATCGTCGATTCTTTTTTTCAACGATGTCTTCAAAAGATAAACCCAAAAGAGCTCGAACGAAAAACGTAGTTCGCGGTGTGGATCCACATATTGGAATTGCAGCAAGAAATAAAGAAATTGTTGCTGAAAATGACGAAGAACGCGAAGAACACGAAGCCGCGGATGTAGTTGGTGGTGGCGAATCTGATAGTCAAACACTCCGGCAACTTCAAATGGCCCCAATTAGGTAAGACTCTATCAATTTTTGGGTTTATTTCTCTTTAATTCGCCGAATCGAGAAAAAAAAAATCTAGGGTTTTCGGTTATTTACCCAGATTCGGTAGATATTCATGCTACATTACTTCCGAATGTAGTCGTGTTCTTCGTTTCTGAAGAACATAGTCTATATTCGGTAGATGTATTTATAGTTTAACTTCCGAATATTGTATCTCATATCTTCCCGTGTAAAAAATGTATATAATCAGTAGTTTAAAGTTTTTTTTTTTACTTCCGATTATGTTGATGTAGAGCCACAGTAATCGGTAGTACACTTACTGCTGAATATATTAGACAATTGAAAAATTCTAAAAATTGTAATTTAGGAAAAATCCCATTTTGGGGCCAGGAAATATTCGGAAGCGAATAATGTTCTATACTTCCGATTGTAAAATGTTGAAACTGAAATAGTTTTGGGGCCAGTATATATTCGGTAGAAAATATTTTTAATGACTTCCGATTATATAGGCTAAAAAATTCAGAGTTTCTTGAACTCCAATTGATGAGTATTCGGTAGCAAACAAATTTGCTTATCTCCCGAATGTTATGTATTCGGTAACAAAATGTTTCCTTTTACTTCCGATTGTCTACATTCGGGGTTTGATTGTGTATTTTTGCTTCTGATTGTATAGTTTGTAAACGTTCCTTATTTTGTTGTTTAGGCAAAGTCGAGCTAAGCAAGCCCCAAAAACAGGAGACTTAGGGCCTCGTCGAGAAGGGAGTAAGAAAGTGTCAGCTAGTGCTAGGAGAGAAAGGAGTGCCAAGGGAAATTCAAGTGCTGAACAAGGTGTAGAACCAATTGCTCCACAAGGCAGTCAACAAGGTGTGCAACCAAGTGCTCAACAAGCCACTCAACAAGGTGATGAACCAACTGCTCCACAATGCAGTGAACAAGGTGGTGTAGAACAAAGTGCTCCACAAGTTACATCCCAACAAGAAATTGAACCAATTGATCCAGTGCCAACAGTACAAGAAGAAGGACAACCAAGTGTTACCCAAGAAGAAGGACAACCAAGTGGTACCAAAAAAGCCAACAAATGAGGAGAAGGTGGAAAGAAGGATATTGCTAAGAAAGCATCACATCTTGTCCCTGACCACTTGAAGGTGAGGAATATTCCAGCAGGAAAAATCCTTGGGCTACCCGCGGATGGAGGAAACTTGCTATTTGGATACAAAGACTCCTGGGCCAAAGATATAAACGAAACCGAGGTAATAATAATCGTATCCTCTTTTATTAACATATTGTCTATGTGTTCTATCGTAATAGTTGTATTAAGGGTTTTTGTATTTACTTTAAACATTTTTCATGTGTTTAATAGTATCATCATGATGCGGTTCGTCTACTCAAACCCACCGCCGTACCAACAAAAATGCTTAAATGGCCTTTATCCGGTGAATGTGAAAGGTTCAAGACTATTATAGCCAACTCGGGGTTAGTTGATGCTACCGAGAATTTAATGTTGGAACATAATCGTGTGGCTATATCGGCGTTTGTGGAGAGAATGTATCCTGAGACCGACACCTTTCATATGCCGTTTGGGGAGATGGCGATTACCCCGGAAGATGTTCTGCAGACTCTTAACCGCTCTGACCAAGGCACAGCTGTGAAGTTGAACTACACAAAGCAGTTATCTTGGGGAAAAATTTATGCTCTAACTAAAAAGTGCTTAGCTTTTGATGAAGAGACATCAAGAGAAGAGTTCATGAGGCATGTTCAATACAGAACTAGACAGATCAACACTACTATTTTGATGAATAAGTTCTGAGGCACCTTAGAAAAAGAACAAAAAGGAACGTTAACTGATGAGCAAGTGGATCACGCGGCCACCGCATATCTCCTTTTTGTATTGGGATGTGTCATTTCCCCCAACACTTCTGGCAACCGGATCGACGCCAACCTTCTACAACTTTTGGATCCTCTCCATGAAGTCGGTGACTACTCATGGGGAACGGCATGCCTAGCATTCTTGATGGAAGAGTTGAGAAAGGCGTCGAGGCATGGAACTAGCCAAGTTGGCGGGAATGTGGCTCTATTGCAGGTTGTTTTTTAACTCTATGAGTCCATCTATAGTTATTCGGTAGACAATACATATGATGCATATTCTGAACTCCAAATGATGCACAATCGGTAGGAATTACAAATTTTGAACTACCGAATGTAGTTTATTCGGAAACATATTATTTAGTTTTACTTCCGATTATGTAGAATCGGAACTTAATGTTGGGAAATTACTACCGATTATATAGGCCAAAAATCTTTAGTTTACTGAACTCCAAATGATGCATATTCGGTAGGATCTACACATTTCTAACTTCCAAATGTAGTTTATTCGGAAACATGTTACTTAGTTTTACTTCTGATTATTTAGAATCAGAACTTAATGTTGGGAAATTACTTTCGATTATATAGGCCAAAAAATTTGAGTTTACTGAACTCCGAATGATGCATATCCGGAAGGAATTACTTATTGTTAACATTCGAATATTATGTATTCGGTAGTAACCATCTTCCGTTTATGTATATTCGGTTTCAATTTTTTACTGTTACTTCCGATTGTTTAAAATCCATTTACCAAAACTTGGTATCTTATATATATAGGCATCGATCTATGACCACTTCCCTATCCTAAAGTTGGTCGGAGAGAACCCGGAGTGGCGCAAAGGTACTCCTAGAGGAACAAAGTATATCTTCGAAGACAACCGTTCTAGGACAAAAGAGCAGCAGTTGATTCGCATGAGGGAGATTTTGGACCAATTGAAGGCCTCGGACGTATGCTTTGATCCATACAAGGAAGATCGAGCTAGTGTGTAATGACCCGTCCCTCCACCGAGACTGTCCCCACTTAGCCACTGCGGTTATCCGGCAGTGTGGGGTTTTGAACGGGCATCGCTGTGGTTATCCAGCAACAACTTCCCAGGAGGTCACCCATCCCTGGATTTCTCCCTCCCGAGCACGCTTAACTGGAGAGTTGCCCGTTGAAAACCCTATACTGCCAGATAACCGCGGTGGCTAATTGGGGACAGTCTCGGTGGAGGTACGGGTCATTACATAGTGGGCATATAAATGTTCGGTCGGACTTGTCCCTTTATTTTGGAACGTTTTTGCACCCCACAGGATATGTGATGTACAACCCCTCTAGGGTGATGCGACAACACGGGTGTATACAACATCAACCAATGGATCACTTCGGGGATTACTACAAATTGGATTTGGAAAACTGCTCTTCTAGTGGTGACAATCTCACAATAGTTCACTCAGGCCCACCTACTGTTCTTGATAACTGGGATAAGAGGACTGAGTTCATTATCAACACTGGTAGACCTGTCACCCGAGGTGATGAAAATTCTCCAGGTTATATGACTTGGTATAGGAGCGTATCCCATCCTTTGGTTATCCGCGAAGTTAAATCAAAGACTACTTCGGCGGGGTCCAGTTATAATTGTATCATCAAAGACAAACCAAATGGTTATGATAGACTGATGCGTATTCTTATAACATTTTTTCATTTTATATTATGGCTATAAATCTTAAGTAATAACCGTTTGATGTTATGTCATTATGTATAAAAACAGGTGAATAGGTTAAGTGTGTTTCCAAAATGTTAACTGCATGCATGAGGAGCGGAGATCCCGTGCCAGTTGAGAGGATAAAAGAGGCTAGAGATTTAGTTGATAATATGGATAATGAAGATTATGCAGCTCAGTTTGGGGAGAAAGGCACGAAGAAGAATCCGCCCAATATGGCAGTATCAAAGACGGGTAAAAGAACTCGAGCTTCATCGAGCGTTGAATGTGCTCCAACTGAAGGTGCTCAAACTCGTGGTCTTGCAGGACTTGGAGGTAGTCACGGTCATAAAGTCAAGAAGACCAAATAAATAACAATGATTTGTGTTGTGTTGGATTATGTCGTTTCATAGTATTTGTAGTTTGTGTTGGATTATGTAGTTTTTAAGGTTTGGATTGTATTTTAAGTTCTTCCGATTATTACAAGGGCTACAAATTTGAAATTTTCAGTTTTTTCTCTCAAAACTGAATTTTTAGCCACTCTATATTCGGACGCAATTAAATTACAATGACTACCGAATATAGTAGATAAGCATTTCGAAATTCCAAGCCTTATGGTCGTTCCAAAATGCCAAAACCTAAGGATTTTGGGAGGATTGGAATTTTGAGTCACTTTATATTCGGAGGTTTGGTTGACATGTTTGACTTCCGATTATTACAAGGGCTACAAATGTGAAATTTTTAGTTTTTTCTCAAAACTGAATTTTTAGCCACTCTATATTCGGAGATCTGGTTAACTAGTTTGGCTTCCGATTATTAACCTTGTAATAATCGGGATTTAACGGTTAAAACTAAACTTACGATTATAGAAAATTTAATGTGCTGATGAGTCACATGTTGCGTACACTCATGTTGCACCTCGCATAAACGGCAAAAATTTCAAAAAACAGAGCCGTTGGAACTATAATCTATATGAGGAGGGTATCCTCTTCCCTTATATACAACAAAAATACATTTTAACTCTCTCCAACATCAAAGAAATCATTGATGTAATTTCAACTTTGTTGTAGTAAAAGGTTCGTTGAGACTTGTGAAGATTCGAGTTTTTAAATTTAATACAAATTATATACAAAAATATTAAACAATGGGCGAGAGGTACTGGAACTAAGGATTCGGCCAATCTCCATAACATAAGGTAAACATGGACTCTATTTTTGCCAAGGTAGATTCTCAAAACATTGATTGTAAATGTTAAGCATGGGACATCAAATCACCTAATCTAAGCATGACCCATCTAATCAAATGACAACCAATTTAATCGAATCATATTTCAATTAATTTTAGTGCAAAAGTCATAAAAAAGAATAAAACAAATTTACCCATGTATGAAGTTCGACCTCCTCCGTCGTCCCAGTGTTGGGGTTTAGCTCATCATGATGAAAACACGCTCAAAAGATTTATTTATAGCTCAAATGGTGTTTACAATAGAGAGAAAAAAAGAAAATGGTGAAAAACAGGAATCTGCGACGCACAAAAATCGTCTCAATATGAACGATACAATAGAAGTGTTGTAGACACTGTTCTGCGGTCGCTGGGAAGGAGTTGGGAACTGTCGCAATTAAGCGACAGTTTTCAACGACTTTCCTTTACAGGCTTTTGTTCTTCGCGTTCATCAGCAACAGCAGCAGCATAAACCGAGTTCTGCAACTTGTGATTTCTTCTTCTCTGGCTCTCCTCAGCTCCCCAAACTCTCGACCCCTCTCTAAGTCTCCCAGGGACTCTATTTATACCAAAAACAGGCGTTGAATCTCCTCCATTAATTCCAAAATATTCACAATATCTTTTATTCATGGTACGGGAATAATCAAGATTTTCATTCTCTGTTTAGCTCCTCCACGCGTTTTTAGAAGTCAAATTTCCTTATTTGTATCCATTACGGTCCAACACACTCCAAACTCGTGCATTACAGGAATCAAACTCACTATAATTCATGTTATCCCGTGAAAATGTGTGTAACTCTGTTTTGCTCCATGCGATGATTACAGCCAATTCTAATCCAAACAGACACCCATAACAACTTTCTATGGTCATATCACGTCTACCCATTAAGTTTCAGGGATTGAATCTCACTAAATCACGTCCAAAAATCGATCGAAAATCTGACAGAGAAATAAGTTTATTTTCCCGCCAAAAATATTCTTTTGAATTTGAGAAGAACATGTCCTCCCCCTAATCCTGCACGGGTGTCCCTTTAGCACTTGTCTTATGGGGTGCAAATAGTAATTTTGGGCGTAGATAGTAATTTTTCCGGGGTTCCTCCGACACATTTTTGGGGTGCTTCCGGTGCATTTCTGGGGTGCCTTTAGTACTCTATCCTGGGGTGTAAAACACCACTTTTCGAGCCAATTTCGCCGCAAGAGCTTATTTCTATAAAAATACCTTCAAAGACATAAAATAACAAAATAAATACTAAATCGAACACTAACAATATATACAATTGAGACATATTAGACACAATAATGCGTCTATCAATCATCTTCAACATAATGGCCCAACCATTCATTAATCGTACGGAGTTCACGATGGAAGAAGATTTATCTTTATGTGGGCGCTATGTTCAATTCTATCCGAGGCGAGGAGAAGAACGTAGGCAAGGAGGTGTAATGAGTATGAGTTATTTGTTGAGAATTCACGAATTTTTTTGCGTCGACACCGGAAACCCAAATAACCGTCACTCCGCTGATCTTTTCTGCCGAGTTGTTTCAATAAACGAACACGTCGAAGAATTCGTCCATTTAACTAATCTTGTGAATCAATATCGATTGAGGGGTGAAACCAATGATGAGGTGATAGAACGATCTCTCGAGGAATGGCGGAGATGGAAAAGATCAAACTTCCGTTATGAAGCTCATTTCAGAATCCTTAAGGCGATGGACAGATTTAATCCGTTTAAGGCTCGTCCAAGACGTCCACGGGGCTGATCACAAGTCATCGTAATAGAATTGTCGAAGTATAATCGTTACATAACATTATGATATTCAAAATTTTAACGAAAATCGGAAGTTAGTATAAGCATTTAACATACATATTTGAAAAAAAATAATAATAATAGTAATGAGTATACCAAATCATTTGCATAGTGTAGGGAAGTATCGGGCCTCAAATAGAAATCATCAACAACCGCTATAACATCCTACAAAATGAAGCAACATGTTTTACTATAACAATCGGAAGACATGCACTAAGTTATCCAACCGATTGTTATATAATTGGTAGAATATTGTGTGCCCCAAACTACCGATTTTAATAGAAAGATTTAGACAGTCTCCTGAGTAAAAAAAAAACATATCGGAAGATTAATATCTGGTAATACTTTCGAATATAAACAATCGGGAGCTAAAATAATTTATATTCCTCCGATTTTCACAGAAGAAGAATTACAATTTTTACAAGTTTGCAAAAAAAATTTTTTGGGGCCAATGATATATTCGGTAGTTAGATAAATTTAGAATACTACCGAATGTAAAAGATAAGAATACTGAGTTTTATAATTTTGAGGATTTCGTTTTTGGGGCCATTCGGTAGTAAATATACTCTACATAATTACCGAATGTAGATATTTTGGAAAATCAATTTGGGGGTTTTCGAATATTCGGTAGTAATCGACTTTCTTGAAACTACCGAATGTAGATATTTGGTACTCAGTAGGTTATATTCGGTATATATGTGGATACATTATCTACCGATTCTGGGTAGTTCATGGCATTCAATGCATACATTAATCGAGTTTTCTTGTTTACAAACGCATACAAATGCATTCAAAGTGGGTATTTGAGTTTCTTAACACAATACCTGTATGTTTGATGCATCATTAGCTTCGATCTCGGGTGATTCTCTATTTTCTTCCATGAAAGCGTCGTCTAGGGTTTCCTCTCCACAAAAGTTTGGATCATTTAACATATACCCCAAATCGTCTTCTCTAAACGGTCGTGAAGCTTCAACATTATGTTCTTCACGATGATTCTCACCTTCTTCTTCATATCCATCCATTTTTGTTGATTGTTTATAAAAAAAAATGGTTTTTCCCTTTTTTTTCCTTCTTCTTCTTCTCTATAACTCAAAAATGACAACAAATGAAAAAAATGAAACAAATTTCTTCCAAATACTACAGCGACTACAATCGGGCGGAAGATTTTTTTTTAATCTACCGAATGCAATAGGTAGATAAATATCTTATATTATCTACCGATTATGTAAGGGCAATTTTGCCATTACGAATTACGCGAGATAAGGGCTAGCTTTAATTTACGTTTGGGTGACCCTATTTTGTTTTATTGTTGGCCCCTAATTCCTTTTGAGTGGCCCCTAAAAATGCTAGCTTTTTTTTCACACTTTTATCCTTAATTTACTTACTTCTCAATGTATAAACCATGATTCTTCTGATGAAGGGATGCAACGCTAAATCACAATAATAAATGAGTGTTTAGATGTTACGAAACTGGATGATGAGTTAGACGAAGATAGAGAACTAATGAAAAATATGATGATGTTACATTCAGGGAAATTACCTAGAGCTCCAGAGCCAATTATGTCTACACTGATGAAGCTGATGCATGATTATTTTCTTCCTCATTGTGTGTACTTTGATGAAGATTTCGACGTCGCTTTGGCATGTCCCTGCACTTGATGATATAGAGGTTATACCAAGTACACCACCAACTTCTTCATCTGGCAACATGTATGGGCAAATCCTAATACAATCACAAGTAGGCCAGAATTAAAAATCCTTGAGGAAGATTGTATATAGATTTTTTTTTCCTCTTCCATAACCAATAAGTATATACCAAAGGTCCGTGTAGCTGATTGTGTAAAAGAGTTGTTGGACGATCCTAAAAATCAATATCCAAGATCAATCTAGTCTGTATCCGAATTGTACAAGATCCTAATCCTAACAAGTATGAAACTTGTAATATGTCTTTCAAGATATGATTTTAAAAAGAACAAGTCTTGTTTAATCTCAATCAACAAGGACTTAAGCTATCTAGATGTTACGTATTACTTGTAATATTCCTATTATAAAGATTAACAATATAATGCGAAAAACAAAAACACGATATACTAGGGGGGGGGGAATTGTTAACGAGGAAAACTCCACTGACATAAAACCTTGGGACCTCTTCCAACTTTGAACACCACACTGTATTAAACTACTACAAACATTATCCTAGCTACTATCAGACTTAAGACTAGAATATAGTTGAGACCAAGATAACCCTCTAAGCAATTCAGTTGCAGTCGTGCTCCATACTTTTCTTGAATCTTGCAAGATTCTATGCACTTGATTCCTTAGATGACATCATTTATAGCCTAAAAGTTACTTCGACCTCAATGAAGACCTTTGACACCTATCTGCCTCTAACGGACAAGCCTATTTTTGATATCTTTTAATCTAAGTTTGAAAATATGTTGTAGTAGATAAATATAGCAAATCTCACGAATTTGAAATACTTACACTCTTATCAAAGTGAATACTAGATCATTAAACCCCTCTCAAGAACAATCCAAAAAAATCAAAGAAGAGTTTCCGTATCTATCTTGAAGAATCACAAAATCTGAGACGAAGAGAACTTTGTGATTTTTATTTATCTTGTTCGTGAACTTCAATAACCAGTAAAACAAGATCCGGATACAACAACGACCAGGTAAAATGATAGTTCGACAGATATTCATGAATCCCTAAGTGAAGTCTTCAAAGTCGTAGCCTACAAAATACCGTAAAAAAACCTAGGTTATAGAGTTCCAGGGATTGAGAAATCCAGCTACAAGAGTTTCTCTATTTATATAATTTTAAGGATGCAGATAGTTTTAAAAACAAGCTAAGGTTAGCTTGAGATCCAAGTAAACACTTTCTCAGTTTAGATGAAATTCTTATTAGGAATTTATGTAAGCATGTGAAAATTCCGCCTTGAAATTACAAAGAAGAATATGCACTATAGTCTGGAGTTATGGAACCGTGCATTATGATAGTCCATAGCAGCTAAGTAAGCTACTGAACTTACAAGCAATAATCATGTTCAATAAAACTCAAGACTCGAATAATAATCTACAAGATCAAAGTGATTTTGTGAATAAAGTTGTCTTAAAAGCATCTATGAGAGTTGTAAAAAATGTAAACTTAGTCATAAGACAGTTCACGATATTCTGCTAATATGGAACTCGGTAGGTTTGCAAACCTCTTGGTTGTTCGCGAAGTCATGCTCAAAGGGTATACAAACCGGGTTTGCAAACCTCTGGCAGTTCGTGAAGTGATATCTTAGGGGTATATGCAAACCTCCTCACCCCATCCACACCCTCCCCCCATCCCAGTTACCGAACTCAGATATAAAGGGTATGCAAGCCGGGTTTGAAAACCTATACAGTTCGTGGAATCCAGATCGACTAGGTATGCAAACCGGGTATTCATACCTTGCTTCAATCAGTCCCGAAAATCTCAGATTCTAAATTTGTAACACTCCCAATAGCTATAAACAGTATGCACTGTATGCTTGGGCAATTTCCAAATCATTAACTTGGAACAAAAATAGTTTGTGAAGAATAAATTGTTCTAACTAAGATTTCTAAGGATCTAAGAACATACATTACTCGAATCATATTTCGAAAGTTTAACCAAGATGATCTTGAACTAGAAATTTCTTATTTGCAATATTGAATCTACTAAAATTATACGATATAGTCTCATAAAATAAAATGGTAGATGCAATGAGTAAATAGGATATGCCAATCTTTACATACCTCTTTTTTTTATGAAGTTTTCGAAAATGTCTTTACTTGTTCTTCAGTCTTCTATGTCCGAGGGTTGTTTGGTGATTTCTGATATTCAACTACCCTTCTCGAATCCTAGTCCGATGCTTGACTTTAGTATACTAGAAATCAAGATATGGTTTTGTATATCTTATACTGACAACAAGGTTGAGATACCAAAAATGAAGAATTCGACCGAGAGATGCTCTAACAAAGGTTATTAATGAGATTTTTCAGATATAACCTCAATTTCATTATCAGTTGTATGCACTAAATATTATAGGTCATACTCTTGAACAATAGGTTACTTCAACCATGAGTACCTTTGTATGAACAAAACAACTTCATACAATTTGAAGATGTGTATTTTTTAATTTAGGAATGATAATGAAATACGTACCTACATAATATTACGATCAAATTATTTATTCAGTTTGATCTCCTGACTAGATTTTATCATTTATCTTTCTCTGTCGATTACTTAGTTCTATCCAATTAGGGTTTTCCAATTGTCTTTTAGATCAGTTAACTGAATTGAATCTAAATAGGAGAGGGCCCAAATAAAAGTATAATTCTTATTGATCAAGTTAGTCTGTATACTAAGTCTTAGTTTACCATATTAACCTCTTGGGCTTATATACAGTTACATGCATATAAATCACGCTAAATATATGTTTAGTGATGGACTACTCATGTATACATGGAGATGACATCATGATCCACTCAGACTTTACTTTGATGGTAAGTTATCTTCTCGACTTGGACTCTATATTAGTTCTCAATCTCCAGGTCTTTGTTAGAGCACTGCTCGGTCGAACTCGCAACCGTTGCTATCTCAAGATTGTTTGTCAAGTTTAGGTGATCAAAACTATAAGTCTCGATTTCTAGTCTACTTATAGCTATGTCTTGGATTAGGATAAAATGTGTAGTTAAGCTTTAGACTTCACAACGTTCATCGATTGAAGACGAAGATCTACTGAGGAGAGCTTGGATGAACTTCATCAACAAAAGGTATGTGGAGACTAAAACTTATCTATCACTTAGAAGTCTATTCTATTCTATCTCCTATTAAGACTAAGTCGTATAGCTATATAGATTTTTACATTATACACATTTGATATTTCGAGTTGAGATTAACCCGCTTATATATTTCTCGAAATATGTGTTGGAAGCTTTTTGCTTTAGCTACGTTCATCGTTATTCTTGACGAGTTTAGTTGGAAACAATTTATTTGTTGGAAACTAAATAATAAGTCAAAAGATGATCATGTGAAAATTGCCTTGAAACATCTTACATGATTTGTGTGAGACAGTCATTTGATGTCGACTCGGAATGTTTCGTATTGATCATTCGATCACTTGAAAATTACTTATAATCTAATAGTTTGTGTGAGACGGCTATTGTCGTCTTCTAAGGATGTTTCAATATTGAAATGGGAGTTAGAACAATTAACCATTGTCTGGATATAGCACAATATGCAAACTGTTGTAGTATGATTCAGGTCCGGAAACCTAGTTTGAATACCAGTATGCGAACTGTTTTAACTGTTAAAGTCTGGGAACCAAGTATGCATACGAGTATGCGAACGGTTCTACCTGAGTTGGGTCCGGGACGACAGTATGCATACGGTTTGCGCTAACTGTCGGACAAGACCAAAGTCCGGAACTTAAGTTTGCGTACCCGTTTGCAAACTTAGTTGGTTAAGTTTTAAAATCGGTTAGTATGTTTTCATATTCATGACCAAATACATTAATAAATTAAGGAATGCAATCTTTGCAAACCGTGGCTTAATGTTCATGAATTGATTCTTGTATAAGTACTTTGTACAGTCATGAATCAAATCCGATTTTGTTTTAATTGTGTCTTATATACTTCTATGAGAAAATAAACAATTGAACAACTCTATGAGTAACACAATTAGATTCATTTGATTATCATTTGATCTAGAAGTGTTAGATGAATGTGGTTAATACAAAAGTGTTCATATGGCTAACTTCGGTTAACTATTGTTGATCCAACTCAATATACACGTTTAGGTACGGTTACCCATATCTAAATGAAGGTATATTTCATTTGTGTGTAACAAGCTAAGACCATCTAACGGTGGAGAGATATTGCTTTGGTTTTAAGCAAACTTAGCTTAAATATTAAATCAGGTTTTCATCTAACGGTGAATATTGATTGCTTTGTTTCTAAGCTATCAAACCCTGATTTGAAGACTATATAAGGGAGAACTCTAGCAACTGTAAAACATAATCCCCATACTTCTGTGTGATACTAGTTGCGACTATAGTCGATTCTCCTTTAACCTAGGTTTTTTCTGAAACCATTATAGGTTAACGACTTAAAAACTTCATTGGGATTCTGAAGCCAGACCCAACTATTTTCTCTGTAGTTGCATATTCTGATCTTACTTGTTCTATTATATTGAGTACTATCTTCTCTAAGATTTGCTCGAGATTTATCTCCGATAGGTAAGATATAAAAAGTAATCACAAAGCTCATCGTCTCATTCTTTGTGATTCCACAATAACTTCTTCTACTACCATATAGTTAAGTTGATTTGAGGTGATTGATATTTCGAGGTTGTTCTTCGGGAATATAAGACCGGATTATCAATTGGTTCCTTTCACCTTGATTTATCAAAAGGCGGAATAAAAATTCATAGGTATATCTGTGGGAGACATATTTATCTATCAGAATAGACTTATCTGTGTGAGACAGATTTGTTTATAAGTCTTCCACTTTGGGTCGTAGCAACTCTTAGTTGTGGGTGAGATCAACTAAGGGAATTAAGTGCGTAGAGTCCTGTTGGTTAGGGCTCAACTACATTCCAGTCTGAAGTTAACTTGTAGTAGGCTAGTGTTTGTAGCGGCTTAATACAGTGTGGTGTTCAAAACTGGACTAGGTCCCGGGTTTTTTTTGCATTTTCGGTTTCCTCGTTAACAAAATTTCTGGTGTCTGTGTTATTTCTTTTCCGCGTTATATTTGTTTATATAATTAAAATATCACAGGTTGTGCGTAGTTCAATCAATTGTTAAATCCAACCTTTGGTTGTTGATAGAAATTGATTGACACTTGAACATTGTTCTTTGGTACCGTTCAAGCTATTCACATACCAATCAGTTCACGGATTCATTCATGTTGATTTGCTGATTGATTTGAGAAATAGATATAACTCTTGGATATCTTTCCTTGATTGAGTCTGACTGTCTAGTTGATTCTCTTGGAATTATATTGGAGTTTGTCCATACAGATTGCAGAACGAAATATTGGGTGTGGTTGTTAGACCCCCGCTTTTTCAGTCTTGACTCCTGACTTCCCTTGGTCTTATATTCGCTTCCTGCTCCAGAACTCATGTCTTGCACGTTTCATGATATTACTCTGCATGTGTCACTCTTGGTTATATTGTTATTTTCAAGTCGCCCTCAATCTGAACTTGCTATCTTTATCTCGACTTGATCTTTATCTTGGCGCTGAGCTCCATGATCTGACAACTTTCAGTTGTTTGGTAGATGTTATATTTTTTCAGCTGCATATTTTCCACCAGTTTATTTAAAATGCAGTCTTTAAACTATATTTGTTTAAATTTCGTTTAGTCCTTTAGATACAGGTAGGTGGTGGAGATAATGAACCGGTTTATTTAAAATGCGAGTGCCTAGGGCGCCTTTCACAACAAAGGTAGGTGGCGGAGATAATGAACCGATTTAGTCGGTCATATCTTTTCACTTTATTTATATACTCAAAATTCCAGATATGTAAATTCTTCTATAGTCCTTTTTCTTCTTCAAAAGCTCTGAGCTTTCAAAAGTTTAAGCCTTTTTGTAGTTCAAGTTTATGAGAGTTTCTAAAAGTTCAAGCATTGAAAGTTTTTCTGTTCTCCCACATTTTTGATGGTAGAACAAGAATTTCTAGTTTTTGGAAGTTGATAAAATTTATTAAAGTCATCCCTGTTTTAAACAACTGAATTGTCAGTTCGTGTTCCTAATCCTTATACAAATATAGGGGCTAAAATTTGAGACATATATTATACATTGTGAATTGTTAATATCTGAATCTCGTCTTGGCAAATACTGCTTCCACTTATTTTATTAATTCATGATTACTTATTGCTTAAAGATTTGTGCTCCAGGTCAGATGACCAACAAGTTTTATGATTCAATGAAGAAAGTTATTGCTCATAATGAAAATATTACAAATGATGATGAAAATATTACTACTCTTCATATCTTTCAGAGGTATAAGAAAAACAATAAACCTGAGATTTAGTCATTACTCAAGTATCTTTCCAGAAGATTAGGTATTCAATCTCTTGGTATTGAGATCTTTAGTAAGGGCGAACAATCTTAAACTTTAGACTATAATGTTGGCAAGTTGATCCAGTGCTTATTTTTGGGAATTAGGAATTTCTAGATAATTTTGTAGATAAACCCATTTCAGAGAAATTTTCAATCATTCTCCCCATTCTCGTAAGTAGTTTTTTTCTCTTATACTTGTTATGTTTACACTCTAATCATGATTATTGATGGATAATCAGTTTTGTTAGCTTTCCTTATCTCAGGTCCGAAAATTTTAGCAGTTCTGAAAGCTATTATGGCTAGGTTAGACATATTCCGGAAAGACCTGGGTCATACCAGGGACGATAATGTTCACCTCTTAAAATGTATGTTCGAATGAGATATTTTGACTTGCTGTCGTATATCAGGTCAAATTATCGAGTTATTGATATTTTCAAAGATCAGATATTGGTCGGTACAGGCCCGGTTCTGAAGCCTGTCAAGTTGTGCTCCAGCACAGGGTGGATACAAACAAATAAAAAACTAGTACGAGCTTTTATTTTGATGGCCCAATTTTTGTAGGTGGTCCAAAAAAACAGACAAAAACTTTCAAACAAATATTGATATATGAAGTTATCGCTCAACCCTAGAAGATCTCAAACTGCAATTGAAGCAGGCGAGAGTGGGAGAGGTAAAAATCATTAAATAAAAGACCAAGCATCGCATTTGTGTTTCCATTCGGTGCATCCATGACCCATACGGTATTACGGTTAGTATATCGTTGTGCTATTCTGCATTCATTATTCATAAGTACTAAGTTATAGCATAACTCCCTAACATCCTGACTAGAGTTTGTGTTTTCACTTTCCATTGAATCCATTCATAACTTATGTTTTAAAATATTTGTATCTATCTAGTATGGTATATGTTTCATAATTGATATTTGATAATATATAGTAGGCAATAGATATTTTGATTATCACATACACCATGCTAATAGTTCGATTTCCTATTAAAATTATTGAATCAATCCTTGTTTGATTTTCCAAAGAAGCTACGACTTTTTTAAGGTACATATATAGTTTTGCCTTTAGGTTCCCTAGTTATATTGTCTTGGTTTACTTATAATATGCCTCAGAAGAGGATGGTTCCAGTCGAAAGTGGATATGCAAGACGCAAACAGAAAGAAACAGTGATCCAGTAGTAGAAAAATTGAGTAGACTTCATTAAGAAACGTATAAACTATATGTGCGTAAATTTTTTTTTACATCAAAGGGCGTTTCGAGATCTTTCGCACAAGGTCATCCAAATGTCAGAGACGGCCCTGGGTCGGTGAATTTGGTGAAGATTCTTAAGATAATATTTCTCTCAATTAGAAAAAGAATTGGTCGAAAGGTGTTTCCTTTTGTGAGGCTATAGCTAAAGCTGGTGGTTATGGAAAAAAAATATTTTTGCTTGATAATACTCATTTTAATTAATAACTCAAGAGTGTAACAAAACTTAAAAAACTACCCTTGTAGCAGGGAGAGAAAACAGAAAAAACAGAAGGGAAATAATCCTAGCTAAATCTGTAATATGGATAGTCTGGTATTTCC
The DNA here is from genome assembly GCA_023531105.1 of Papaver atlanticum. Taxonomy (NCBI): domain Eukaryota; kingdom Viridiplantae; phylum Streptophyta; class Magnoliopsida; order Ranunculales; family Papaveraceae; genus Papaver; species Papaver atlanticum. The sequence goes on from JAJJMB010000025.1 coordinate 695,547, forward strand.
ATTTTAGTCATAAAACTAGGATGACTACTATAACTTCTGCTTTCTCCTTTAGCTAGTCTAGAACCCTTTTTTGCCAACATATCTGCAGATATAAAAAAATCTCAGTTATCTTGGTTGCTTTCACTCTTCTACATTTGAAGTCAAAGAATGTCAAAATTTGCAGGTCATAAGCATCATTCCACATAGTACCTGACATTCTAACATCACTTTCTTTAGTTACCATAATAATTTTCTTCTTTAAAGAGTCAAGAATTAATTTCTCTTCTTTATAAACCATTATGTTCCTCAAGTACCAAATTTCTTTCAAGATTATTATAGCTGCAACTCTCCAAATCTCCTTAACAGCTTGACTTTTTTGTTTAGCAAATGAAAGAATATCTTCAAAAGATTTGGGTCAGTGAAACTAAATATTCCTCCAAGCCAACTCCATATGATTTCACTAAAATCACAAAACCAAAGAATATGCTCCAAATCTTCCTCAAATTTCTTGCAGAAAGGGCATTTGGAAGCTAACTGAAATTTTCTTTTCTCCAGCTTATCATCTGCAGGTACAATCCCTCTCACCAGTTTCCAAATATTGCTAGAGATATTTGGATGAATAGACTTGTGCCAAACTGTTTTTGTCCAGTGCAATTTTAGAAATTTCTTTCTAATACATTCATAAGCAGAAGCAACTGAAAACTCACCAGAATTGGTGGTTATGAAATTGATCTTGTTTTCCTTAGCTTGATTAATCAAGGTTGAGGTATGGGTAGACAAGGAGGTCGAGGAAATAATCCTTCAGATGGTGATCAGATGTGATCTTATAATCCAATTATCCCGAACTCTAGCATCTCGAGTCAAGATAATGGTGTTGGCCCTTGAAGTAGTAATCCTACTAAGAAGTATAAACCATCTCACCTTGTTTGGCTTTTTCAAAGTCATTAACTTTTCAAAGCTGAGAGATTTGAATATACCAAGGCATCCATTGACTTGGATGTATGCTTGGAAAGAATTCAGTTTTTTAAACATTTCAACCAACTGGACTCTAACTTTCAAGAAGATGAACGTTTTTACTACCAACTGCTTGTGAGTCTTCCTCGTGTTGATGACATTATTAATCTTAATGTCAACAGTTTCACTAACGCGGAAAATGAGATTAGTAAGCGACATGCTTAGGTAAATAAAAATTCGTTTTAAGTATAATATTTGAATATATACTTTTTGTGTTTGTAGAGTATTGTTTCTTTGGAAAGTTTGGTTTTCTGGAAAGAGTTTATAGATAATACTCTTGGTGTTGCTCGCCACGAGCTAAATAGGTTTTTGAGGAAACATACCGAAACTGGTCAAAATAAAGCCATTTCAGATATTGAGATGACACTTGCTTCATCTCTTTCTTCCTAGGAGTCACTGGGAATTTCTCAAGAGAACGAGCGTGTTCTGAAATATAATCGTAAAGTTATTCTGAAGATCGAGAATGGAGAACTAGCTGTGGAGATTTGTGAGGCTATAGTTGGGAAAATTAAGTCTTCTTCCTCTTTAAGTTCTCATTTAGAGGAAAAAATTAATCAAGATTTAGAAGCTACGAGGGATCAAATTTATGCCGATGAAGCTAAAAGCAAAGTTTTTGATGGATCTCTCAAGTTATCTAGAGAGCAGTTAGTTTTTCTTTAAGCTGAAGTTGCTAGAGCTGTTGTAGATACTAAGAGAGACTAATATATCATCAGCTCAGATCCTTAAACAAGTTCTCATAGCTAGGGTTTTGTAATCTATCAATACATTTTTCATAAACGAAGAACATAATTCGTTTCACTTTATAACTGCCATAAAATCCTAGTTTTTTTCGATTTAAACCTAATCAATCAATGTATTGACGAAAAACAACATTAAGGTTCTAGTTTTATTTTTATTTTTCAGGTTCGAGTGATTCTTATTTTTATGTTCTAGTCAAACCTTGTGTATTTTAAAATATAAAAAAAATACTTTTTAACAAAATGAGGAAAATAAATCAATAGTTAAAAAAATACAAATGGCTAAAAAAAATACAAATGACAAGGGTAGCTTTGCTTTGTCAAAAATAGCGGATAAGGGGTTGTTCTTTTATTATTTGGCCACTACATTTTAACTTATTTATTAGTGGAACACAAAAGATTTATGTATATATCCCAAAACAGTTGGGCTTTAAAATATGTCCAAGAATACAAGCTTGAGTCATATTAGATTACCTAGTCCAGTCGGTGGATCTTCACCTTGTTACAAACTTACAAGATGAGTTTGGCGTCAGCCAGCTTAGTTAGTGCTTAAGCAGGATTTTCATATTTTTGGAGAATGAAGGATTTTCTTATTGATCGGTAAAGAATTCAGTATTGACGAGTTTCGAACTCAGGTCACTGATATCATCACCTAACGGCTTTAGCACTGTACTACCAGGGCATATCCGAAAATCTATGGAGTTAATTCAGGTAGAGAATCTTTGATAGAGAATCTTTAATATGAAACCAGTAATTTGTTTGGGAATGGATAAGAAATATTATAATTCTTTAATGACGATTTTCATTATTAAGAAATATTATTATTCTTTAATGACGATTTTCATTATTATAATTTTAGGTAATCCTTATGAAATAAAATAGATATTGTTACCTTATTAGTCGTATTGCATGCAATCCCAAAAATAATTGGGCGTGCATAATGTTAATTAACCTTGAATATTGATTTGTGTGTGTACATGATGTGGAAATGATCACAACAAGCATGTAAGCAAAATTTCCCTATTTAAATGCATGTAAGCACAAAACTTTCATCAAACAAAAAAACAACTTTATAGATTACTTATTATTTACTCGTCAAAATTACTTGTAAGAGATGCTGATGATGATGGGTAGTAGGAGGAGAAAGCTGACAAGTGCGTTTCTGCTTTCTGCTGTTGTGATATTTGCAGCGTTAGTGTCAGAGTGTTCATCCCGTGAGCATCCCCAAGGATATGCAGATATTACTACGGTTAACTTAGTGAACGATATATCTGAAAAAACCCTTCTCAACTTTCATTGCTATTCAAGCGAAACAGATTTTGGAAACCAGACATTAACATATGGTCATGAATTCTTTTGGACATTTAGAATAAATTTATTATGGACAACAAAATTTTGGTGTGATATGTCGTTTCATACTGAAGAAGGAATCCTTGTTGAAGGTGGATATCATGTATACAAGGCCAGAGAGTACCACAAATGTGGAAATGACTGCCATTATTATGTTCGCAGGGATGGTGTGTATCGGCGCAGGTACGAGGATTACACTTTTTATTTTGATCGAGTTTATCAGTTTCCATAACCAGCAAATGTGGAAAGGGTATTTGCTGCTTAATCACAAACATCCTCTGGCTTTCTATTTATTTATGTAGGAACAAAATGGTTAATTAGAGGTTTTAAAATGCTAGCTTTTCTTAGACTTTATGTTTGCTCTAATTTCTGTAGCTTTCTTATGTAACTGTTGTTATTGAATAAATTTAATTGTTGATCAAGATTCAAGAAATTATTAATCTGGTTTTGGTTCTCGCAATGATTGGTTGTAATACTGCTCGATCGAAAATTCACGAGTAGCACGCGGGCCAAAAAGATTGCCTTTGATTATGACAAGAATATATGTGCATCTACTTCGTTCAAGTCTGTAACTTCCTCGGGTTACTGATTGACCTGATTCTGATTTTATAAGCAACTACACCCATAAGTTGCACACACCCAGTAACTTTTTCTATATGTACGTCTCAAGGACTTAAATCTGAATAATGAACTCTAAATTTACAAAGATGTGGGAGTCGTAGTAATCATCTACCGAATAGAGAAAATCGCAACATACAAACTTTAACATGGAGAAACCATAAGTCGGAACACTGTAAATGAGCAAATGCAGTTGTTGTAAGATGTATTCATATGTTGAGGAATGCAGTATAACATACTGCACATGGGAATCTGATAAACTAACTTACGGAGCATGAATATGTGCTTTCTTAACCATAGGGCATGATAACGACATATAAAGTATAGGCTAAACTAACTCACAAGTGAGTCACAAATAAGTTCAATTTAGGTTCGGTTGATTCAACAAAGAATAGGACAGTAAAACATAGTGTTTATCTTGAACATCACTTTTTGTGTTTTATTGTTCATCAGCAACTTCTGAATGAAGATAGCAGTTTGACTGATAATTTGTTTCAATTGTCAGTCTAATATTTTCATAACATCCTAGTTGTTTCGATATAAACTTAATATATCAATGCATTTTGCATAAACGAAGAACATAATTTGATTTTGTTGTCGGCCAAATTTCACTCTATAATTGTCATAAATCCTAGTTTTTTCGATTTAAACCTAATCTATAAGTATATTAATAAAAAACAACATTACGGTTCAGCTAGTTTTACTTTTATTTTCTTACGTTTGTGTGATTTTTATTTTTATGTTTTAATCAAAAAAATTTGAAAAAAATGAAAACATAAGTAAATTTTTTTAACTAATTGAAAAATATAAATTTAAAATAATATAAAAAACATATTTTAACTAATTAAAAAATATAAATTTGTAATAATTTAAAAAACATATATGATAAAGGTAGTTTTGTCATTACGAGAAAACAGTGGACAAGCGTTTGTTCTTTTACTATTCGGTCACTCTATTTTAACTAATTTAGTACATTATGTCCCAGAACACTTTTTTTTTCTTCTTTTTAATTACCTATTCTAAGTATATAAAAATATGTCCAAGAATACACGCTTGAGCCCAGTGTAAGCATATTAGATTTCCTAGTGCACTACTGCAGTCAGCGGATCTTCTTCACCTTGTCACAAAATGAGTTTGGCGTCAGCCAGCCTTTTTTTTTTTTTTTTTTTTTTTTAGATGAGTTTGGCGTCAGTCAGTGGATCTTCACCTTGTCCCAATAGAGGATCTTTGACATGAAACCAGTAATTTGTTTGGGAATGGATAAGGAATATATTTCTTCTTTAATGATGATTTTCGGGATTATAATTTTAGGTATCCTTGGGAAGTAAATAGATACTGTTACCATATTAGTCATATTGCATGCAATTCCAAAAATAACTGGGCGTGCATATTTTTATTTTTATTTTTTTACTCGGCAAAGATAAATAGATACTGTTACCATTTTTTTTTTACTGGGCGTGCATATTTCTAACCTTGAATTGTGATTTGTGTGTGTACACAATGTCGAAATGATCACAGCAGGCATGTAAGCACAATTTCCCTGTTTATATGCATGTAAACACAAAACTTGTACGTCAAAAAGAAAAAGAAAAAAGAAAAAAACTCCAAAGAGAATTCATTGTTTTCTCGTCAAACTTACTAGTAAGAGATGCTGATGATGATGAGTGGTAGGAGGAGCAAGCTGACAGGTGCATTTCTGCTTTCTGTTGTGGTGATATTTGCAGCGTTAGTGTCAGAGTGTTCATCCCGCGAGCAACCCGAGCGTTATGCAGATATTACTACGGTCTTCCTAGTGAACGATATATCTGTAAAAACCCTGCTCAACTATCATTGCTATTCAAGCGAAACAGATTTTGGGAACAAGACATTAGCATATGAACATGAATTCCTTTGGAGATTTAGGATAAATTTTACTTTGTCAACAAAATTTTGGTGTGATATGAGGTTTTATACTGAAGAAGGAACCCTTATTCAAGGTGGATATCATGTATACAAGGCCAGAAGAGAGTACCATATATGTGGGAATGAATGCTACTTTGATGTTCGCAGGGATGGTTTGTATCGGCGCAGGTACGAGGATTACACTTTTTATTTTGATCTGGTTTATTCGTTTCCATAAGCAGCAAACGTTGAAGGGTATTTGCTGCTGAATCAAAAACATCACTCTGGCTCTCTATTTATTTCTGTAGTAGCAAAATGGTTAATTAGAAGTTTTAAAATGCTAGCTTTACTTGGATCTTATGTTTGATCTAATTTCTGTAGCTTTCTTGTGTAACTGTTGTTATTGAATAATTTAATTGTTGTTCAAGATTCAAGAAAATATTAATTTGATTTTGGTTCTAGCCATAAGCTGTGTTGATTGACCTGATTCTGATTTTATAAGCAACTATAGCCATAAGCTGCACACATCCAGTAACTTTTTTCTGTATGCATATCTCAAGGACTTAATCTTAATAATGAACTCTAAAATCACAAAGCCGTGGGATTCATACTTATCAGCTATCGAATAGAGAAAATCGCAACATACAAACTTTAACTGGGAGAAACCATAAGTCAGAACACTGTCAATGAGCAAATGCAGTTGTCCTGAGATGTATTCATTTGCAGATGGATGCAGTAAATCATAGTGCACATGGCAATCTGATAAATATGTGCTTTCTTAACCATAGAGCATGATAACGACATAGAAAGTATAGGCGCTCACAAGCCGTGAGTCACAACCAAGTTCAACAACTGCCATTACAAACAACATTGCTTCCAAACTCATTACTCTGGGGGAAAAAACAGACAAACAGCTTTAGATTAAACATTCCCCATAGTCAGTCGAATCATTTTTTAGACCTTTTTCTGTGTCTCAATTGTATGCCCTAACTAACAAGACTTTCAAAGTTGAAACTTCTGAATCAAGGAGTGAGAATGTGTGTATATTTCATTCATGCCCATTTTTTCTCCTCCTACTTGACTAAAAAAAAGCGGATAACGGTGGACATAAAGACTCATAAATTAAGATTTTAAGATTCATAGGAAAGGTTAAGAAAATAGGACGACAATTGTAACTACAACCAAAGTTATCAGTGTTTGGAGATACCCTGCACTCAGCTCAGTGCTGCCACCCTCATATGGCTCTATCATTATTCCGTACCTGCAAGTCTCTGTTGACGGGTCTCTGTTGACCACCATTGAAAGGTTGCCGAACTTGCAAGCTCTATCGAGCTGATTTTGAATCTGGTAGTAACTGTTGAATGCATAAGAAATGTTACCTCGTGTATCTAAATTTCCACATGATGTTCCATAGCCAAGGCTTGTGCAATCAGCGAGACTGCATGCGTAGCTCACACTCAATGCAACTTGTGGATCATCAAGACTTGCTTTTGGTGACATGACACACCATTTCTTTTCCAGATACACCACTCCCCTAGCTGCAGCCAACATTCCTGTGTTAGTTGTTCCAAGGTTGAGCGGGTACTTCGGCTGCCCATCAAAATAAAAAATACCCCAATGTCTTTCAAAGTTTCCTGGACTGATACTCTTGGCGTCCTCATCAATCAAACTGAACAAATATGCATCGACGGGGCCACTTCTCATTGGGGTCCCTTTTCCAGTAGCAATGTGAGTCATAAAACCTTGATTAAAACGCTGTGCGTACATGAGATTTGCATTCCTATCTCCATCAGTAGGCCACCCAATCTCTCCTATGATGATGGGCATGTTTGTAAAGCCATTCTTCTGCAACGCCCATACAAGGGTGTCATGATTCGCATCAAACATGTTGGTATAGGATATTCCACCATCAATAATTGGCGCTCCATTCCCTTCAAAGAAAGCATAGTCAACTGGGAAATTTGCATCAATGTAGAGGCTTATGAAGGGGTAGATGTTGACAGTAAAGGGTGCACCATTATCATTCAAGAACTTGGTAATGTCAATCATGACCTGATGGATGTCTGCCCGAAAGTCACCACCAGAAGGGAGGCCTGCTTGAGTCGTCGTATAGACATCTGCATTTTGTGGGCAAGTGACCTTAACCTTGCTTCCAAGACCAGCTTTTATGAGGGCTGCCTGAATATTTCGAAGCGCGGGAAATGTTGTTTCAAGGAAGGTTCCATTATAGGTCTTCAGGAAAGGTTCGTTTCCAACTGCAACATACCTGTATAAAACAGTAGGTGCTGATGAGCTAACAGCGGGATCACAAAGTTTAATTATGATATATTGATTAAAATATTAAAATGACATTTTCCATCTAGCAGTCTTTTGTAGCATGACAATGTTTATGATCAATCCTATTAACCTATCGAAAAAGTTACGAACACATGAGTGCACTTTTACATGGATTCCAAAAGCAATGAGGCCATGTAGGTAATCAACTGTAGCAAATTTTCATGTGTACTACCACAGCTGCAGAAAACATTCACGACGAAAAAGGAAAATTAAGCCTATTTGGCTTCCTATACAGAAGATAGGATACAGTAGTAGGTTAAACGCAAACTTGTCGATGACCTTCATTATGCCATCAAAACTGAATTACAGGGTAATAAAAAAAATAAGTGGGAATCAGACTGTCAAACAGCTATAGCAGACAAAGCCTAAATCCAGAACACAAGACATTCGGGATCATTTAAAAACTTTCAATTATGAATCTAATTATGTTCAAGATATAGTCAATATAAGAAAAGATTTATTACCGCTTAAATTACACACACGAAAGGCTATTACCTTTTTTTATGTAAAATTAAAATAGAGGGAATACCATATGTAAGTACTATACAGAAGCCCCCACAGGAACCTTACAGCCAAAAACAACATATAAGCTACCCTGTCTGTGCAGTGAAAACTGACAATATAAGATTCTCACACAAGCATGTTGCGCAAGTATCTCAAATATCGAATGAGACCATTAACACTATAACTAAGCTGTGATTCCGTGTCGAGTTCTGGTAGGCTATTCTCTCTAACTACAATATGATATTTATGAATTCCATCTTAAGAGACTAACTGATGAAACTTAAAAATGTCAACAACACTTGACAGTGACAAACAATAGATTAGACACAAAATGGTACTTAAATGAGTAAGAGTTTCCGGTGTCGAAATTCTGAGAACGATATGAAGTGCTGAGAAGAACTAGTCCCTGGACCTGGCTCACAAGGGGAGACTTGCCAAAGAAATCCTCATTAAAACTAATTGATGATGAATTTAAGCACACTGAAAAGAAAAACAGAAATGGCAAAATGGGAGGTTCTGAGAGTTTATACCTGATGAAAACGCCTTTGTCGACATGGTTAGACACATTTTGCTTCACCCAATTCACAGCTGCTTTCATATTGGTTGCAATACTATACAACATGTCATTAGGGATACCCACCATCACCTCAATCCCAGAATTAGTAAGAGCATTCAGAGTATCAGAATCTGCATCAAACAGCTTTACCTTTTGAATCCCATTTTCTCTTAACAGTTTAACCACAATATCAGGTGGTATTGGATGAGTTGCCTGTGTTCCCCAATTAGCACCAATACCACTTACTACCTCAACCCCCATGGAGAAAACCAACAAAGAAACAACCACATGAAACACACATAACCTACCCATCTCTGTCAAAAGAAATACAAAAGAGCTCTGAACTGATTTGAAGGAAAAACAACAGATCTAACTAAGAAGCAAAGAAACTAAGAACACAAACATCATAAAATAGCTTTTCTGAAGCAGTTCAACCCAACCCCAGTAAGAAAAAACTGTAGAAGAAAATGAAATAATGAAGCTCAGAGAGTATACATAAATGAACAAAGATGACTTCAATTTCTACTTTACATCACTCAGTAGTACTTCAATTAAAGACCCTTTCAGTGATTCACACAGAAAAAGAAAAATGATGAAAAGTGGTAAACTTGAAGAACAGAGAGAAAGTGAGAGCTGCTACACCTGAAATGGGAAAGTGATAATAGAACTAAGAAGAAGATTTATTAGAGAAAGTGAGATTATCTGGCTAGTGTTAAAAAACATAGGCTAAACTTGTTGAGTTAAGAGAGAATCTGACATGAAAAGCAGAGATTAATTATAAGAAAAGAAGAGGAAAACAAGATTAAAAACTGGGGTTTGGTCGTATATGGAACAAATCAAAAAACAAAGAAATACGGGGTTAACTAATTAACTAATTGATGTTATTTATGCTTGTCTGAAGAACTTTAAGCTGTGGTCAGTAACTCTGACAAATATAACGCCGTTTATACACAAGAATATGTGCAGCAGCAGAATCCAAAATCCTGAATTGGCAAACCTTATTGGATTTGCTATTTGATAAATGGTTTTAGCAAAATCATAAATCCGCACATAGATTGTTGTAAAAAATCGGAAGAAAGCTCCTCTATTTTATCTGGCTGATAATGGAGTGGGCTACATTAAGCTAAAGGTCAGTGTAAAGTGTTTTTGATGCTTTTCCTTTATTTATTTTTATTTTGCCAAGATTAGAATGACTTCTTCTTTGTTGGATTGGACCAATTTCGGAATAACCTGACCTCACATCCTTTAAACTTGTACATTTAGCTTTAAACTTGTACATTTAGCAAAATTGGATTTTTGTTTGTAGAGTCATCAACAAAAGACGATACCCATAGTTGTTTTGGCGCTTGAAATTTTATAGCTGATCATTTGCATGGCTGTTATTAGGTTTCAGTTTACTTGGGATTTTGATACCCACCTCTAATCCGGCACCCCACTAATAATGTTGGAGCATCGTTGAGTCCGTCAAGTTAACAGTTGTGAAGAGAATCAAGGATTGAACATCAGTCAAGTGTGAACACCCGGAAATAATAAAGGCATAGTTTATTTAATTAAACCCAAAAATTATGATTTTGTTTTGTGTTTAACTTTAATTAAATTAATATATTACTAATACAGACCGGTACAAATCCAACTAAAAGCTCATGAGTGATGAATATCGAAAATGCTAAAAATCTACCGGATCCATACACCAAAAAAAATACCCCGCCTATTATGTGCCCTCCCCCTATTGGTCCATGAGAAGCTCTCCCTGACCCATCATTTTCTATCTACGGCTGCGATCTATGACACATAGGGGAGTATTTTCTTGGTGTAAAAAACATGTAGATGGCTAGCAGAGTTGGATGAATATGATACCGTCACATACACACACTGACAATGTGTATCAGCTCACGGATGCGCACTTTCCTCCCTTCCATGCTTTGATTATTATCCAGACCGAGAAAAAGAATTAATAGATTTGTTAATTCTGAAAGACACACCAGGTTGACGTCACGTCATGGTTTGCCATATCCACCGATACGTATCGGGATACTTTAGTACCGATTTAAGATTCTTCTTGTATCGGGTCGTTATAAACCATTTAAACGTTAGGAGTATCGCTGATGTTAATCATCAGCTTTTAATGTAAACTACTTGGATTCATGTGGAACAACAACTAATAAATATGCCTCATAAGACACAACAACTACTCGTAATAATAAGTGTTGTCATGTCATGTGCAACATGTATCTTGATATTCTTTCTCGATTAAGAAATGGGGATGTGTACCGTATAGACATAGTCGTAGGCCTGGTGATGGTATGGGGTTGAATAGTCTTTGTCATTCCGACTTCTGAGTTGGGAAACAATGGTTCTCTACGGACTTAGAGAAAAAACCAGGCTAAAACCGCCTCTCACAATTTATTTATTTTTCCAGTCCTTCTCTACAGACCGAGAAAACAAACCAGGTAAAAACCGCCTCTCACAGTTTGTTGGTTTTTTTGTTGGTCCCAGTGGGCACGCCTTTCTGGAGACGTGCAGGGGTGGATTTGTGAGGGGCGGTTTTTTTTGTGTAGTTTTTCTCTCGGTCTGCCGAGACTTTTTATTTGTTTTTTTATTTATGGGTCCCAGTGGGCCCCGTCTCTCAGAAGACGTGCAGGGGTGGGTTTGTGAGGGGCGGGTTTTTTTGTGTAGTTTTTCTCTCGCTCTGCCGAGACTTTTTGTTCGTTTTTTTAATTTGTGGGTCCTAGTGGGCCCCTTCCCTCGGGAGACGTGCAGGGGTGGGTTTGTGAGGGGCAGGTTTTTTTGTGGAGTTTTCTCTCGGTCTGCCGAGACTTTTTGGTTGGCAAAACACTACTCCTACTCAGCTATGTAGTATATTCGCAAGACAAAGATACACGGTTGCGACTTTGGTCTACCCCAGAGTCTAATTAGAGTTGTCATCTCAAGTCAGGAACTTAATCTTCTTCTTTCATCAACCCCATTTGCTTTTTCGATGAGAAAATGATAAAAAAAATTGTGCGGTTTGGAACTAGGAGTGAGTGACTTGGAAAAACTCCGTGCATACTTGTAGTTTCCTACCCTGACTTGATAATAATTTCAGCTGGGCTAGCATTAGAGTGAGCTAGGCCCACTACCTATTTAAGAAAAAAATTCAAGTTTGGGGTGGCTTAAACCATCCCAAAACTGGCTTTAGATCCGCCCATGTGTACAGGACCCTTTTACGTTGTTGGGTGGTTTTACGAGACTTGCGAGCATACCCAGATAAGTCACTGAATTATAAATTTCTACCGCTGGAGACAAACATTTTTGTTCATTCAATGGAGTCCCTGAACAAGGTCTAACATTCTTGAAAGAGGGTAAAAAATGGAGCCAGTGGTGAGCATTTCGTAACCTTTTCTCTAACATTGTTACTTCCCACTCTTGGAAAAACTCAACACAACTCCAAGAGTTAAAACTCAATGAAGGAAAGTGTCTAGAGTTATATCTCTATCTCTCTTGTGATTAGAACGTTTACAAAATTGAATTTGTGAACCTAATCTCAAAGAAAGTTCTTGGACGGTACAAAAGACCAATATCCAAGGATCAATCAAGTCTTATCCAACAAACAAGGTCGGACCTATCTACTGTGATTGATCAGCGCACAACTTGTGATATTTCAATTATAAAGATAAACAATATAATGCGGAAAAAGAAATAACACAGACACCAGAAATTTTGTTAACGAGGAAACCGCAAATGTAGAAAAACCCCGGGACCTAGTCCAGATTGAACACCAAATTGTATTAAGCCGCTACAAACACTATCCTACTACCAATTAACTTCGATCTGGAATGTAGTTGAGCCCGAACTCAATCTCCCACTGATTCAGGTACAGTCGTGCTTCTTACGCCTTTTGAATCCCAACAGGACTCTGCGCAATTGATTCGCTTAGATGACGTCACATCAACTAAGAGTTGCTTCAACTCAATTGAAGACTTTAAACCAATTCTTCTTCCCACAGATTAAGCTTATATAATTGATTTCCTGATTTATGATCGAAACGGATGATCAGATCAAACGTAAGATCCAGGTGATGGAAATCGATAGCAACTTGACAAAAGTCTGGCTATCCTCAAAATCCGGACTTATGCAACCCGAAGTGCAGCCTAGATTACTATTCACCTCACAAGTATAAAACTTGTGGAATCACAAAGTTGAGGCGAAGAGAACTTTGTGATTTCTATCTATCTTGTTCAAGTGATAAATCAACAATCAAATAAGATCAGGATACTCAAGTTATTGAGATAGAAGATAACTGGACCTGGATTCACTAATCCCAGTGAAGTCTTTGATAGTCGTTAAACCCTAAAAGGGTTTCTGGAGAGGACGATAACTAGGACACACCAAAAAGTAGTGTCAGGATTTAAAGATCTCAGTTGTCAGGAGTTCCTCTTATATAGACTTCAAAGCCTAGGTTTCTTTAGGTTTAAGCTAAAATAACTTTGGAACCAAGCAAACAATATCCACCGTTAGATGAAAGCTTTGAATCTTATTCACATAAACAAGATATACACTCTGGTTAGGTAAACCTTAACCGAATCGTTTACAAAGATTATGTCTAACATGGTTAGCCGAAACTAGCCGGTTTGAAATTAAAAGCTTAAAACTCATTTCCATGAACACAAAGACATTGATATTGAGTCACAATCATGTGATCAAATAAGTCTAGTGTTAATTAAAGAATTGATCAAATGTAAATTATCTCAGAGAATAATTTAATCACTATTCCAGGCTATTTTCGAGTTCACGTACCGGTTTGCAAACTTAGGTGCAACACTAAGTTCCGAAGTTGACAGAACTTTTTCAGTCGTACCGATTTACAGACTTAAGACCTTTATCGGTTCCAAAGTTCACATAACCCTTTCAGTTTGCGTACCGTTTTGGGTACTAAACTGGTTCTAGAACAATGAACTGTATTGGTTCGCATACCGGTTTGAGTATTTTACCCGGTTCCCTTACCACAGTTCCAAAAATGGTTTGTATACGAAACAAACGGATTTTCCCATGATGTGCATACAAATATGCGTATCACACAAATCTGAAAGTCAATATATAGCTACTCTGTTACGTGTACGAATACATGTAATACGGCTTCAGATATATAACATTTTTCTCAGTTTGTAAGACTGATAACACTGTCTTTTATTCCGAATATAGTAGTTCTATATTTCTCTAAATCAATTCGAAATATTCCTGAATAACATCAACGGCACATATCACTATTCCAGGCTATTTTCGAATGATAAACTTGAATCATGATTTGGTTCCAAACAGTAAATTGTTCTCCACCGAAATTGACCAAGTATGAACAAATGTTCATTAAGCTTAGTCATTATATTTCGAGAAATTCATAAACTAAATAATTAGTTATCGAGTCGAAATTCTTGTCTATACAAGCTAGTCTAATTAATTATGTGACAATCGTCTCAAGGATAGAAAGGTGAATATAACTTGAGAAATAGGTGGTTCAGTCTTCACTTACCTTTTGTTGATGAAGTTCTCCAAAAGCTTCGGTTTATCTTTGCCTTCAAACGGTAGAATGCAAATGATGACTGGTTCGTTTCTCAACTACCTTCATCCTAGACCGAGACTTAACTAATTGTAGACTAAAATTCAAGATATAGTTTTGACAATAAGCTTGATATAGCAACACTTGTGAGTTCGACAAAGCAATGCTCTAACAAGAATAAATTCTCACAAGAAGTTTCCTATAAAAATGACCAAAAAGAGTTTACTCTGAGATTCCCAGATTGTTCTCATCGTTTTTGTATTCATCAAGTTCCTCTTAAATAAGGTCCAACCTTGATTCAACAAGTTCTATCTTCTCCTCAAGTTTCTTTGTAGAGGATTGAAGTTCACAGGTAAATGCTCGAACTTAATCTAACATAGGGTTCAACTTGAGAGATAATGCATCAAATTGAGAACCTGGCAGATTGTCACAAGGTGTAGTTTCACCTTTGTCCTGACATGAATCACTCTTTGATGATTCACTCTTTATCATTCTGAGTTGGCAAAACGCTACTCCTACTCAGCTATATAGTATACATATAGTCGTCAGACAAAGATACACGGTTACGACTAAGGTCTACCCCAGAGACCCCAGAGTCTAATTAGAGCTGTCATCTCAAGTCAGGAACCTAATCTTCTTCTTTCATCAACCCCAGTTGCTTTTTCGATGAGAAAAAGATAAATCAAAAAGGTCTACTTTTAAATTTCGATGAGAAAATGATAAAGAATTGTGCGGTTTGGAACGAGGAGTGGGTGACTTGGAAAAACTTTGTGCATACTTGTAATTTCCTACCCTGACTTGATAATAATCTCAGCTGGGCTTGCATTGGAGTGAGCTAGGCCGACTACCTATTTTAGAAGAAAAAAATCTAAGTTTGGGGTGGCTTAAACCATCCCAAATCTGGCATCAGATCCGCCCCTGTGTACATGACCTTTTTGAGTTGCTTGGTGTATTTATGAGACTTGCGAGCATACCCAGATAAGTCAATGAATTATAAATTTCTACCGCTGGAGACAAACATTTTTGTTCATTCAATGGAGTCCCTGAACAAGGTCTAACATTCTTGAAAGAGGGTAAAAAATGGAGCCAGTGGTGAGCATTTCGTAACCTTTTCTCTAACATTGTTACTTCCCACTCTTGGACAAACTTAACATAACTCCAAGAGTTAAAACTCAATGAAGGAAAGTGTCTAGAGTTATATCTCTATCTCTCTTGTGATTAGAACGTTTACAGAATTGAATTCGTGAACCTAATCTCAAAGAAAGTTCTTGGACGGTACAAAAGACCAATATCCAAGGATCAATCAAGTTTTATCCAATAAACAAGGTCGGACCTATCTACTGTGATTGATCAACGCACAACCTGTGATATTTAAATTATAAAGATTAACAATATAATGCAGAAAAAGAAATAACACAGACACCAGAAATTTTGTTAACGAGGAAACCGCAAATGTAGAAAATTTACGGGACCTAGTCCAGATTGAACACCAAATTGTATTAAGCTGCTACAAACACTAGCCTACTACCAATTAACTTCCGTCTGGAATGTAGTTGAGCTCGAACTCAGTCTCCCACTGATTCAGGTACAGTGGCGCTTCTTATGCCTCTTAAATCCAAGCAAGATTCTACGCAATTGATTCCCTTAGATGACGTCACATCAACTAAGAGTTGCTTCAACTCAATTAAAGACTTTAAACCAAATCTGCTTCCCACAGATTAAGCCTATATAATTGATTTCCGTATTTACGATCGAAACGGATGATCAGATCAAATGTAAGATCTAGGTGATAGAAATCGATAGCAACTTGACAAAAGTCTGGCTTTCCTCAAAATCTGGACTGATGCTACCCGAAGTGCATCTTAGATTATTATTCACCTCACAAGTATAAAACTTGTGGAATCACAAAGTTGAGACGAAGAGAACTTTGTGATTTTTATCTATCTTGTTCAAGTGATAAATCAACAATCGAACAAAGATCAGGATACTCAAGTTATTAAGATAGAAGATAACTGGACCTAGATTCACGAATCCCAGTGAAGTCTTTGATAGTCGCTAAACACTAAAAGGGTTTCTGGAGAGGACGACTTTAGATACAACTAGGACACACCAAAAAGTAGTGTCAGGATTCAAAGATCTCAGTTGCCAAAAGTTCCCCTTATATAGACTTCAAAGCCTATGTTTCTTTAGGTTTAATCTAAGATAGCTTTGGAACCAAGCAAACAATATCCACCGTTAGATGAAAGCTTTGATGATTCAAACAGGATTTTCCTCGTGGGAAATTGCATAGTCCAAACTTCATTTACCTTGCTTAAAAAGCTTGAAGAAGACATGGTTATCGTACCCTAATTTGACTAAAAGAGGGATACTTTTGTAAAACCGGTTACAGAACCTTGAGATAATAAATATAACTAGAGGAACCTATAATTCATGTTATAGCCTTTACCCTAGACTTGATGTGATTTACACATGTTTTGTCATAATTGCATGATCATGTGGTATATAAGTATTTGTCATGAACTGCCCTTTACTTAGCTCAGTAAATAAATTTAGAGCAAAAGAAGTATCGGACTTGTTATGTCAAGGATTGTTTCAAGGAGCAGAGCTCAAACTTATTACAATTATTATGCCCACATATGACACCATTCCCTTTTTTGAGTTGACATTCTCATCCAAGGGAGAGAAGAGAATCAACTGAAAAGTTATTGCTTGGGTCAATTCCTTCCACATTGTGGAGGATCAGGTGGCTTTTCAGGAACAAACTTTCTTTGTCTAGGTCTTATAACTACAAAATCAAGAGTTTGAGAGATAAAAGGCGAGTTTATTACCTTTGTTTTAAGCAATTTTTTCTTGAAACTGTTGATTGATCTTCGCAATTTGTGAATCATCCTGTTCAACTCTTTTAAGAGTTCTGATGTAATTTTAGATAGTGGTAGTAAAAGTTCGTTCACTCGGACTTGTTGAGATTCGATTTCAGAAATAATAAAGAAAATATATAAAAAAGATGTCACAATATCGAGAGGTACTGGGACTCAGGATTCCACCGTTAATCAAATTCAATTGGTTCATATAATGATTCATAACAATTATAGCTCTTTGTTGACTCTTTTCCTTACCAAAAGTAGATTTTGTAAAACATCAATTGTAAATCACAAGCATGGCGCATCAAAAGCTCTAAGTCTAAGCATACGCCATCAAACGAAGTCACAACTAATTAATAAAAATCATAAATCAATTGAGAGCAATGCAAATAGTCAAAAGAATCAATCATAGTTACCAATCAAATGTGAAACGCGGCTTCCTTCATCGTCCTAGTGATGGGGTTTAAATCCCGAAAAATCTTCGTGTTTCTTTTATCTCAAGTCTCGGCTTTCTTTCCTCTACGTACGTGTATTTTGTTGTTTTTACCTTTTAAAACTCCTCTAATCGAATTTATAGAATCCCAGAAGATTATATTACCTTAAATGCACGAAACCTTCCCGAATAAACCACACAGACCCGATAAAATTTGTTCTCCTCTGTTTAACGCAATAACCACATATAACTAGATTTGATTCCATATTTTCAGCTCCAGTACACGTTAATATCCTTGTTAATTAGGTAATAACACGATCAGATCATAAAACCCTTGAAACTCTCCATGCAATTTCCATATTTGAAACCCTAAAAACTTAATTCTTCATGTTTTCCTTTTTCTCGATTAACCAGCCCAATTGAATCGATTTAAATGCATATACCATCCCTGTTAAGCCCAAACAGGTCCATTGAAAACAATTCTGGCAATTGAATCTCCTCCAAAACCTCCCAAAATTCCAACTCTAATTATATCCGTGGGTATCAACTTTTGCCGCCAAAGTTTAGATTTCAAATGAAGAGGATGAAGTGCCCCTATCCAACTCCAGGGTGCCTTTATCAACTGTGTGTAAATAGTATTCTGGGGGGCCTTAGTAATTTGAGTGCCCCTTAACCAACTGCTGGGGTGTTTTCAACACTTTTCCTTGGTGTGTTTAACATACTTCCGTGGGTGCCTTTAACACGTCCTATGGGTGCTTTTAGTAATTCCTCCCGGGGGTGCAAATATCACTTTTCGAGCCTATTTCTCCACAAAAGCTTATTTCTCCAAAAACACCTACAAAAACATAAAATAATCAAATAACTACAAAATCGAGCACTAACAATACATATAATTTAGACTAAAATAGACACATAAATGCGTCTATCAAATACCCCCAAACTTATTATTTGCTAGTTCTCGAGCAAATCAAATATAAAAAATAAAATCCTAACTCACTGTCGCAGGCATCGCGATTGCACTTAGCGTGTGCAACAAGCCTTTAAACCCCTAGGATGCCCTAGTGGCCGAGTTATAGTCTAGGGAGGGTTTACCATAGGTGTACCCACAAAACCTTTACTCCAGACCCTAGCTATCTACGCAGAACCTTGGAAGGCACTAAAGAACCTCCTTGGTTGGCATACTCTCATTGACTACAGGAGGAAGTACCCTGATATGAAATTCCAATTGTTGTAAACGAGTTTGCACTTACATACTAAAATTCATATATAAGTGACAGAGCTCTACTCAGATAATCACACTATGGACATCAATATCCGGAGTCAACAAATCACATGAATAGATTAAGAAGATGGATATTGAGAAAAACGTAGATGGTTTTGATGTTGACTAAGGTGAACAGTGTTTCCCTATATCTGTCTGAAGGCCATTACCAAGATGAACCTATCCTAATGGATTGATATACTGGTCTGACTAATATCAACGCAACTGGCATATACAAGGGAACCAGTGGTCGACAATCTTAATTCTAGATCAACTCGTCCGGCATATACAATGGAACCAGCGGTCAATTTATTCACTGAACATTAACAAAAAAAAAAAAATTAACAGCGTGATTAGATCTTGCGGATTCAAGCGCATGCTTCTTGTCAGCAGATTACATGGTCATTCCCGTGGTTCCTGCGTTCCACGCTTGTTTAGGCGACGGAAACAGGGAGAACACACACATATTGCTATCCAAGTGTTTATTTTTATTTATTTTTATTTTTGAGAATCATTCCGTTTGGTTTGGTTTTTTTTTTTAGTAACTCAATCACTCTATTTCACCCTAACAGTGGCAACAACTCGATGTGTGGGCCCCATTAAATCACTTAGAAACATATTTTAAAAAGAAAAGAAAATAAAAACAGAAGGTGAAAAGGACTCAACGAGATATGGCGAAACTACCATGTTATTTCTAACACCTGAGCTCTGTGCTTTTATGAATAGACTCTATGTAGATGTTTCCATCCACTCAGATTGGTTCCTCAACTCCTATAACCAAGATGCTTCCATCCACTAAGGTTGGTTAGTGTCATCCTTAATAAGCATAAATTTCTAGGCTCTGGAGTTTAATAATGCAACTAAAAAGTTTCTCCCATACCCCTAAACTTAAATATAACATTGTCCTCAATGTTCTAAAGATAAAATTAAAAGCATGAACAAGGAGAAACTGTTACCATTTTAAGCAAAAGAGTTAAGGAAAGATATTACCGTGTTGCATGAGCATGGGTCACCTCCCAAGAAGTGCTAAGTTTAATGTCTTCAGCCAGACTAAGAAAGGATTAGTCACCTTAAAAAAAAATCATAAAGTAATAGCCAGACTATCTATGGGTCATCAAAACCAAATAGAGCTATCACAAGTTAAAGGAATCTGCAACATGCCAAGAAAATAAACAAATAAAGCATACCCTTGTCTAGTTTCCTGTTTAAGACAACTACATCTAGTTGTGGTTCTGGTTCAGGTTCTATAACTGGGTCCAAATAAAATATTTTCATGGGTTGCATTTCCGCATACGTTAGATCCGAATGATCAGGTTCTAGAGTCTGGAAAAACTCAAATAAAAACTTAGAAGCACATAATAATAACCTGAATAACTGCGGATCCTTAAAGTCAATCAGATTTGACTCACATAGATGACCATAATTGTAGTGGTGGTCATTCTTAAACAAATGTGTCGATTCTAATATCCTAAAGTGCTTAGGTTTAGTCTCAAAACTTAATAATTGACACATCTGAAACTTATAGGTTCCCATAATTGATTGAAAAATATTTGGTGGAAAAACAAAGTGAATTTGGGTATTATCGCCTGGGTAAACCACATCAACCATATGATGGGTTTCTAACAACTGAACTTCTTCCTAGACATTATTAGGTTCTGGAGAGCTAGTGTGAGGGTAATCTGGCACAATGGTTGAGGCACATATATCAAGTCCCAAGTGAGGGATCTCTACAAGAGTCAAAGGTGAAGCACATGGAGAATGATAATCACCCCCAAACTTAGATTTTTCAGTGTCTCTAGGTAGACTAGTCACAATCCTCCTAATTTCTAGGTCGTCAGATTCCTGAAAATGGTCAATTGATTCTTCTAAGTTATAATTGGGAGGTACATCCTCACTCATATTTGAACTCTCTACGAGTCTATCTTCTTCATCTAAGACTAATGTTTCTAAATCGCTAGACTCTAAAACAGTATTCTCATAATAAACTCGTTCCTCTAAACCATTATCGGCTTCGTAATCAAAATAAAATTCTACATCGTCTAAAACGGTGGTATCTCTAGTCAAATCCTCGTCCTTTTAAATGGGTGAATAATTATTAAAATTATTTGGATTTGAACTAGAAATAATATTATCATTATAAATCTCAATTGGAGTAACAAATTCCTGATCACTATGCCTACATATTACTGATTCTTAATCAACAATATCCTCATCATAATCATCATTATAATAACATGAAAATGATCCAACCTCATCTAAAGTAGTGTTACCAATTCTAACCTCGTCATCTTGATTATGCAAATAACTATCCTCATTTTCAAGGGTATTATTGGAAACACTATATTGGAAATTAAGATTATTTCGAGCAAGTCTTTCGTTCGTCTCAGCCATCAGCTTGAGGGATTCCTCTATAGAAGGTTTATTAATTGGTGCAGTTTGTCCGTTAATTTCCAACACAAACCTATTTGTATGATCAGTTAACTGCTTAAGAGACTCTTCTAGAGAAATGGAAGGATCATAAATAGTACTAGGGTATAACTGTTTGATTAAATCATTCAACGGGGAACTAGTACTATTATATTCCTTATTTTCTTGCTCGTATGACTGGTGCGCGTGCGGATAGTAATTGGGATCACCATGGTATGAGCCATAACTTTCAAAAGGTTGATGTTCCCAAACACTATTCACACTATGGTCAAAGTTATAACGTCCATTAGGAATCTCAGTCGGATATTCATTGTATTAGCTATTGTAATACCAGTTCGACATTCTTTTGTGTATGTGCAAATGCAGGGTCGACTAGAATTAGGTAGGCTCAGGTTACCTTTAGCAAAATATACCTACAGTCAAAGACTGGTCAAAGGTACAAGGCTAAGGCTTGTGGTGTTTCGGATGATAACGCCCAAAGGGTTCACCGTACTAAACCACAAGTTTTCCTAATAATCGGTGTCGACAATACAATTGGTGTGTGCACGTGTTCTATCACAAAATAAAACCCACTAACAAGGGATTCGTGGGTGGATAGAGTCTTACCTCCCTTACCAGACGGGCGATGAACCGTTGAAGTCGACTCAGGCCACCGACTCTTATGTCAGTGTACGAACCCGAGGGGCCGAGACAGTATCGTAACTGTCATCCTTCCCTGCAGCAGTTTTATATTTAATCTTAACCCTTCCTTAGGGTTTTAAAAATAATGTTCAAAAGAATGTCCCAAATATAAAGTCCAAAAAGTCCAAAAAGAAAAAGAAAAATCACAAAGAATACAACAAACTCTAATACAGTTTTCTAAAAATGAAAATATTCTCCACTCCTTTTGGACTCCTCTTTTCTTTCCTTCTTTGTGGATGCTTTCCTTTTATAGCACTTTTTCTTTCCTTTTAACTTCGCTCCAAATCTAAAAAGAATCAAAAAATACCAAAGGCGTAAAAAGAGAACAAAAAATCTAAAAAATAAATAAAAATAAATCTAAAACTTAACCTAAGTCCGCGTCGGCGGCGCCAAAAATTGATGTAATTTTAGATAGTGGTAGTAAAAGTTCGTTCACTCGGACTTGTTGAGATTCAATTTCAGAAATAATAAAGAAAATATATACAAAAGATGTCACAATATCGAGAGGTACTGAGACTCAGGATTCCACCGTTAATCAAATTCAATTGGTTCATATAATGATTCATAACAATTATAGCTCTTTGTTGACTCTTTTCCTTGCCAAAAGTAGATTTTGTAAAACATCAATTGTAAATCACAAGCTGGCGCATCAAAAGCTCTAAGTCTAAGCATACACCATCAAACGAAGTCACAACTAATTAATAAAAATCATAAATCAATTGAGAACAATGTAAATAGTCAAAAGAATCAATCATAGTTACCAATCAAATGTGAAACACGGCTTCCTCCATCGTCCCAGTGATGGGGTTTAGCTCATCATGGTGAAAACACGCTCAAAATAATTAATCATGGCTCAAAAAGGTGTTTTTATTGAAGAGAATGAACTGTAGTTACAGAAATCCTTTTGCAAGGAAAATAGTTGTCGCTGAATGTCTTAAGCAAGTACAGACGTAAACGATAAAAGGCTTTTGTAGTTGAATATACGACTGCTTCTGTGACAGACTCTGTTGGTCTAATGTTCTTCTTCTTCCTTTCTTCCCTGAAAGTGCAGAACGACTCTGCAACTTTTTGATCTTCTCTGCAGCCTCTCCCGTAGCTCTGTATTCACCCCCAAATTCTCGACAATCCTTCCTGGGACTCCAAGACACCTATATATACTTGACAGTGTGATTAAATCCCGATAAATCTTCGTGTTTCTTTTATCTAAAGTCTCGGCTTTTCTTTCCTCTACGTACGTGTCTTTTATTGTTTTTACCTTTCAAAACTCCTCTAAATCGAATTTATAGAATCCTAGAAGATTATATTACCTTAAATGCATGTAACCTTCCCGAATAAACCACATAAACCCGGTAAAATTTGTTCTCCTCTGTTTAATGCAACAACCACATATAACTAGATTTGATTCCTTATTTTCACCCCAAGTACACGTAAATATCCCTGTTATTTAGTGATAGACGCATTATTGTGTCTAATATGTCTCAATTGTATATATTGTTAGTGTTCGATTTTGTATTTATTTTGTTATTTTATGTCTTTGTAGGTATTTTTAGAGAAATAAGCTCTTGCGGCGAAATTGGCTCGAAAAGTGGTGTTTTACACCCCAGGATAGAGTACTAAAGGCACCCCAGAAATGCACCGGAAGCACCCCAGAAATGTGTCGGAGGAACCCCGGAAAAATTACTATCTACGCCCAAAAATTACTATTTGCACCCCATAAGACAAGTGCTAAAGGGACACCCGTGCAGGATTAGGGGGAGGACATGTTCTTCTCAAATTCAAAAAAAGATTTTTGGCGGGAAAATAAACTTATTTCTCTGTAAAATTTTCGTTCGATTTTTGGACGTGATTTAGTGAGATTCAATCCCTGAAACTTAATGGGTAGACGTGATATGACCATAGAAAGCTGTTATGGGTGTCTGTTTCGACCGAATTTGGCTGATTAATCCACGAGAAGATTTTGTGGAAGATTTCGTGGAGATTAGAGCGAGTTTAACATATTTTCAGCGTGCAGGAAGTGTGTGGAGATCAAACAGATGCGTGGAGGAGATAAACAGGGGAAGAATCACGTAAATATCATCCCCGAGTAAAAGAAAATATTTTGGATTTATTAGCGAGATTTTTACGTGTTGATTGATATAAATAGGTAGTTTGGGGTCTCACTGTGGGGGAGAGAGAGTTGGGAGCAGTTAGGAAGAACCAGAGAGTCGAGAAATCAAGTTGCAGGAAAACTCCATTTTCTGTTGCTGTGAAGAACACGAAGAACATTGGACGCAAGGTAACCGTCGTTCTTCAACAGTGACAACGACAACTGTTTGTGGGTCGTATTGCGACAGTGTCAACAACACTTCATTTTTATCGTTCTCTGTAACAGCTCGGTTTGTAACGAACAAAAGTGTTACAAACCCGGTTTTTATCAATTTTTCTCCTATTTCATCATTTGAGAACCATTTTTGAGCATTAATAAAGATGAATTTTGAGCATATTTCCATGATAATGATGAGCTAATTCTCGCGTAACCAAGGCATGGAGGAAGCTATTGTTGCATGAATAATTGGTAATTATTTTATTTTTCTCTAATTTTGCAATTTATAATTCACTCAAATTACTGCTTTGCAGAATTGTAATTATTTGCATAATTTTTCCTAATTAGTTGTGATTCAATTAGATAGGTTATGCTTTGGTTAGATAATCTATGCTTAAGGGATACAATTAATGTTTGAGAATATGCTTGATAATTTGTGAATTAAGAAAAAGAGATTTTAAAAATAATTAGAGTTTTGGAATTTTTATCATCATTTATTCATGTGTAATAGTGGAATCTAGTGTCTTGGTTATTTTCACTCTAAAAAAAAACAAATTTGGATTAAAATTTTCTCTACTTTTAGTTTAAATTAATCTAGCTTTCACAAGTCTTACGAACTCATTCTTACCACTATCTAAAATTACATCATTTAGGTAATAACACGATCAGATCATAAAACCCTTGAAACTCTCCATGCAATTTCCATATTTGAAACCCGAGGAATGCAATCGATTCAAATCAGGGTTTGCAATCTAAGTTACCTTGGTAACAAAGCTTTCAATATTCATTGTTAGATAAAAACCTGATTAGATTCAAGCTAATATCTTTCAACCGTTAGATCGAACTTTGCTTGTTATACACAAATTAAATGTAACTTCATTTAGGTTTGAGTAACCGTACCTAAACGTGTACACTTAGTTGGTTCAACAATAGTTAACCAATGGTTAGCCATATGATCACTTTCATATCAACCTTATTCGTCTTTACCATAACTAGTTCAAATGACTCAAATGAACTAGTTAGAGAGTTGTTCAATTGCATAGATCTCATAGAAGTATACAAGACACAATCGAAGCAAAATCGATTTTGATTCACTCGAATCAATTCATGAACATTATAGCCACGGTTTGCAAAGATTGCATTCCTTATTATATAAATGTTTTAGTTCATGAACAAACCGATTTTAGAAAGCAACCTACTTAAGTATGCAAACGGGTACGCGTACTTAAGTAACCGGATTGAGTTTGTTTTTATTATCTAAATGCTTGATCTCCTTGGTTCTTCAACATTACTCGAAATCTTCGTCTTTTCCAAGTACGCCAATGATTCTAAATGTGTTCAACTCAGCATCATCGTTGTTGAAGATACGTAGCTATTACAATGAGAAAACAATAGCTCTCAATCATTGTTATACAAGTCATAGTATTATTACACAGCATCAAAGTTCAATTGTATCACAACTTCGAAAATAATACTATGGTGATATGAATCACTCCCCCTTAGTCAATACTTCATCTCACATGAAAACCACTCCCCCTTACATAATGATCCGAAAACCATATGTATTTGTATTGTGAACTACACATTAATTCTCCCTTTTTTGTCAATAAAATTGGAAAATGTATGAAAATTAGTGGGATCCTAATGAAATTTTCATAGAGACACTTAATGACCAAAAGATAAGCACATATCAACTTGTTTAGATGCAATCATATAGCCGAAACTAAATGCATTCATCAAGGAGTTTATAAATATACAAGATAACCCCTATAATATTCCACAGCCGCACTCCCCATAAAGATTTGGCAATCAAGCACAAGTTCAATTAAGAACTCTCCCCCATAAAATGTCATTCCCGAAAGAACAATAAGAGCGACCTTACTTTTACAAGAAAAGAAGGATTTCTTTGGACATTAACAAATCACATAAAAATATGAATTTGTATCAAAAAATCTCAATTAAATTAACCACAAGGGAACCCATGATTAATTTAATCGGAAATGCTCACATAAGAGAACTTACAGAGCCGCACAGTATTCACATAAAGATACGGATCAGGGAAGATCAATATTGCGGCATAAACAAAGATTCATTCTATTTTTCATCACTATTTGCATAATGACATATAATAGACTTTAATCTTTGTAAACAAAAGTTCATCCTATTTTCCATCAATATTTGCATAATGACATAATAGGCTTAACTTTTGTTTGTCTAAAGTTCATTCAATCTTTTATCAATACTTGCATACTGACATATGAAAGATTTAACTTTTGACCATGTATGGGACAATCAATGTTCACGGACGCAAACATACATATCCCATAACAAGTTGCAATATATAAAACCATAAAGATTAACACTGCAAAATCATCTTCCAAATAAACTTTAGAATTTAAATAAATAAATCTAAAAACATTGCAAGATGAAAATCGTTGGAAATAGTTATGTGTACTCACAATAATTGCTATTCCAAACCCTAGTTATCCTTCTTAAAACATAAGAATAAATTCTCATAAGAAGTTTCCTAGACATTAAGACCTTTGAAAAATTCTTTATCGTCCCCGAACTCATTGTCGTCAACAGCCATTGGGACATAAGGTTCATGAAGAAAGGAGTTGATATCAACAAACCTTCTTGACTGATGCCGAACCAGGGCCTTCTGAATTTCAAGAGTCTTAAACACAAAAGCACTTATTTCCTGAATCTCCTTCCTTGTTTCCTTCAACTCTTCAAGAACATCAGAAAACTTCTGAGAATTTGAAGGAACAACTCTTGGCTTCCTCACATTCCTTATTTTTCTTTTTAAAGTTGGAGGTAACGGAGATTTATCTTTTTCCTTCATGATTGATGGCTTAACAATCATATTAACATCTTTTCCATCAGAAGTTATGATGCTTGGAGTCTCCATAACAGTATGGGTTTGTGAGAGGAATTTCTCAGAACAAGCTCTACAAGCAAACTTATGATAAAAAAAAAAAGTTTATTAGAGAATGAAAAAAGGAATGTAGGGTTACGGAACCTTTATACACTAAAAGGATCCACGTATGCACAACTCTTACCCTAAAAAAACAGAATTGGCTATTTTAACACTCCTTTATTGATTAAACAGGGAAGTCCTTTCCAATATCAATTAGATATGAAAAACGGCACGAATTCCAGATTTAACAATGCTCACAAAGCAAAAACAAGAAGAAGAAAAACTAAAAAACTAAAAGAATTTTTTTTTCCTAAAGCCTGAGGTGTGCAAAATCTTGTCTCTTTTGATCAGGCACATGAGACAAGAAGCACTAGCCAACACAATTTAAGTTGTACTGGGGTGAACAATAATCTGTCCACCATATCCTTTTCAAAAGGAATTCATAGACCCATGGTGTTTAGACCATAAATTTCTTTCTAATGATCTAGTCTTTTCTTTGGAAACTAACTTCTTTGAAGAAGAGATGCGTTTACATACCTCTGATGATTTTTGAACAAGTTTTAGCTTGTTTGCTAATCGATTCGCTCTTCGTGAAGTTTGTTGACATATCTCATTTTGTGTTTGTACTTGAAACACTTTGAAAGTTCATGACCTTTGAGAGAACAATAAGAGCATGTCAACCTGGAAAAAGATTCAGACGCTCGAGATGTGTACGCGGCTAGATGCATAGTGGAATCTGAAAAATCATAAAAGGAGTTTCTAGTAGAAACAGGTAAATCAATTTTTTTCTTAAAGATCGGTTGAGATTTCTTCTGAAAGAATATCAAGATTGATGTATGTATTGCTACAATTATCAAAATCAATATTTTCACAAAGAAGTGCAATACTCGACTTTTCGTCTTCATTAGAATCATAGTTGTCAGACATTTCATCAAGAGTTGCAGCTAGACCTTTGTTCAAAGTGTATTTTTTTTCGATTTAGACACTCATTTGCAAAATGGCAAAAACCTTTACACTTAAAGCACTGAGGCATATCCTTGTCATCAGTTTCATCATTATCCCTATTTTTAGGAGGAACACAATTATGATGTTTAACTGATGACCTGAGTTTATCTATGGAGAACCGTTTACTTCTCTTCAAAAGAAGATCCCTAAACTGTCTTGTGATCAAAGAGACTGACTTGTCAAGATCTTCATCTGATGAATCGGCCTCAGAAAGATCATCTTCAGAGATGCAAACACTTTTACTTTTGTCAAGTAATTTAGTGTTCTTTTGTGTTTTGAAAGCAACATCCTTTCCGGATTTGGATGTATGCTCATGATCAAGATCTTTAACTTCCCAACTAGAGTATTTCTGGAAACAGTTGCGAGATTATTTCCTTTAACGATGACATGCTTCTTAGAATCGTATCAAGATGGCAGAGATCTGAGAATTTTCATCACAATGTCCTTTTCAAGAATAGTCTTACCAAATGCAAAACATGCATTAACAATTTTAGACACTTTGTGATTAAACTCATCAAATGAATCTTCATCTGCCATATGAAGGTTTTCCAAATTTGAACATAGGTTTTGAAGCCTAGCTTCCTTTTCAGAGGTATTCCCTTCAAATATTGTTTCTAAGATATCTCAGGCTTCTTTAAACTTTGTGCAAGTAGTCACATGATGCTGAAGATCTGAGGTAATGGCATGTATGATAGCATTTAAGTCGTCATAATTTTGCTTCGTAGCAAGGATTTCTTCTGGACTATATCTACCAATATCCTTAGGTATAGATGCATCGCCTTATATATTAACCGGAGGATCATAGCCATTAACAACACGTACCCATGTTTGAAATCACGAGCTTGAAGAAAAGCACGTATAACGATTTTCCACCATAAGTAGTTTGAGCCATCGAAGACTGGTGGTGCGTTTATGGAGATAGAATTTCTGTCCATATAGTCAGATCGCTACAAACACAGACTTATGAGGTTTTAAACGTGTTTGCCTGCTCTGATTCCAATTGAAAAAGCGGGGGTCTAACAACTTCACCCAACATTTCGCTTAGCGATCTGTATGAGCTAACTCCAATATACTTTCAAGAGAATCAACTAGACAGTCAGACTCAATCTTAATAAAAAGTATATCAAAGAGTTATATCTCAATTTCTCAATTCAATCCGCAATCAAACAAATAAGAATTTGCGAGCCCGATTGAATACAAGAGAAATAACTTGAACGGTACCAAAGACCAATGTTCAAGGATCAATCAATTTCAATCAACAACCAAAGGTTGGATTTACCAATTGATCGATTCAACGCACAACCTGTGATATTTCAATTATATAACAAAATATAATGCGGAAAAGAAATAACACAGATACCAGAAATTTTGTTAACGAGGAAACCGCAAATGCAGAAAAACCCCAGGACCTAGTCCAGATTTTAACACCACACTGTATTAAGACGCTACAGACACTAGCCTACTACAAAGCTAACTTCGGTCTGGACTATAGTTGAACCCTAATCAATCTCACACTGATTCAAGGTACAGTTACGTTCCTTACGTATCTGATCCCAGCAGGATACTACCCACTTGATTCCCTTAGCTGATCTCACCCACAACCAAGAGTTGCTATGACCCAAAGTCGAAGACTTGATAAATAAATTTGTATCACATAGAAAAGTCTATTGAATAGATAAATCTTTCTCCCACAGATATACCTACGAGTTTTTGTTCCGTCTTTTGATAAATCAAGGTGAACAGGAACTAATTGATAACCCGGACTTGTATTCCCGAAGAACATCCTAGAATTATCAAACACCTCAAAATAATTTTAATTGATTAACGAAACAAGATATCGTGGAATCACAAACGATGAGACGAAGGTGTTTGTGACTACTTTTCTATCTTGCCTATTGGAGATATAAATCTCAAGCCAATCGTACGATTGCACTCAAACACTATAGAAATAAAAAGATCAGATCACGTAACTACAGAGAAAATAGTTGGGTCTGGCTGATCACAATCCCAATGAAGTCTTTAAGTCGTTAACCTATAGGGTTTCGTGAAAAACCTAAGGTTAAATGAGTATCGACTCTAGCTTATACAACTAGTATCAAACAGGAGGTGTGGGGATTAGGTTTCCTAGTTGCTAGAGTTCTCCTTTATATAGTCTTCAAATCAGGGTTTGCAATCTAAATTACCTTGGTAACAAAGCATTCAATATTCACCGTTAGATGAAAACCTGATTAGATTCAAGCTAATATCTTTCAACCGTTAGATCGAACTTTGCTTGTTATACACAAATTAAATGTAACTTCATTTAGGTTTGAGTAACCGTACCTAAACGTGTACACTTAGTTGGTTCAACAATAGTTAACCAATGGTTAGCCATATGAGCACTTTCATATCAACCTTATTCGTCTTTACTATAACTAGTTCAAATGACTCAAATGAACTAGTTAGAGAGTTGTTCAATTGCTTAGATCTCATAGAAGTATACAAGACACAATCGAAGCAAAATCGATTTTGATTCATTCGAATCAATTCATGAACATTATAGACACGGTTTGCAAAGATTGCATTCCTTATTATATAAATGTTTTAGTTCATGAACAAATCGATTTTAGAAAGCAACCTACTTAAGTATGCAAATGGGTACGCGTACTTAAGTAACCGGATTGAGTCTGTTTTTCACTTCCAAACTCCTGCAGAAATTCACAGACGTGAACCTTCCGCTAGTATGCGTACGGGTACGCATACTTACCCGGATTTCCAACAACCGCCAGTACGCGTACGTGTACGCATACTTTGGGTTCCAGGTTTTTGACTTTTACACAAATGTGAGAACACACTATGTTTATATCCAAACATGGTTACTTGTTCTAAACTCTAATTTCAGTCATTGAAACTTTCTTAGAGGATGATAAAATAGTCGTTATTCACAAACTATTTTCATCAAAGCGATTTTCAAGTTATTGAAATAATCAACATGACTTTCGTCACGAGTAAAGATGAACTTGGCAAAAGCGAAAGCTTACCAACACATATTTCGAGAAATAGATAAGTGAGATAGACTCGGCTCGAAATAGCAAATGTGTATAATTGAAGTCTATATAGCAATACGACTTTTGTCTCAAATAGGAGATAGAATAGATAGACTTTTGAGTGATAGATAAGTTCAAGTCTCCACATACCTTTTGTTGATGAAGTTTCACAAGTTCACTTGAGTAGTTCTTCGTCTTCATTCGATGAATGCCGTGGAGTCTAAGGATCAACTACACTTATTATCCTAATCCGAGACTTAGCTATAAGTAGACTAGAAATCAAGACTTATAGTTTTGTCAACTAAACTTGACAAACAATCTTGAGATAGCAACGCTTGTGAGTTCGACCGAGCAGTGCTCTAACAAATGCATTGAATCAAATAACATGTTTGATGAAATCAACTTTATCCCATAACCAATAATTATATTTAGCTACTCGTAGCTTTTGAGTTTATCATAATCATAATCAATAATAAAATGAAGAAGATGAAAAATAATGAAAGAAAACCCTAGTCGCCGCTCTTCTCCAAAACTCCAAGTAGTAATCCGTGATCCCTCCCAAAGTTGTAGAAGACTTTTCCTTTTGTATCTTTTCTTTCCAAAACTAGGTCATAACTTCCAAAGCCCATAACATAGAAGTCCTCCAAGTCCATAAAATCCATGTGTGAAAATAGCCCTATGTAAATTTCTGACCCAAAAAGTTGTCGCCGGAAAACTGGTTCCATCGCCAGAAGTTGGTCGGGAAAGTCACCGGAACCCATCTCAGGTGGCCGGTCAAAGTTATTCAACGGGTCAACTTGGTAAGTCAGACCGAATCAATTGAGCCAGAGAGTCGGTCAGGTGAGTCAGAGAATCAACTGAGTCAAGTAATCAGTCAGAGGTTAACTCAGCTGACTTGGATCTAGGCCATAGTCTTTCACAACCAGAGCTGTGTTGCATAGGCCAGAACCTGTGTCGCAACAAGATGGCGCTTCACAACCTTCACTCCCAATCAACCAGTCCAGCTGCAACTCCCAACTTCTGTAGCTTCATAACCCTTAGCATACTAGCACATACATTCCATTCTAACTCTTGCAGCATCACAGCAACACCAGTTTCATCTGTTCTCTTCAATTTACCAACAAATCAACCACTTCACCTGCACTTCAGACCTGCAATGCTAGCTCATTGTACTGTCAACCACATAGATCCATTTGCATCCTCTTAACCTCGTAACTCAGGTCACTGCTATCTCAAATGACCACCAGAATCATTTCAAACCGCAGCTCATTTCAGTTCTCAGTAAACTCAGATTATTACCAATAACAGTTACCACTCTCAGCACCTCAGCACACTACCACTGCAACCTTTATAAATAGCGGCTAACCTCATTTCGAACACATACACCAGTACCATTACTTGTAGCTCATTTCACTATTCAAAACACCAACACAAAGCTCCAGCTGCAACAGCGAGTAATCCACAACACATCTCATCATTCACTGCTAGCCACCACCAGTTTCATTCTCTATTGCCTCAAACAATAACTCTATCAGCAACAACACCATCTTAGCTCTCTTACAGCGCCTTCAAACCAACACCAAACTGCAGCACCATCAATACCAGTCCTTCGCAGTAGCTTCACAACTCCAATAACAAGCATTAGGTTCAACATAACACCAGTCTTCCTTGTAGTCTTCACTAGAGTAGCAGCTCCAACTGCCTGCACTTTAAACCTTCTCTGAATTCCACCACCATCAAAAAGCCAACTGCACTACATGCATCTTCTGTAGCTTACAACCACCACTCCTAGCCAAACATCAGTTTCTATAACAAAGCCATTGTTGCACCTCCAATCACCCATTAAGCACAAACCCATTTAATATCCATCAACTCAGGTCTTCTCGGTGCCATCATTCTTCCATGTATTGCAAAGCACCCACACATCTCATGAATTCTGCTACAGTTCAACACCACCAGTGACTCAAATCAACACCCATTTACTCAAACCTAACCATTCTGCAGCTTCCAACTCCAGCTTCAGCTTAACATCACCAACTGCAACTTCAGTCCATTACAGAGACCAAGAAAATCACAACCAGTGCCTTAACTATCACCAACACTGTTGAAAATATATTCTTTAAAACAAGATTTTATTTCCATTTATCATTATTATTAAAATTGTTTTTAATAGTCATAATTATCTTAATTAAAGAAATTTATTCTTTTATTAATCCCTTGACCGTTTTATTTAGGGGAAGTTAATGAGGTTAATTTTGTGGTAATTAAGTGTCATTAACTATTGAATTTCTTGGGTACAAAACAGATTTTTGGTTGGAAAAACAATAAGAGAGTTGGTTGTTTTAATGTTTTTGGAGTTTTTAAAAGAAAAACAAGAATTTTTGAGAGAAAGAAAACTAGTGTGTGATCATCACTTGTTTTCTATAAGTTTGATTTTGAGCAAGAATAGAGGTGTACAAGTATCACATACTCTCAAAGTGCAAGAGTGATTGTGAAAGAGATTTACTCGGCTGTTTTATCCTGGGGGCGACGCGACATGGAAGAACTGCTTGCACAATCTTGGGCAGAGCCGTGAAACGTCTTAAAGAGAGAGACCTAGTCGTGACTCATCCATAACATTTTGTTTGTTTGATTTTTATGATTGTTTTGCAGGCTATTTTCAGCAATTGTTCCAACAAACACACCCATCACTGCAATTCTCAGGTCCTTGTTCTTGACAGAATCCCCAAATTTTCCACCATCTCCTTGTTCAACTCAGTAGAAACCCTCCATATAATTCTTCAATAACCAACTATATCACTGTAACCTTTAATCTGAGACATACCCATGCTTCTAATTTCTTAAAATCCTGAATCATCCACCACTCTCGACCAAATCAAAATCTCAGAGATCCAATAGCAGATCTGAACTCTTCTTCTCCTCTTCATCAAACCCTAGTTTGAATTCCTACTTCAATCATTAACCCATCTTCTCTGTTACTCATCATAAACAACACCAAAACAATTATTTCGAACAAAATCCATTCATCCAGCAACAACAAATAACCTAGTCGTCTTCTTGATTCGAATCTTCACAGCAACAAGTTCATCTCCCTACTTCATCAATCTTCCATTCAAATCCTCATCTCGCTGTGTTATTCACTCAAACATCAGCAGAACTCGATCTTCTCTCAATTTCCTCAATCCATTCTCTCATGAATTCTCGATTTCTCTTTCTTTCTCTTCAGTTATGGTGTCGCCGTAACTTCTCTAAATTTCAGACATGAGGAGCAGCAAATGATAACCTTCTGATTTTTAGGTCTTGTGTATGAACCAGGATTACTCCAGGCACTCAGAAAATAGATACGGACCACCAACGAATGACAGCCCCCTATTCATCCATTGTGCTCCCAATAGCACTTGCACCTCTGAAATGTCGCTTTCACCCTTCTAGACAATGATTCTTCCTTTTTTTCGTCAAATGACTCCAGAATACCTAATAACTCAAAAGCAAACATAAGATACATAATTTACAAGAAAAGTAGCAAAGAAAGCATAAACAATAGATAAATATCAAGGTGTTTTAGACACCTATCAGAAATAGGCTTGAGCCCTGGGTAAGGCTTGTACCTATTATGGGGAATATTTGGCCATGTCTGAGATTTCTCGAGAGATTTGAATCTCACTGAGATTTTGCGGAGAGATGTAAATCTCTCCGGGATTGTGAAAAGAGATGCGAATATCTTTGAGATTTTGTGGAGAGATATGAATCTCTCAGGGATTTTAGAAGAGATGTGAATCTCTTTGAGATTTTGCGGAGAGATGTGAATCTCTCCAAGATTTTGCAGAGAGATTTGAATCTTTCCGAGATTTTGAAGATAGAATTGAATCTCTCCGGGATTTTAAGAAGAGATGTGAATCTATTTGAGATTTTGCAGAGAGATGTGAATCTCTCCAAGATTTTGCCGAGAGATTTGAATCTCTCCGAGATTTTGAAGAGAGATTTGAATCTCTCTGAGATTTTGCAGGGAGATGTGAATTTCTCCGAGATTTTGCAGAGAGATTTGAATCTCTTCGGAATTTTGAGGACGAAACAAAATCTCTATGAAGATTTTCTTAACAGATCTAAAACTCTCTGTGGTTAGTTGTGACTCGTCCTGAAAAGAGAGAAAAGGCTTTGTACACCCGATTAATGTCACCGCGAGACTTTGGCTCGCTTGTATTTGACCAGCGTATTTTGCAGAGATGTGCTAGGAATAAATTGTATACGTATTTATGGGGCCGACATGACCAGTGTATCTCAGAAGGATGTTCTAGGAATCTGTCGAAAGGGCCCAGAGGCAGAATAACCAGTGTATCTCGCGGGGATGTCCTAGAAATTATTCGGAAACCTCAGTAAGTCGAGTCAGAACCTAGAGTAGACATGACCAGTGTATCTCGCTATGATGTGCTAGGAATCAATCCTTGATCTCCAATAGGATTAGTCTGGCTTATATGAGACATGCATATCTCCGCTCTGGGTCATAAGTCCGCTGGGGACGTTTATAAGCATCTACAGAGCCTACATGACCTGCAGTATCTGTTAGAGCACTTCTCGGTCGAACTCGCAAGCGTTGCTATCTTAAGCTTGTTTGTCAATTTTAGGTGATCAAAACTATAAGTCTTGATTTCTAGTCTACTTATAGCTATGTCTCGGATTAGGATAGAATATGTAGTTGAGCTTTAGACTTCACGACGTTCATCGATTGAAGATGAAGATCTACTGAGGGGAGCTTGGAGGAACTTCATCAACAAAAGGTATGTGGAGACTACAACTTATCTATCACTCATAAGTCTATTCTATTCTATCTCCTAATGAAACTAAGTCGTATAGCTATATAGACTTTTATATTATACATATTTGATATTTCAAGCCGAGTTTATCTCGCGTATATATTTTTCGAAATATGAGTTGGAAGCTTTTTTGCTTTAGCTACATTCATCATTATTCTTGACGAGTGTAGTTAGAAACAATTTATTTGTTGGAAACTAAATAATAAGTCAAAAGATGATTATTTGAAAATTGCTCTAAAACATTTTACATGATTTGTGTGAGACAGTCATTTGATGTCGACTCGGAAAGTTTCATATTGATCATTCGATCACTTGAAAATTACTTATAAGCTAATAGTTTGTGTGAGACAGCTATTGGCGTCTTCTAAGAATGTTTCAATGATTGAAATGGGAGTTTAGAACAATTAAACTTTGTCTGGATACAACACGGTATGCATACCAGTATGCAAACTATTTTGGTATGATTCAGGTCCGGAAACTTTGTTTGCATACCAGTATGCAAACGGTTTTAACTGTTAAAGTCCGGGAACCAAGTTTGCATACCAGTTTGCGAACAGTTCTACCTGAGTTAGGTCCGGGACGGCAGTTTGTGTATCCGTTTGCAAACAGATGGACAAGACCGAAGTCAAGAACTATAGTTTGCGTACCAGTTTGCAAACTTAGTGGTTAAAGTTCTAAAATCGGATTAAGTATGTTTTCATACTCATGAAAAATACATTAATAAATTAAGGAATGCAATCTTTGCAAACCGTGGTTTAATGTTCAAGAATTGATTTTGTTATAAGTACTTTGTATAATTACGAATCAATCCGATTTTGTTTCAATTGTTTATTATATACTTTTATGAGATATATACAATTGAACAACTCTATGAGTAATAAAAATTAGATTTATTTGATTATCTTACATGGTTGATTGATCATCATATTTGATCTAGAAGTGTTAGATGAATGTGGTTAATACAAAAGTGTTCATATGGCTAACTTCAGTTAACTACTGTTAAGCCAACTCAATATACACGTTTAGGTACGGTTACCCATATATAAATGAAGGTATATTTCATTTGTGTGCAACAAGCTATGACCATCTAACGGTGGATAGATATTGCTTTGGTTTTAAGCAAACTTAGCTTGAATCTTAAACCATGTTTTCATTTAGCGGTGAATATTAAATGCTTTGTTAACTTAGCTTTGATTGTAAGCAAACCCTGATTTGGAAGACTATATAAGGGAAAACTCCAGCAATTGGAAAACCTTATCTCGACACTTTCCTGTGTCCTAGTTACGACTAGAGTCGATTCTCCTTTAACCTAGGTTTTTCCAAAACCATTATAGGTTAACGACTTGAAGAATTCATTTGGGATTCGTGAAGCCAGACCCAACTATTTTCTTTGTAGTTGCGTGCTCTAATCTTACTTGTTCTATCATATTGGGTACTATCTTCTCTAAGATTTTCTCGAGATTTATCTCTGATAGGTAAGATATAAAAAGTAATCAGAAATCTCTTCGTCTCATTCTTTGTGATTCCACAATAACTTCTTCTACTACCACATAGTTAAGTTATTGTGAGGTGATTAATATTTCTAGGCTGTTCTTCGGGAATATAAGACTGGATTATCAATTGGTTCCTGTTCACCTTGATTTATCAAAAGACGGAACAAAAACTTCATATGTACTTCTGTGGGAGACAGTGTTATCTATCAGAATAGACTTATCTGTGGGAGACATATTTGTTTATAATTCTTCGAATTTGGGTCGTAGCAACTCTTAGTCGTGGATGAGATCAGCTAAGGGAATCAAGATCGTAGAGTCCTGCTGGGATTCAGAGGCGAAAGGAACGCGACTGTACCCTAATCGGTGTGAGATTTTGTTAGGGCTCAACTACATTCCAGTCCGAAGTTAACTTGTAGTAGGCTAGTGTCTGTAGAGGCTTAATACAGTGTGGTGTTAAAATATGGACTAGGTCCTGGGGGTTTTCTGCATTTGCGGTTTCCTCGTTAACAAAATTTCTGGTGTCTGTGTTATTTCTTTTCCGCATTATATTTTTTAAATAATTGAAATATCACAGGTTGTGCATAGTTTAATCAATTGGTAAATCCGATCTTTGGTTGTTGGATAGAAATTGATTGACACCTTGACATTGGTTTTTGATTCCGTCCAAGTTATTCTCATACCAATCAGTTCACGGGTTCCATCCTGTTGATTTGTTGATTGATTTTAGAAAGAGATATAACTCTTGGATATCTTTCCTTGATTGAGTCTGACTGTCTAGTTGATTCTCTTGGAATTATATTGGAGTTAGTCCATACAGATTGCCGAACGAAATATATGGTGTGGTTGTTAGACCCCTACAGAAAAGGCAAACACGCTAAGACCTCATAAGTCTGTGTTTCTAGCAATCTGACTATATGGACAGAAGTGCTATCTCTGTAAATGTACCGCCAGTCTTCGATGGCTCAAATTACTTATGGTGGAAAATTGTTATGCGTGCCTTTCTTCAAGCGCGTGATTTTCAATCATGGGTTCGTATTGTTAATGGCTATAATCCTCATTAGTTACAGTAAACGGTGTAACTATATCAAAGGATATAGGTGAGTATGAGCCTGTCGAGATTCTTGCTACAAAGCAAAATTATGACGGTTTGAATGCTATCATCCGTGCCATTACCTCAGATCTTCAGCACCATGTGACTACTTACACTCATTTTAAAGATGCTTGGGATATCTTAGAAACTATATTTGAAGTGAATACCTGTGAGAAAGAAGGTAGACTCCAAAATCTAAATTATGATTGGGAAAACCTTCGTAGGCTGATGAAGATTCATTTGATGAGTTTAATCACAAAGTGTCTGAAATTGTTAATGCATCTTTGGGTAAGAATATTCCTGAAAAGGACATTATGATGAAAATTCTCAGATTGTTGCCAGCTAAAATACGACTCTAATAAACATGTCACCGTAGAAGGAAATAACCTTAATACACTTTCCAGAAATATTCTCTTTGGGAAGATAAAGATTTTTGATCATGAGAATACACTTTCCAGAAATACTTTCAAAGCACAAAAGAACAAAAAATTACTTGATAAAAGTAAACGTTTTGGAAACTCTGTGGATGATCCTATTGAGACTGATTCATCAGATAAAGATCTTGACAACTCAGTCTCACTGATCACAAGACAGTTTAGAGATCTTCTTTTGAATAGAAATAAACGGTTCATCAGAGATAAACCAAGATCATCAGTTAAATCTCATGATCGTGTTCTGATAGACGCATTTATGTGTTTATTTTGATCTCAATTGTATATATTGTTAGTGCTCGATTTTGTACTTCTTTGGCTTTTTATGTCTTTATAGGTGTTTTTGGAGAAATAAGCTTTTGTGGAGAAAGTTGCTCGAAAAGTTGCATTTGAACCTCCGGAGGCACCCAGAAGAGGTACTACAGGCGCCGCGGAAGTATGATGGAGACGTCCCAGAAAAATGTTAAAGGCACCCGGAGGACCCCTGCTATTCGGACCCCACTTTGAATAAGGGGTATCTCAATTACTAAGGGGCACCCTAACTGCTATCGGCACCCCATAATAGGATAGGGGGCACCCCTTCTTCATCGTTTAAAAGATTGTTTTGGCAGGAATTTCACATTTCTTTTGCGTAAGTTCTGTAATTGATTTCCACGAGATTTGGTCGGAGTTTCTTTTGATTTTGGAATACGAATGAGCTGTCGTAATCAAACAGGGATGGTAATAGGTTTTATATTGGAATGTTTTACGTAGTTTCTATAAAACAGAGAGAGGGATACACAGAATTTTTTGGCCGAATTTTGGAAGAGATTTTCACGGTTATTATGTTGAGATATTGTTGTTACCTAATTCAAAGGGATGCGTACGTGTTTGAAAACAAAAGGAAAGAAAGAAATCTCGTTATATTTGGTGATATCATAAAACAGGGGATGTGAGAATATTATGGAGTTTTGGTTGTCAAAGAAATATATTTGACAACACATGAAGCTAACAGAGGAAAGAAAGGGAGATATTCTCGTGACTTGGTGTGAAAGAAAAAGGAGAAGATAATTCTAGTATTTCTCAAGTTTTATTGATTTGTTGGGTATATATAGGGTGAGAAGACCTAAACAGGAGGATATTGAGACTTTGGGGGTGGAACAGGGCCATAGAATAGGGTTGCAGAGAAGTTCTTCATCGCTGCAGAACGAAGAAGAACAAGACCAGAAACAGTTACCTATACTTTCAAATTCAATATCTTTGTAACAGTTTGCAACAAATATTTCCGTTAGGGTTTTATCTGTATCCGTGGGTTCTGTAACAGCAGATTCTGTAACAATTATATCTGTTACAGTTCGCTGTAATATTATTTTTCTTCAATAAAACACCAATTGAGCCATGAGTTATTATTTTGAGCGTGTTTTTGACATGAGGAGCTAAACCCCAACACCGGGACAATGGAGGAAGCCATTATTCACGCATGTGGTAATTCTATTAATTCTTTTATGACTTATTGCATTGATTTTTAATCGTATTTTATGATTTTTATTGAATGATTGTGATTTCAATTGATGGGCCATGCTTTCTGAAGTGTTTTGATGTCTCATGCTTTAGATATACAGTCATTACTTTCAAAATCTACCTTCGGCAATGAATTAGAGTCAATAAATTATTATTATTTGAGCTATAAATGTCTAGAATTATTAGTTAAACCATATGAATGTGAGAATTGGTGGAATCCCGAGTCTCAGTACCTCTCGATATTGTGACAATCTTGTGTATATATTTTCTTTATTTTTCGTGTTTTTAAGTATTAAATCTGAAATCGAATCTCATCAAGTCCGAG
This sequence comes from Papaver atlanticum, assembly GCA_023531105.1. Lineage (NCBI taxonomy): Eukaryota > Viridiplantae > Streptophyta > Magnoliopsida > Ranunculales > Papaveraceae > Papaver > Papaver atlanticum. Next base: position 736,622 of record JAJJMB010000025.1, read on the forward strand.
TTGAACGAACTTGATTCTTACCACTTCAAAATTACATAAATTTTTGGCGCCGCCGACGCGGACTTGTATTTAGGTTTTAGATTTATTTTTATTTATTTTATTTTTAGATTTTTTGTTCTCTTTTACGCCTTTGGTTTTTTTTAAAAAAATTCCAGATTTGGAGCGAAGCTACAAGGAAAGAAAAAAACGCTATAAAAGGATAGCAAATCCAAAGAAGGAAAGAAAAGAGGAGTCCAAAAGAGTGTTATTTTTATTTTTTAGATTTTTATTTAGAAAATTGTATTAGGGTTTGTTGTAATTTTTATTTTTATTTTTGGACACTTTTTTTTGGACACATTTTTTTGGACTTAATTTTTGGGACTTTTGGACATTATTATTTTAAACCCTAGAGAATGGTTAAAATCAAATATAAACCGCTGCAAAGAAAGACGAAAGTTATGATACTGTCTCGGCCCCTCAGGTTCGTACACTGACATAGGAGTCGGTGGCCTGAGTCGACTTCAACGGTTCATCACCCGTATGGTACGGGAGGTAAGACTCTATCCACCCATGAATCCCCTGTCAGTGGGTTTTATTTTGTGTTGCGAATGTCGAACTGGTATTACAATAGCCAATCCAATGAATATCCGACTGAGTTTCAAAATGAACATTACAACTTTGACCATAGTATGAATAGTGGTTAGGAACATCAACCTTTTGAAAGTTATGGCTCATACCATGGTGATCCTAATTACTATCCACACACGCACCGGTCATACGAGCAAGAAAATAAGGAATATTATAGTACTAGTTCCTCGTCTTTGGACAATATAATAAAATTATTGAAAACTAGTCCTTATTATGATCCTTCTGCTCCTATTCTTCCTCTAGAAGAGTCTCTCAAACAATTAACCGAGAATAAAAATAGGTTTGTGTTAGAAATGAATAAACAAACTGCACACATGAGTGAACCTTCTATACACGATACCATAAGGAAGTCATGTGAGTCGACTCAGAAGCTTTTGTTAGAGGCCCAGAAAGGAACTGCTCGAAATAATCTTAATTTCCAATATAACGTTTCCAATAGTACCCTTGAAAATGAAGATAATTATTCATATAATCAAGATGACGAGGTTAGAATTGGTAACACTACTTATTTAGATGATGTTCAACCATTTTCATGTTATTATAATGATGATTATGATGAGGATAGTGTTGATGAAAAATCTGAAATGTATAGGCATAGTAATCAGGAAGATGTTACTTCAAATATTGACCTTCACGAAAATAATGTTATTTCTAGTTCAAATCCAAATAATTTTAATGATTATTCACCTATTCAAAAGGACGAGGATTTGACTAGAGATACCCCTATTTTAGACGATGTAGTATTTCCTTTTTACGAAACCAATAATGGTTTAGAGGAACGAGTCTCTTTAGATAATATTTTTTTAGAGTCTAACGATTTAGAAACATTAGTCTTAGACAAAGAAGATAGACTCGTAGAGAGTTCAAATATGAGTGAGGATGCACCACCCGATTATAACTTAGAAAAATCAATTGACCATTTTCAGGAATCTGATGACCTAGAAATTAGGGAGATTGTGACTAGTCAATCTAGAGACACTGAAAACTCTAAGTTTGGGGGTAATTATCATTTTCTATGTGCCTTACCATTTACTCTTGCAAAGATCCAACACTTGGGACTTGACATATGTGCCTCTACCATTTTACAAGATTACCTTCATGATAGCTTTCCCGACGTAATAATGTCCAGGAAGAAGTTCAGTTGTTAGAAATACATCCTCTGGTTGATGTGGTTTATCCAGGCTATGATACCCAGATTAACTTTGTATTCCCACCAAAAACGTTTCTTCCAATTGTGGGAACGTATGAGTTCCAAATGTGTCAATTATTAAGTTATGAGACTAAACCTAAGTACTTTAGGATATTAAAATCAAGACATTTGTTTAAGAATGACCACCACTTCAAATATGGTCATCTATGTAAGTCAAATTTGATTGACTTTAAGGATCCGCCATTATTCAGGTTATTATTATGTGCTTCTAAGTTTTTATTTGAGTTTTTCCAGACTCTTGAACCTGATAATTCGGATCTTACCTATGAGGAAATGCAGTCCATGAAAATATTTTATTTCGACCCAATTATAGAACTTGAACCTGAACCACAACTAGATGTAGTTGTCTTAAATAATAAACTAGACAAGGGTGTGCTTTATTTGTTAATTTTCTTAGCATGTTGCAGATTCATATTATTTGTGATAGCTTTATTTGGTTTTGATGACCCATAGATGTTCCGGCTATTACTTTATGATTCTATAAGGTGACTAATCCTTTCTTGGTCCGGCTGAAGACTTTAAACTTAGCACTTCTTGGGAGGTAACCCATGCTCATGCAACACGGTAATATCTTTCCTTAACTCTTTTGCTTCAAATGGTAACAGTTTCTCCTTGTTCATGTTTTTAATTTTAACTTCAGAACATTGAGGACAATGTTAGATTTAAGTTTGAGGGTATGGGAGAAACTTTTTAGTTGCATTATTAAACTCCAGAGCCTAGAAATTTATGCCTATTAAGGATGGCACTAACCAATCTAAGTGGATGGAAGCATCTTGGTTGTAGGAGTTGAGGAACCAATCTGAGTAGATGGAAGCATCTAATTAGAGTCTATTCATAAAAGCACATAGCTCTGGTGTTAGAAATAACATGGCAGTTTCGCCATATCTCGTTGAGTCCTTTTCACCTTTTGTTTTTATTTTATTTTATTTTAAAAATATGTTTCTCTAAGTGATTTGGTGGGGCACACGCATTGATTTGTTACCATTGCTAGAGTGAAATAGAGTGACTGAGTTACCAAAAAAAAAAGATGAGAAAAAAGACTGGAAAAAAGCATATTTAGGGGCCACTTGAAAGGAATTAAGGGCCATCTTTTTATTCCCATCCATTGAAGGAGGTTAAGAGGTGTCTTAAAAATAGAAATTGTCTATATTGTCCTTCACCTTTATACTAAATCTAAACCTATATCCTTTATTTTCATAATCATATCATGCCTCTTCTTCTTCTCTTTTCTACCCATTGAATTTTTTTTTCATCGTTTTAATTTTGATTGAAACCAAAGATCGTCGATCAAATAAATTTTATGATTGATTGTTTAAAATTAAAACCCAAAATTCACTAACCTTATAGTTGAAACTTAGAACATCAAAAAAAAAAAAAAAAAAAAAAACCAGTTAAACAAACAAAACGGATAGATGATAGTAGTTGTGATCCAAAATTGGGATTTGATTGCTTAAAATCAAAATTTTGATCCGAAATTTTTCTAGGATTTACAGTAGCAGAAACATAATCGGTAGATAAAAATCTATTTTATCTACCGATTATGGTTGAATTTCTTAAGAAATTAAGAACATCAACCATAATCGGTAGCTAAAATAGATTGTTATCTAGCGATTATGTTTCTGCTACTGTAAATGAAGAACATCAACCATAATCGGTAGGTAAATTGATTGTTATCTACCGATTATTCTTGATTCAAAAAATTCAATTTTTCTGTACTAAAAATTAAACCCAATTGGTAGATAATTAACACCATTAACTACCGATTGTGAAAGTAGAAAATTGAGACATTTTCTTAAGTTTTGAAAATTTGAATTTGGGGCCATGAACACAATCGGAAGATAATGAGTATCACTTATTAACACAATTGACTACCGATTATGGTAGTACAAAAGTTCGAAAATTAAAGGATTTTGACAAAATCTCATTTTGGGGCCATTATATATTCGGAAGTTAAACTAACACAATTTACTACCGATTATGGTAGTACCAAAATTCAAAAATTGAATATATTCGGAGGTTAAAGTAACATAATTGGCTACCGATTATGGTAGTACCAAAATTCGAAAAATTAAAGGGTTTTTTTCAAAAACTCATTTTGGGGCCAGTATATAATCGGAAGTTTGTTTAACTGAAATTACTACCGAATATGGTAATTCTCATTTCGAAATGCCATTATATAATCGGAAGTTAGGTTCACTTATCTCACTTCCGATTGTTATAATTCCAAAATTTGAAAAATTAAAGTTTTTTTTTTCAAAAACTCATTTTGGGGCCAGTATATAATCGGAAGTTTAATTAACTTAAAATACTACCGAATATAGTAATTCTCATTTCGAAATGCCATTATATAATCGGAAGTTACGTTCACTTATCTCACTTCCGATTGTTATAATTCCAAATTTCGATTTTTTTTTTTTTTCAAAAACTCATTTTGGGGCCAGTATATAATCGGAAGTTTGTTTAACTTAAAATACTACTGAATATGGTAATTCTCATTTCGAAATGCCATTATATAATCGGAAGTTAGGTTCACTTATCTCACTTCTGATTGTTATAATTCCAAAATTTAACTACCGATTGTGATTTTGACTACCGATTGTAAAGAGAAAATTAGCCATTACGAAAACCGAAAGATAAGGGGTGGCTTCATTTTAGGTTAGGTGAACTATTTTTTCCTTATTGTTGGCCCCTAATTCCTTTTGGGTAGTGAAAAAGCGGGGGCACAACAACCACACCCAATATTTTGTTTGGCAATCTGAATAGACAAACTCCAATATGCTTTCAAGAGAATCAACTAGACAGACAGACTCAATCTAGAGAAAAGTATATCAAAGAGTTTTATATCTCTATCTCTTAATTCAATCCGTAATCAGCAAATAAGAATTTGCAAGCCCGATTGAATATAAGAGAAATAACTTGAACGGTACCAAAGACCAATGTTCAAGGATCAATCAATTTCAATCAACAACCAAAGGTTGGATTTCCCAATTGATCGATTCAACGCACAACCTGTGATATTTCAATTATATGACAAAAATAATGCGGAAAAGAAATAACACAGACACCAGAAGTTTTGTTAACGAGGAAATCGCAAATGCAGAAAAACCAAGGGACCTAGTCCAGTTTTGAACACCACATTGTATTAAGCCGCTACAGACACTAGCCTACTACCAATGAACTTCGGAATGGACTGTAGTTGAACCCTAATCAATCTCACACTGATTAAAGGTACAGTTGCGCTCCTTACGTCTCTGATCCCAACAGGATACTACGCACTTGATTCCCTTAGATGATCTCACCCACAACTAAGAGTTGCTACGACCCAAAGTCGAAGACTTGATAAACAAATCTGTCTCACACAGAAAAGTCGATTGGAATAGATAAATCTGTCTCCCACAGAAATACCTACGATTTTTGTTCCGTATTTTGATAAATCAAGGTGCACAAGAACCAATTGATAACCAGGACTTATATTCCTGAAGAACAGCCTAGTATTATCAATCACCTAACAATAATCTTAATCGTATGATAACGAAACTAGATATTGTGAAATCATAAACGATGAGACGAAGATGTTTGTGACTACTTTTATCTTGCCTATCTAAGAATCAATCTCGAGCAAATCTTAGAGAAGATAGTACTCAATACGATAGAACATGGAAAGATCAGAACACGCAACTACAGATAAAATAGTTGGGTCTGGCTTCACAATCCCAATGAAGTCTTTAAGTCGTTAACCTACAAGGTTTCGTGAAAAACCTAAGGTTAAAGGAGAATCGACTCTAGTCGCATCTAGTAACACACAGGAGGTGTGGGGATTAGATTTCCAAGTTGCTAGAGTTCTCCCTTATATAGTTTTCAAATCAGGGTTTGGAATCTAAGTTACCTTGGTAACAAAGCATTCAATATTCACCGTTAGATAAAAACATGATTCAACTCAATCTAATATCTTTCAACCGTTAGATCGAATCTTAGCTTGTTATACACAAATGAAATATACTTCATTTAGGTTTGAGTAACCGTACCTAAACGTGTACACCTAGTTGGTTCAACAATAGTAAACCAAAGTTAGCTATATGAACACCTTCATATCAACCTTATTCATCTTAACCACAACTAGTTCAAATGACTCAAATGAAACTAGTTAAAGATTTGTTCAATTGTTATATTCTCATAGAAGTATACAAGAACACAATTGAAGCAAAATCGGTTTGACTCACTCAAATCAATTCATGAACATTATTGCCATGGTTTACAAAGATCGCATTCCTTATTATATAAATGTATTAGTTCATGAACCAACCGATTTTAGAACATGATTCACTTAGGTATGCAAACGGGTACGCAACCTTAGTGACTAGACTGGGTTTGGGTTCGCCAGTATGCGAACGGGTATGCATACCTTAACATTTCCAAACTTCAGCAGAAATTCCCGGACCTATACCTTACGCAAGTACACGTACCGGTATGTGTACTTAGGTACCCGGACTTTCACAAACCAACGGGTACGCATACGGGTATGCATACTATGGTTCCCGGACATGGATTACATATATGCAAGTACACATACTATGTGCAAATCCAATTGTTCTAAACTCTATTTCAATTATTGAAACTTTCTTAGAGGATGACAATAGCCGTTTTCACACACTATTAGCATCAAAGAAATTTTCAAGTTATTGAAATAATCATAACGAAACATTCCAAGTCTACACCAAATGATTGTTTCACACAAACCATGTAAGATGTTACTCGGCAATTTTCACATGATCATCTTTTGACTTTCGTCAAGAATATAAGATGAACTTGGTTAAAGCGAAAGCTTACCAACACATATTTCGAGAAATATGTAAGCGAGTTAAACTCAGCTCGATATCTCAAATGTGTATAGTCGAAAACTATCGTAATACGACTTTTGTCTCAATATAGGATATAGAGTAGAAATAGACTTTCCAAGTGATAGATAAGTTTCATTCTCCACATACCTTTTGTTGATGAAGTTCCACAAGCTCTCCTTAGTAGTTCTTCGTCTTCAATGATGAACGCCGTGAAGTCTAAAGCTCAACTACACAATATATCCTAGTCCGAGACATTACTTTAAGTAGACTAGAAATCAAGACTTATAGTTTTGATCACTAACATTGAAAAACAAGCTTGAGATAGCAACGCTTGCGAGTTCGACCGAGCAGTGCTCTAACAATCTCCCCCTTTGTCAATTTTAGTGACAAAACTATCAATACATATGGATTACAAAATAAATAAGACTTTGTAGCTTCTCATCCAAATGCTTGATCTCCTTGGTTCTTCAACTTTACTTGAAATCTTCGTCACTTCCAAGTACTCCCATGATTCCATAGATGTTCAATTCAGCATCATAGTTGTTGAAGATCCGTAGCAATAACAATGAGAAAACAGTTGCTCTCAATCATTGTTATACAGTGTCATAGTATCATTATACACTATCAAAGTCCAATTGTATCAAAACTTTGACAACAATACTATGGTGATATGCATCACCTCCCCCCCCCCCTAGTCAATACTTCATCTTAATAAGAAAACCACCCCCCCTTACATAATGATCCGTAAACCATATGTATTTGTAGTATGCACTACACATTAATTCTCCCCCTTTTTGTCAATATAAATTGGCAAAGGTACGAAAATTAGTGGGATACTCATGAAATTTTCATAGAGGTACATCATGACCAAAAGAGAATAACATACCAACTTGTTTAGATGCAATCATATAGCCGAAGTTAATATGCATTCATCAAGGAGTTTATAAAGATACAAGAAAAACTCCTACAATATTCCACAGCCGTACTCCCCACAAAGATTTGGCAATTAAGCACAAGTTCAAAAAGAACTCTCCTCCATAAAATGTCATTCCCGAAAGAACAACAAGAGCGACCTTACTTTTACAAGAAAAGAAGGATTTCTTTGGACATAACCAAATCACATGAGAACATGAATTTGTATCCAAAAAACACAATTGAATTAACCACAAGGAAAATGATCAATTCAATTAGCCATGCTAAACATAAGAGGACTTACGGAGCAACATAGTATATACACAAAGATGTGGATCAGGGAAAGACAATACTGCTGAATAATCAAAGATTCATTCTATTTTTCATCACTATTTGCACAATGACATATAATAGACTTAATCTTTGAGAACAAAAGTTCATCCTTTCTTCCATCAATATTTGCATAATAACATAAAAGGCTTAACTTTTGTAGTCAAAAGTTCATACTATCTATTATCAATACTTTCATACCGACATATAATAGTGTTAACTTTTGAACAAATATGGGACAGTCAAGGTTCAAGGACGTAAACAACATATCCCATAACAATTTGCAATATATAAAATCATAAAGATTAATACTGCAAAATCATCTTCCAAATAAACTTTAGAATTTAAATAAATAAAACTTAAACATTGCAAGATGAAAAACCGTTGGCAATAGCTATGCGTACTCACAATAATGGCTATTCCAAACCCTAGTTATCCTTCTTAAAAACACAAGAATAAATTCTCATAAGAAGTTTCCTATACATTAAGACCTCTAAAAAATTCTTTATCGTCCCCGAACTCCTTGTCGTCAATAGCCATAAGAACATAAGGTTCATGAAGAGAGGAGTTAATTCCAACAAACCTTTTACACTGATGTCGAACCAGGGCCTTCTGAATTTCGAGAGTCCTAAAAACAATAGCCTTTATTTCCTGAATCTCCTTCCTTGTTTCCTTCAACTCTTCAATAACATCAGAAAACTTCTGAGAATTTGAAGGAACAACTCTTGGCTTCCTCACATTCCTTTTTTTTCTTTTCAAAGTTAGAGGTATAAGAGATTTACCTTTTTCCTTCATGATCGATGGCTTAATAATCATATTCACATCTTTTCAATCAGAAGACATAATGCTTGGATTTTCCATACACGTATGAGATTGTGGGAGGAATTCACAAATCAGACTCAACAAACAATCTTGTGATAAAAAGAGTTTTTCAGAGAAGGAAAAGGAATATAGGAAATGTAGGGTTACGGAACCTTTTAAACACACAAGTTCATGCACGCATAACTCTCAGCCCTAAAGAGGGTAGAATTGACGAGAATAACCCCTTTTATTGACTAAACAGGGAAGTTCCTTCCAATATCAATTTAGATATGAAAGAAGAAAGAATTCCAAACTTGCAAAGCACAGTAAGACAAAAAAAACAAAAAAAAAACAATCTACAACAAATATGTTTTCCTAAAGCCCGAGGTGTGCACAATCTTGTCTCTTTTTATCAGGCACATGAGACAAGATGCACCAACCAACACAATCAAGTTGTGCTGGGGTGAACAATAATCTGTCCTCCATAACCCTTTCGAAAGGAATTCATAGAACCATGTTTCACAGAATGTTTAAACCATATTTTTTTCTCCAGTGGTCTAGTCTTTTCTTTGGAAACCAACTTCTTCGAAGATGAAATGAGTTTACATACCTCAGGTGATTTTTGAAAAAGTTTGAGCTTGTTTGCTAATTGAGTTGCTCTTCGTTGAAGTTTGTTGACGTATCTTATTTTGTATTTGTACTTGAAACACTTTGATAGTTCATGACCTTTGAGTGAACAATAAGAACATGTCAACATGTAAGATGGTTCAGACGCCATAGATGTGCAAGCTGCTAGACATGTGGAACCTGAAAAATCAGACAGAGAGTTTCCAGCAGAAACAGTTAAATCAATTTTTTCTTATAGAACGGTTGAGGTTTCTTCCGAAAGAATATCAAAATTGATGTATGTATTGCTACAATTATAAAAATCAATATTTTCGCAAAGAAGTGCAACACTTGACTTTTCGTCTTCATTAGAGTCATAGTTGTCAGACATTTCATCAAGAGTTTCATCTAGACCTTTGTTCTCAGTGTATTTTTTACGATTTGGACACTCATTTGCAAAATGACCAAAACCTTTACACTTAAAACACTGTGGCATATCCTCGTCACCAGTCTCATCAATGTCCCCGTTTTTAGGAGGAACACGATTATGAGGTTTAACTGATGACCTAGGTTTATCTCTGGAGAACCGTTTACTTCTCTTAAAAAGAAGATCCCTAAACTGTCTTGTGATCAATGAGACCGACTTGTCAAGATCTTCATCTGATGAATCGGACCCAGAAAGATCATCTTCAGAGATGCAAACACTTTTACTTTTATCAAGTAACTTAGTGTTCTTCTGTGCTTTGAAAGAAACATCCTTTCCGGATTAGGATGTATGCTCATGTTCAAAGATCTTTAATTTCCCAACCAGAGTATTTCTGGAAAGAGTTGCGAGATTATTTCCTTTAACGATGGCATGCTTCTTAGAATCGTATCTAGACGGCGATTATCTGAGAATTTTCATCACAATGTCCTTTTCAGGAATAGTCTTACCCAATGCAAAACATGCATTAAAATTTTCAGACACTTTGTGATTAAACTCATCAAATGAATCTTCATCTTCCATACGAAGGTTTTCCCAATCGGAACATAGATTTTGAAGCCTAGCTTCCATTTCAGAGGTATTCCCTTCAAATACGGTTTCTAAGATATCTCAGGCATCTTTAGACTTTGTGCAAGTAGTCACATGATGCTAGAGATCTGGGGTAATGGCATGGATGATATCATTTAAGACATCAGAATTTTGCTTCGCAGCAAGGATTTCTTCTGGACTATATCTACCAATATCCTTGGGTACAGATACATCGCCTTCTGTATTAACCGGAGGATCATATCCATTAACAACACGTACCCACGTTTGAAAATCACAAGCTTGAAGAAAAGCACGCTTTTCCACCGTGAGTAGTTTGAGCCATCAAGATTGGTGGTACGTTTATGGAGATAGAAATTTTGTCCATATTCAGATCACTACAAACACAGACTTGTGAGGTCTTAAACGTGTTTGCTTTCTCTGATACCTATTGAAAAAGCGGGGGTACAACAACCACACCCAATATTTCGTTTGGCAATCTGAATAGATAAACTACAATATACTTTCAAGAGAATCAACTAGACAGTCAGACTCAATCTACAGAAAAGTATATCAAAGAGTTTTATATCTCTATCTCTTAATTCAATCCGCAATCATTAAATAAGAATTTGCGAGCCCAATTGAATATAAGATAAATAACTTAAATGGTACCAAAGACCATTGTTTAAGGATCAATCAATTCAATCAACAACCAAAGGTTGGATTTCCCAATTAATCGATTCAAACTTCAGCAGAAATTCCCGCCAGTATGCGAACGGGTACGCATACCTTAACATTTCCAAACTTCAGCAGAAATTCCCGGACCTATACCTTACGCAAGTACACGTACTGGTATGTGTACTTAGGTACCCGGACTTTCACAAAACAACAGGTACGCATACGGGTATGCATACTATGGTTCTCGGACATGGATTACATATATGCAAGTACGCATACTATGTGCAAATCCAATTGTTCTAAACTCTATTTCAATCATTGAAACTTTCTTAGAGGATGACAATAGCCGTTTTCACACACTATTAGCATCAAAGCAATTTTCAAGTTATTGAAATAATCATAACGAAACATTCCAAGTCTACACCAAATGATTGTTTCACACAAACCATGTAAGATGTTACTCGGCAATTTTCACATGATCATCTTTTGACTTTCGTCAAGAATATAAGATGAACTTGGTTGAAGCGAAAGCTTACCAACACATATTTCGAGAAATATGTAAGCGAGTTAAACTCAACTCGAAATCTCAAATGTGTATAGTCGAAAACTATCGTAATACGAATTTTGTCTCAATATAGGAGTGCTGTAACATGTGGCCCCTAAAAATGCTAGGGGGAAAAAAGTAAAAAAAAAAAAAAAAATTAGATCAGACCAACCAGAATAAAATTGTTCAATAAAATCGATCGCCGGTTCCCTTGTATACGCCAGTCGAGTTGATCTAGAATTAGGATTGTCGACCGCTGGTTCCCTTGTATATGCCAGTTGTGTTGATATTAGTTCAGACCAGTATCTCAGTCCATTAGGATAGGTTCATCTCGGCAGTGGCCTTCAGACAGATATGGGAAACATCGTTCACCTTAGTCAACATCTAAAACCATCTACGTTATTCTCTATTTCCATCTTCTTAATCTATTAATATGATTTGTTGATTCTGGATATTGATGTCCATAGTGCGACTAGCTGAGTAGAGCTTTGTCACTTATATATGAATTTTAGTATGTGAGTGCAAACTCGTGTACAACAATTGGAATTTCGCATCAGGGTACTTCCTCCTGTAGTCAATGAGAGTATGCCAACCAAGGAGATTCTTTAGTGCCTTTCAAGGTTCTGCGTAGATAGCTAGGGTCGGGAGTAAAGGTTTTGTGGGTATATCTCTAGTAAACCCTCTCGAGACTATAAATCGTCCACTATGGCCACCTTGGGGTTTAAAGGATTGTTGCACACACTAAGTGCAATCGCGATGCCTGCGACAGTGAGTTAGGATTTTAGTTTATAGATTTGATTTGCTCGAGGACTAGCAAATAATAAGTTTGGGGTATCTGACAGACGCATTTATATGTCTATTTTGATCTCAAATGTATATATTGTTAGTGCTCGATTTTGTACTTCTTTGGCTTTTTATGTCTTTATAGGTGTTTTTGGAGAAATAAGCTTTTGTGGAGAAAGTTGCTCGAAAAGTTGCATTTGAACCTCCGGAGGCACCCAGAAGAGGTACTACAGGCGCCGCGGAAGTATGATGGAGACATCCCAGAAAAATGTTTAAGGCACCCGGAGAACCCCTGCTATTCGGACCCCCACTTTGAATAAGGGGCATCTCAATTACTAAGGGGCACCCTAACTGCTATCGGCACCCATCATAGGATAGGGGGCACCCCTTCTTCATCGTTTAAAAGATTGTTTTGGCGGGAATTTCACATTTCTTCTGCGTAAGTTCTGTAATTGATTTCCACGAGATTTGGTCAGAGTTTCTTTTGATTTTGGAATGCGAATGAGCTGTCGTAGTCAAACAGGATGGTAATAGGTTTTAAATTGGAATGTTTCACGTAGTTTCTGTAAAACAGAGAGAGGGATACACTTAATTGTTTGGCTGAATTTTGGAAGAGATTTTCACGGGTTATTATGTTGAGATATTGTTGTTACCTAATTCAAAGGGATGCGTACGTGTTTGAAAACAAAAAGAAAGAAAGAAATCTCGTTATATTTGGTTATATCATAAAACAAGGGGTGTGAGAATATTATGAAATTTTGGTTGTTACGTAGGAATGGAAAGAGAGAATATCCTCTATTACCCGTAACTCTATCTTAAGAAATATATTTGACAACACAGGAAGCTACAGAAGATAATTCTAGTATTTCTCAAGTTTTATTGATTTGTTGGGTATATATAGGGTGAGAAGACCTAAACAGGAGGATATTGAGACTTTGGGGGTGGAACAGGGCCATAGAATAGGGTTGCAGAGAAGTTCTTCATCGCTGCAGAACGAAGAAGAACAAGACCAGAAACCGTTACCTATACTTTCAAATTCAATATCTTTGTAACAGTTTGCAACAAATATTTCCGTTAGGGTTTTATCTGTATCCGTGGGTTCTGTAACAGCAGATTCTGTAACAATTATATCTGTTACAGTTCGCTGTAATATTATTTTTCTTCAATAAAACACCAATTGAGCCATGAGTTATTATTTTGAGCGTGTTTTTGACATGAGGAGCTAAACCCCAACACCGGGACAATGGAGGAAGCCATTATTCACGCATGTGGTAATTCTATTAATTCTTTTATGACTTATTGCATTGATTTTTAATCGTATTTTATGATTTTTATTGAATGATTGTGATTTCAATTGATCGGCCATGCTTTCTTAAGTGTTTTGATGTCTCATGCTTTAGATATACAGTCATTACTTTCAAAATCTACCTTCGGCAATGAATTAGAGTCAATAAATTATTATTATTTGAGCTATAAATGTGATGGTCCAGAATTTTTTTCGCTTCCGTTTGACCGTGGAGTTCAGTCAATCGGTAAGTTCCAAAACTCCCGAACTTCCATGTGGGGTGAAAACAGTTGAAGCAAAAGTATGGCATATGTTTTTACTAAACAAGACAAAAGAAAATATATTTATTTACATTGAATAGTTAATAAGAAAATGAACTATGACAACCGTATTATAAACTTAAAGAGTTAACTGATGTTACATTTCTTAACATGTCTCACACTCCTCTAATTTCAAAAAAAGAGCCATATTAGGTTATTACAATGCTATTACACAGTACCAAGAAAGAATTTCATTTACATTAGCCCAGTAACCCAAAAAGAGTGACAAAAATATTATATACAACTGTACAATGATTTGAAAAGTTTCCAAACACTCCTATGCAGTCACAACACATCATATTTCAAAACAAAAACAGCAAGAAACGATAGTGTTGTGTTCTTTTCCAAATCAAACCAGATTACACATGAGTATATATACGAAAACAAAGTGAGCATACTCACTTTGTACCCCAAAAGCTCTACGCACCAATCCTTCACAAGCTTACTGCCTCAAGCCGCTCTCATACTCTGTGGAAAAAAAAACAAAACAAAACGGGTGAGCCACATCCCAGTAGAGGAATGCGTAAAAGCAAGCAATGCCCAAGTAAGGATTAAAATGAGTAAAGCATAAACAATACTTAAAGTTGCTGAGCACGCATTTAACAAAATGTCGAAGGCTTTACAAAGCAATACACAATAGAATCCATCTAAAGTATACACAAATCAAAATATTCTACTGAGAAGGTTCAACTAGTTGTACAGGTTTATCAGAAAACCACCCTATCGTCCCAGACGACCTTCCGTAGGTCACCATTAGTATGGATTGCCCCTATAGGGACCGACAATCTCAGCAGTAGAATTCAAGCAAAGGAAGTGCTCAACACAATCGATGGATACGCTAAAAACAACGTTAAATATGAGTAACACTGGTACCATCACCAGTGTAGATTCATAAACCATGGTAAACAACTTACCTTGCACTAAAACAAGATTATAAGTACAAGAAAGTATCAAATTAAAGTTCTGGGCATGAACTTCTAAATATCCAATACACCAAATCAAAAGTTTGTCCATGTACAAAACAACAACAGAAATTTCAGCTTGCATAGTTGTTTTTCAAAAAAATCTATAGACTTCATTACTCAATGAAAATGAGTGTTTCTTAGATCATTTAAAAGAATAAAAGACAAGCTTTCACATAAAAAATATAAGAAAATTTAATGGGTGCTGTAGTTGTATCAAAATACTTCAACAAAACAGGACATTATTTAAGCTTTTCAGAGACTGCGGTTTCGGCTGTCTACATTCAAAAATTTGTGCAAAATTCATTACACAATGAAATTCAGATAATTTAGTACCATTTGAAATCTAAGAAACCCCACTCTGACATAAAAATGATAAACAAAGGTAATGAGGTACATAACTATGTTTAAATATCTCAACAAAAGAGGACAGATGTGCAGTTCTTCAGAAAAATCAGTTTTAGCCGTCTGCAATCAAAAATTTGTGAAAAATTCATTACCCAATGAAAATCAACAAATTTTGCCTTGTTAGAAATATAAGAAATCCCTATTCAACCTAAAAATGATAAGCAAAAGCAATAAAGTACGAATCTGTGCGTATAAGTCTCGCCAAAACAGGACAGTAACCAAGTTCTTCAGAAAATGCAGTTTTGACAGTCTGCAATCCAAAATTCGTGTAAAAATCATCATAGAACGGAATTTAGCAAACTTGGTCTCGTTAGAAAGCTGAGAGAGTCCCATTCAACATAAAAATAAAAGGAGAAGATGTTGAAGTACGTATCCATATGAAAAGATCATGACAAAACAGTACAGTTGCAGGGGTTTCAGAATTTCAGTTTACCAACAAGTTCATGAGATTGTTTAAAGATAAATTGATGATCCAAGTGAACAAGTTGAATACCAAATACCCAATTCAACAAATTGATGAAACAACAACTTCATATTCAAGTTGAATTAAACATGGAGTTGGAATAAAATTAGGGCAAGTTGGAACCATGAAATCAAAGAACTATTAGAAATGAAACCAAATCAAACCAACCCCATCAAATTCAGATAAAACCCCATCAATTCCAATCATAAACATGACCAAATTTAAAGATTCAAAACAAGATTTCATAAGAAACAAATTGAAAAGAGGAAGAAATCCCCTACCTTTTATGAACGAATCCAAAGAAACCAACTTGAATTAAGAAAGCATATGATATGAAACAAGTTTCAATTTCCAAGTTTTGTAACAAAATTGATTTTCTTTTGCTGTACAAAGGAAAGCAGGTTAAGAGTGAAAAGAAATATCTAAATTCCAATGAATTCAGTTGCAAAACTTATCTAGGAGGGGAAAAAGTCCGAAATACCTCCTTTCCAACTCAAATTTGACACACATACTTAGTATGTGTCATTTTGCCGCAAGTATGCGCATACAAAAAAGAAATGTTAGTAGCGGTACACCCTATGGACAGGCTCACACGAAGGAGAAACACAATTTCTCAAGCAAATTTAACTAGGTTTTATGCACCATATCGATACATCTAGCTTTTCAATCCATTTGGATTGGCTAGCACCCTTTTTAGAAAAAAAAAACTTGGGTACTACAATAAATGTTTAGAATTATTAGTTGAACCACATGAATGTGAGAATTGGTGGAATCCCGAGTCTCAGTACCTCTCGATATTGTGACAATCTTGTGTATATATTTTTTTTATTTTTAGTGTTTTTAAGTATTAAGTCCGAAATAGAATCTCATCATGTCCGAGTTGAATGAACATCTTATTTACCACTTGAAAAACTACATCATGTTCCTCCTAAAAACAGGGATATTGTCGATACTGATGATGAGGATATGCCACAGTGCTTCAAGTGTAAAAGTTTTGGTCATTTTGCTAATGAGTGTCCAAATAGTAGAAAATACACTGGGAATAAAGGTCTTGCTACAACTCTTGATGAAATGTCTGATCACTATGATTCAAATGGGATAAAAAATCAAGTGTTGCACTCCTTGGCGAAAATATTAATTTTGATAATTGTAGCAATACGTACATCAATCTTGATATTCTTCCTGGAGAAACTTCTTCAACCACTTTGGAGGATAAAATGGATTTTTCTCGATCTACTGAAAACTCTATCTCTCATGTTTCAGGTACTTCAATTTGTTTAGCAGCATGCTCCGCTTTAGTGCCTGAACCATCCTCCACTTTGACATGTTCTTATTGTATTTTTAAGGGTCATGAACTCTCAAATTGTTTCAAGTACAAACATAAAGTGATATGTCAACAAACTTCAACGGAGAGCAAATCGATTAGCAAACAAGCTTAAACTTGTTTTGAAGTCAAACCCATCCGAGGTATGTAAATTTAACTCATCTCCAAAGAAAAAATTAGACCACTACAGAAAAGAACTAGGTCTGAACAATCTATGAAAAAAAGGTACTGAGAATTCTGTACAAGAACCGTATGGTGGACAAATTATTGTTTACCCCAACACAACCTAATTGTGTTGAAGGTGCATCTTGTCTCATGTGCCCGAATTTTAAGAGACAAGAGTTATGCACATTCGGGGTTTAGGAAAAGAAAATGTTTTGTTTATTTTTCTTTCTTTGTTTTCTGGAATTCTGTTGATCTTTTCATATCCTCAAATGGTATTGAAAAGGTTTACCCTGTTTTGATTATTAAAATAGGGTTAAAATCGATAATTATACGTTTTCTAGGGTTATGAGTTGGTCGTACGTGAATCCTACTTACTTTGTATATAGGTTTCGTAACCCTACATTCCCCTTTCCTTCTTTAAAACTCTTTTCACCAAAAGATTGCTTGTGGAGTTAGTTTTGTGCATTTCCTTCACAATTCCATATCTTAATGGAGAATCCAAGCATCATATCTTCTGATGGAAAAGATGTTAACATGATTGTTAAGCCATCAATCATAAAGGAAAAAAGTAAATCTCATCCCTCTACAACTTTGAAGAGAAAAAAGGAAGAATATGAAGAAACCTAGGGCTAACCCCTCAAATCTTCAGAAGTTTTCTGGTGTTCTTGAAGAGTTGAAAGAAACAAGGATGGAGATGCAGCAAATAAAGGCTATTGTTCTAAAATCTCTTGAAATTCAGAAGGCCCTGGTTCGGCATCAGTCAAGAAGGTTTGTTGGAATTGACTCCTTTCTTCATGAACTTTATGTTCCAATGTCTGTTGACGACAAGGAGTTCAGGGACGATAAAGAATTTTTCAAGAATCTTAATGTCTAGGAAACTTCTTATGAGAATTTATTCTTGTGTTTTAAGAAGGATAACTAGGGTTTGGAATAGCAAATATTGTGATTACACATAGCTATTGCCAACGATTTTCATCTTGCAATGTTTTAGATTTATTTATTTAAATTATAAGTTATTTGGAAGATGATTTTGCAGTATTAATCTTTATTGGATTTATATATTGCAAAAATAATTTATGGGATATGTGTGTTTACGTCCGTGAACTATGATTATCTCATATATGCTCAAAAGTTAAGTCTATTGTGTTTTTATGCAAATATCGATAAAAGATAGAATGAACTTTTGAATATTCCACAGTATTGATATTTCTCTGATCCAGTTCTATGTGAAAGTACTGTATAGCTCCGTAAGTTCTCTTATGTTGAGCATTTCCGATTACATTAATCATTAAGGTCTTCTTGTGGTTAATTTATTCGAGTGTTCTGGATACAAATTCATGTTTCATGTAATTTGTTAATGTCCAAAGAAATCCTTATTTCTCGTAAAAGTAAGGTCGCTCTTTTAGTTCTTAAGTGAACTTGTGCTTAATTGCCAAATATTTGTGGGGAGTGCGGCTGTGGAATATTGTAGGAGTTATCTTGTATCTTTATAAACTCCTTGATAAATACAATAAGTTTCGACTATGTGAACTCATCGAAACCAAGTTGATATGTTCTCTTGAATTATCTCTTTGAGAATTTTATTATGATTCCGTTAGTTTTCGTACCTTTGCCAATTTATATTGACAAAAAGAGGGAGAATTATTTTGTAGTTCACACTACATGCATATGGTTTACAGATCATTATGTAAGGGGGAGTGGTTATCATTGTGCGATGAAGTATTGACTAAGGGGAAGTGATACATATCACCATAGCAGTATTATCAAAGTTGTGATACAATTGAACTTTGATGTTGTGTACTAATACTATGACATTGTATAACAATAATTGAGAACAATTGTTTTCTTATTGTTATGGCTACGAATCTTCAACAACAATTATGCTGAGTTGAACACGTTCAGAATCGCTAGAGTACTTGAAGTGACGAAGAATTCAAGGAATGTTGAAGAACCAAGGAAATCAAGCATGTTAGATGAGAAGCTACAAAGTTTATTTATTTTGTAATCCATATGTATTGATAGTTTTGTCACTAAAATTGACAGGGGGGAGATTGATAGAGCACTGCTCGGTCAAACTCACAAGCGTTGCTATCTTAAGCTTGTTTGTCAAGTTTAGGTGATCAAAACTATAAGTCTTGATTTCTATTCTACCTATAGCTATGTCTCAGATTAGGATAAAATGTGTAGTTGAGTTGTAGACTTCACGGTATTCATCGATTGAAGACGAAGATCTACTGAAGGGAGCTTGGAGGAACTTCATCAACAAAAGGTATGCGGAGACTAAAATTTATCTATCACTCAGAAGTCTATTTTATTCTATCTCCTAATGAGACTAAGTAGTTTAGCTATATAGACTTTTATATTATACACATTTGATATTTCGAGCCGAGTTTATCTCGCTTATCTATTTTTCGAAATACAAGTTGGAAGCTTTTTGCTTTAGCTACGTTCATCATTATTCTTGACGAGTTTAGTTGGAAACAATTTATTTGTTGGAAACTAAATAATAAGTCAAAAGATGATCATGTGAAAATTTCCTTGAAACATCTTACACAATTTGTGCGAAACAGTCATTTGATGTCGACTCAGAAAATTGCTTATAAGCTAATAGTTTGTGTCAGACAGCTATTGTCGTCTTCTAAGAATGTTTCAATGATTGAAATGGGAGTTTAGCACAATTAACCTTTGTCTGGATACAACACAGTATGCAAACCAATATGCAAACTGTTTTGGTATGATTCAGGTCCGGAAACCTTGTTTGCATACCAGTATGCGAACG
Organism: Papaver atlanticum; assembly: GCA_023531105.1. Taxonomy (NCBI): domain Eukaryota; kingdom Viridiplantae; phylum Streptophyta; class Magnoliopsida; order Ranunculales; family Papaveraceae; genus Papaver; species Papaver atlanticum. The sequence continues at coordinate 756,666 of JAJJMB010000025.1, forward strand.
GATTTAAATGTTAAAGTCCGGGAACCAAGTTTGCGAACGGTTCTACTTGAGTTAGGTCCGGGACGTCAGTTTGCGTACCCATTTGCAAACGGCAACTATAGTTTGCGTACCAGTTTGCAAACTTAGTGGTTTAAGTTCTAAAATCGGATTAAGTATGTTTTCATACTCATGAACAAATACATTAATAAATTAAGGAATGCAATCTTTGCAAACCGTGGCTTAATGTTCATGAATTGATTTTGTTATAAGTACTTTGTACAATTACGAATAAATCTGATTTTGTTTCAATTATTTCTTATATACTTTTATGAGATATATACAATTGAACAACTCTATGAGTAACACAATTAGATTCATTTTATTATCTTTCATGGTTGATTGATCATCATATTTGATCTAGAAGTGTTAGATGAATGTGGTTAATACAAAAGTGTTCAAATGTCTAACTTCGGTTAACTATTGTTGAGCCAACTCAATATACACGTTTAGGTACGGTTACCCATATCTAAATGAAGGTATATTTCATTTGTGTGTAACAAGCTAAGACCATCTAATGGTGGAGAGATATTTCTTTGGTTTTAAGCAAACTTAGCTTGAATCTTAAATCAGGTTTTCATCTAACGGTGAATATTAAATGCTTTGTTAACTTAGCTTTGATTGTAAGCAAAACCTGATTTGAAAGACTATATAAGGTAGAACTCTAGCAACTGGAAAACTTAATCCCGACACTTTCCCGTGTCCTAGTTGCGACTAGAGTCGATTCTCCTTTAACCGAGTTTTTTCCAAAACCATTATAGGTTAACGACTTGAAGACTTCATTTGGGATTCATGAAGCCATACCCAACTATTTTCTCTGTAGTTGCGTGTTATGATCTTACTTGTTCTATCGTATTGAGTACTATCTTATCTAAAAATTTCTCCAGATTTATCTCTGATAGGTAAGATATAAAAAGTAATCACAAAGCTATTCGTCTCATTCTTTGTGATTCCACAATAACTTCTTCTACTACCATATAGTTAAGTTATTGTGAGGTGATTGATATTTATAGGGTGTTCTTCGGGAATATAAGACCGGATTATCAATTGGTTCCTGTTCACCCTGATTTATCAAAAGACGAAACAAAAACTTCATAGGTACTTCTGTGGGAGACAGTGTTATCTATCAGAATAGACTTATCTGTGGGAGACAGATTTGTTTATATGTCTTCGACTTCGGATCGTAGCAACTCTTAGTTGTGGGTGAGATTATCTAAGGGAATCAAGTGAGTAGATTCCTGCTAGGATTCAGAGGCGTAAGGAACACGACTGTACCTTAATCGGTGTGAGACTTGGTTAGGGCTTAACTACATTCCAGTCCGAAGTTAATTTGTAGTAGGCTAGTGTATGTAGCGGCTTAATACAATGTGGTGTTCAAATCTGGACTAGGTCCCTGGGTTTTTCTGCATTTGCGGTTTCCTCGTTAGCAAAATTTCTGGTGTCTGTGTTATTTCTTTTCCGCATTATATTTTCTATATAATTGAAATATCACAGGTTGTGCGTAGTTCAATCAATTGGTAAATCCAAACTTCGGTTGTTGGATAGAAATTGATTGATGCTTGGATATTGGTTTTGATACCGTCCAAGTTATTCTCATACCAATCAGTTCACGGATTCCATCCTGTTGATTTGCTGATTGATTTGAGAAAGAGATATAACTCTTGGATATCTTTCCTTGATTGAGTCTAACTGTCTAGTTGATTCTCTTGGAATTATATTGGAGTTAGTCTATACAGATTGCCGAACAAAATATGGGGTGTGGTTGCTAGACCCCCGCTTTTTCAGTATCTCGCGGGGATGTATACTAGAAATCATGGCATCACAATCAGCTGCGTCTCGCGAAAACATGATGGAATTGTGGCTATTTTTGTTCATAAGTCTGCCGGGGACATTTTACGTTCTACATAACCTACGTGACCAGCAGTATCTCGTCGAGGATGTGCGTTAGGAATCATGGTATCACGACCAGCGGTGTCTTACGGGGACGTATATTAGAAATCGTGTCTAGGGGTGCCTTGAAGGCCAAAGGTTTAATCTCTCCCGTGAGAGTTGAGTTTTTTCCTATGGTTTTGAAATGACACTTTTGCCTCTTATCCAAATTTCACCTTATATATTTAGTCCCCTGCTCAGAGTAGAACCTTGATTGTTCTATGATGAGTATATAGATGGTGACAAATCATTCAGATACGAAACTAAAATCCACTCGGTCTTTTAGACTTGCGGAGTCCCCGAATTTATGTTTAGTCTTCAATTGTTATGACTCTGATCTTGGAATCGATTATGGACTTTGGAACTCCCTGGGAATGTGTTAGACGTTAATGACATGATAATGAAGTCTTGATGAGACAAAATTTCTGTCTTGTGTGAATGGAATTTGTTAATTAGGGTTTACTTGGCAAAAACCCTAATCTTCTCTCTTTGTGCATCCTTGAGCTTTCGAGTTTGTACATGCGAGTATATGGGGAAGAGAGAGTTTTTCAACGACTTCCTGGATGGTTTTGATGTTGGAGAAGAGCCGTGAGAAAAGATAGGCACTTACTTTTGAAGTTACATAGTCCCTATCCCATGTAAATATTGAATTCTGGCTTGTACTATACCTAAGCCCTAATTTCTCTTTTGTTTGGCGTCTGACTCCTTCAGACACTCTGAAGAGGCTTGACGACGCTTGGAATGTGTGCATCTATCTTGTGGAGTTGACACCTTTTGTGATGAGAGCATGTTTAATTCCTTGTACCAATCAAACACCTCTTTTTTTAGAGAAAATACCCATCTTAGAAACTTAAGGGTATTTTTATCAAAAACCATTATGAGATTGATTTCATTTAGCATGAGAAAGACCATGAAATTTAATTGGCATGTAATTTACTAAAAACTAATCCTAACTTAGTCAAATATCAAAATCAAGTGGGGTCTGTAGACCCTATTTTTCCCTGTTTCCCTCCGTCCATATATTAATTCTTAACTACATACTTCTATTCTAATCTGAGACATGACTAAATGTAGACTAAAAATCAAGATATAGTTTTGACAACTAAATTTGACAACAAGCTTGATATAGCAACACTTGTGAGTTCGACCGAGCAATGCTCTAACAACACGGTTAAGTAACATAACCTAAGTGTATATTCTTCTATTGTATTTTTAAAAAATAGAGTGTGCTTGAATCTCAAGTTATCTTAGCTTGAATTCTAAGCAACTCCTGGTCTTGGGAAAACTATAAATAGAGATGCTCTTTCGACGGGGAAAATCAATCCCTTACACTTCGTATCATAGTTGACTCTAGAGTCGTCCTCTATTGACCTAGGTTTCCTCTGATAAACATAATTAGGTCTACAACTAAAAGACTTCGCTTTTGGGATTCATGAAGCCAGACCCGACTATCATTACCTTGATAGTTCGTGAATTCTTATCTTGTTTTTCCGTTATCGAGGTTCTCGTAATATCTTTCAGGCAAGATACATAGAAATCGTAAAGTTCTCTTCGTCTCAGACTTTGTGATTCCTCAAGATAGATATCTGAAAAACTGATCTTAGTTGATCCTTTGAAGATTGTTCTTGAGAGGTGGTTAAGAATATAGGCTTCTCTTCGGGAGTCATAAGTTCCGGATTTGTGAGGTTTGCTAGCTTTGTCTATTGCAAACAGATTTCCCTACCTTGATCTTTGATCTAAACGGAAATCAAATAGGCATAACTGTTAGAGGCAGATTGGTATCAAAAATTTTCACTTCGGCTGAAGCAACTCTTAGGCTGTAAAGGACGTCATCTAAAGGAATCAAGTGTGTAGAGTGTAACGAGATTCAAGAGACGTAAGGAGCGCGACTGTAACTGAATCGCTTGGTGGGTTGATTTGGTCTCAACTACATTCCGGTCCGAAGTCTGAGGGTAGGCTATTTTCTGTAGGCTTAATATAGTGTGGTGTTCAAATCTGGACGAGGTTCCAGGGTTTTTATGCTATTGCGGTTTCCTCGTGAACAAAATTTATGGTGCTTTGTGTTCTTACATTTCCGCATTATATTATTTATCTTTATAACTGGATTTACACAGGTTTGTACGTATTTAATCTAAGTAGATAGTCCATTTAGTTATAATAAATTACGAGATTTATTTCTTATAGAATCCATATCTTGAAATATAGCAGAATTCCGAGTGGATTATTTGGATACGACTAGATCAATCTTGGATATTGATTTTTAAGATCGTCCAAGCACTCTACTTAACAATCATGTTCACAGACCCTGTGTCTATATACATACTGATTGATTAGATGATTGAGATATATACTCTATATACATATTGTCAAGGATTATTCAGTTGGTCTACTTGCTATTGTATTAAGTTTTGTCTATACAGGTTGCCGAACAAAAAAGTTGGGTGTATTTGGTATCCCCTTAGTTTTCAGTTACAGTCCTCCCCACTTAGCTTTTCTTATTGATATTACTACTTCAGTTGTTGTTGTTGAGGACTACTTTAAGCGGCTAGATATTCTAAAAGAAATTTTGACTAGCTCAAGAGATATGAAACTTTATGCTGACAAGAAAATAGTTGATAGAAACGTTGAAGTGGGAGACTTGGTGTATCTGAAACTCCAACCTTACATACAAGTCTCTATAACATTGAGGAAAAACTTCAAGTTGCCTACCAAAATATTATGGACCATTCAAGGTTCTGCAGAAAATTGCCCATGTAGCCTATAAATAGGATTTACCACATGAAGCTAGAATTTATCCTATCTTCCATGTATCTCAGTTACAGATAAAGATTGGGCAGTCAATGATTACTTCTCTAGTTCTTCCTATTGTTGATCATGAAGGTCAACTGGTGGTGATTCTATACTTTCAGCTAGCTACAAGAGTTGTCACCATAGGGGACAAAGAGGTGCAACAAATTCTCATTCAATGAACGAATTATTCACCTGAGAATGCCACTGGGAAATCTCTCCAACATTCGGGCTCATTTCCTTGAAATTTTATCCTTGAGGACAAGGTTTAAGGAAGGAGGGGGGGTAATGTCATATTCCTTGAAAAAGCGGGGGTCTAACTGTTAGAGCACTGCTCGGTCGAACTCGCAAGCGTTGCTATCTCAAGCTTGTTTGTCAAGTTTAGTTTCCAAAACTATAAGTCTTGATTTCTAGTCTACTTATAGCTAAGTCTCGGACTAAGATAGTAAGTGTAGTTGAGCTCTAGACTCCACGGCGTTCATCATGCAAAGACGAAGAACTACTCAAGGAACTGGTGGAAGTTCATCGACAAAAAGGTATGTGGAGACTTGAACTTATCTATCACTCAAAAGTCTATCTACTCTAACTCCTATCTTGAGACAAAAGTCGTATTACTATATAGACTTCGATTATACACATTTGCTATTTCGATCCGAGTTTATCTCGCTTATCTATTTCTCGAAATATATGTTGATAAGCTTTCGCTTTGGCCAAGTTCATCTTTACTCGTGACGAAAGTCATGTTGATCATTTAAATTTCTTGAAAATCGCTTTGATGAAAAATAGTTTGTGAATAACAACTATATAACATCCTCTAAGAATGTTTCAATGATTGAAATGAGAGTTTAGAATATATAACCTTGAATGGATATAAACATTGTATGTGAACTCATACTTGTGTAAGTCCAAAATCCTTGAACCAAAGTATGCGTACTTTACTGGTTTAGGATGTCCGGAGCTAAGTCCGGGTACCCGTACGCGTACTGCCGGAAGTTCCCGTGAATTTCTGCTGGAGTTTGTGAACTAAAAACAAGATCAATCCGGGTACTTAAGTATGCGTACCGGTTTGCGTACTTAAGTGGGTTATTTTCTAAAAACGGTTTATTCATGAACTAAACATTTATATATATTAAGGAATGCAATCTTTGCAAATCGTGGCTATAATGTTCATGAATCGATTCGAGTGAATCAAAATCGTTTTTGCTTCGATTGTATCTTGTATACTTCTATGAGATCTAAGCAATTGAACAACTCTCTAACTAGTTCATTTGAGTCATTTGAACTAGTTATGGTGAAGATGAATAAGGTTGATATGAAAGTGCTCATATGGCTAACCATTGGTTAACTATTGTTGAACCAACTAGGTGTACACGTTTAGGTACGGTTACTCAAACCTAAATGAAGTATATTTCATTTGTGTATAACAAGCTAAGATTCGATCTAACGGTTGAAAGATATTAGCTTGAATCTAATCAGGTTTTCATCTAACGGTGAATATTGAATGCTTTGTTACCAAGGTAACATAGATTGCAAACCCTGATTTGGAGACTATATAAAGGAGAACTCTAGCAACTTGGAAACCTAATCCCTACACCTCTTGTGTGATACTAGTTGTATAAGTTAGAGTCGATTCTCCTTTAACCTTAGGTTTCTCACGAGACCCTGTAGGTTAACGACTTAAAGACTTCATTGGGATTGTGAAGCCAGAACCAACTATTTTCTCTGTAGTTGCGTGATATTATCTTGCTGTTTCTATCGTGATTGAGTACAATCGTAAGATTGGCTTGATATTTATATCTCCGATAAGCAAGATAGAAAAGTAGTCACAAACACCTTCGTCTCATCGTTTGTATTCCACAATATCTTGTGTCGCTAGTCAATTAAGATTATTGTGAGGTGATTGATATTTATAGGCTGTTCTTCGGGAATATAAGTCTGGTATATCAATTGGTTCCTGTTCACCTTTATTTATCAAAAGACAGAACAAAACTCATAGGTATTTCTGTGGGAGACAGATTTTTTTATTAAAGTCTTCGACTTTGGGTCGTAGAAACTCTTAGTTGTGGTGAGATCATCTAAGGGAATCAAGTGCGTAGTATCCTGCTGGGATCAGAGACGTAAGGAGCGCAACTGTACCTTGGATCAGTGTGAGATTGATTAGGGTTCAACTACAGTCCAGGTCGAATTTAGTTTGTAGTAGGCTAGTGTCTGTAGCGGCTTAATACAATGTGGTGTTCAATCTGGACGAGGTCCCGGGGTTTTTCTGCATTTGCGGTTTCCTCGTTAACAAAACTTATGGTGTCTGTGTTATTTCTTTTCCGCATTATATTTTGTTATATAATTGAAATATCACAGGTTGTGCGTTGTATCGATCGATTAGTAAATCCAACCTTCAGTTGTTGATTAAAATTGATTGATCCTTGAACATTGGTCTTTGGTACCGTTCAAGTAATCTCTCTTATATTCAATCGGGCTCGCAAATTATTATTTATTTGATTGCGGATTGAATTGAGAGATTGAGATATAGCTCTTTGATATACTTTTTATAAGATTGAATCTAACTGTCTAGTTGATTCTCTTGTAAGTATATTGGAGTAAGTCCATACAGATTGCTAAGCGAAATATTGGGTGAGGTTGTTAGACCCCCGCTTTTTCACTAACAACCACACCCAATATTTCGCTTAGGATTCTGTATGAACAAACTCCAATATACTTTCAAGAGAATCAACTAGACAGTTAGACTCAATCTTAAGAAAAGTATATCAAAGAGTTTATATCTCAATTTCTCAATTTAATCCGCAATCAAACAAATAGGAATTTGCGAGCCCGATTGAATAAGAGAAATAACTTGAACGGTACCAAAGACCAATATTCAAGTGTCAATCAATTCGATCAACAACCTAAAGGCCGGATTCAATAACTGATTGATCTTAACGCACAACCTGTGATATTTCTATTATATAACAAAATATAATGCGGAAAAGAAATAACACAGAGACCAGAAATTTTGTTAACGAGGAAACCGTAAATGCAGAAAAACCCCGGGACCTAGTCTAGATTTTAACACCACACTGTATTAAGCCGCTACAGACACTAGCCTACTACAAAGCTAACTTTGGACTGGAATGTAGTTGAGCCCTAATCAATCTCATACTGATCAAGGTACAATTGCGTTCCTTACGTCTCTGAACCCCAGCCGGATTCTACGCACTTGATTCCCTTAGCTGATCTCACCCACAACTAAGAGTTGCTACGGCCCAAAGTCGAAGACTTGATAAACAAATGTGTCTCACACAGAAAAGTCTATTGTATAGATAAATCTGTCTCCCATTGATAAACCTATGAGTTTTGTTCCGTCTTTTGATAAATCAAGGTGAACATGAACCAATTGATAAACCGGACTTATATTCCCGAAGAACAACCTAGTATTATCAATCACCTCACAATAATCTTAATCGATTAACGAAACAAGATATTGTGGAATCAAAAATGATGAGACGAAGGTGTTTGTGACTACTTTTCAATCTTGCCCATCGGAGAATAAATCTCGAGCAAATCTTAAAGAAGATAGTACTCAATCACGATAGAAAACAACAAGATCAGAACACGCAACTACGGAGAAAATAGTTGGGTCTGGCTTCACAATCCCAATGAAGTCTTCAAGTCGTTAACCTACAGGGTTTCGTGAAAAACCTAAGGTTAAAGGAGAATCGACTCTAGTCGTTACTAGTATCACACAGGAGGTGTGGGGATTAGGTTTCCCAGTTGCTAGAGTTCTCCTTTATATAGTCTTCAAATCAGGGTTCGCAATCTAAGTTACCTTGGTAACAAAGCATTCAATATTCACTGTTAGATGAAAACCTGATTAGATTCAAGCTAATATCTTTCAACCGTTAGATCGAACTTAGCTTGTTATACACAAATGAAATGTACCATCATCATTTAGATAAAGGTAACCGTACCTAAACGTGTTCACTTAGTTGGTTCAACAATAGTTAACCAGTGGTTAGTCATATGAGCACTTTCATATCAACCTTATTCATCTTTATCATAACTAGTTCAAATGACTCAAATGAAACTAGTTAGAGAGTTGTTCAATTGTTTATATTCTCATAGAAGTATACAAGACACAATTGAAGCTAAATCGATTTTGATTCACTCGAATCATTTCATGAAGATTATAGCCACGGTTTGCAAAAGATTGCATTCCTTATTATACTATAACACCGCTACCATGGTAGGAAGGGCCGACCGAAGAAAAACTAAAAGGCTACAAGTAGAGTGCACGTACGTTACACGTCCGCAAACAAATGTCTTCTAGGAATTACAGTACATCTTTCATTTTCCATATGAATTTGGATCATGTTTATTTTTCTCTTTAAAATTAATTGTTGTAAACTTAATATAAAAAAACAAAATCCAATTCTTATACGTTGGATAACTCGTGCAACGATGGCACAACATTTTATTTTATTTTGAAGGAACAAGGGGCTAAAGAAGCCCCAGGGAACACTTTATTAAACTACCCCATTCAAGTTGAGGTTTGAAGAAATACAATCAGGTGGGATTGAGAATCCCACCATCCAGATACATTCACATACATTGCATATTGGCATAAGTTATAAGGCAGACAATTTACATTTTTTGAAACATAAACAAGCCTAACTTCTTGAAATTTAATACTGATTCTTTTAATTAGCAAAACCATCGAGAAGATACTCCATGGAATATCTTTCTGAACTCCCAGAATCGCTTTAGTGGCAATAACAGCGTCACCTTCGATAACCAGTCTATCAAATATTAAACCTTCCAGCCAATTCGAATCCTAGAATAACGGCTTTTGTTTCTGCAGTGAGAGGAGAAGTAGCATCAAACGTACTTGTGCTGCAACCAACATACATACCCAGATAATCTTTAGCAACTGCTCCATTATTTGGAATAAAACTCGCATCCACATTTATCTCGGTGAAAGAGATAAGAGCAGGGATCCAGTCTTGATCAACATTAACTGCATCATTCCGATCATAATACTGTTCAACTTCAAATATACAGGCATGAAAGTCCATCGTTGTGTTTTTGAGAATTTGACCAACAAAGAAAGAAACATTATTGAAAACTACATCCTTTCGCATCTTCCATATGTTCCAGAGGAGACAAATACACAATGTACATGTTGAGACTTCTTGATCATTCAGCCACTGTATAAGAGATCCTGTACCATCTTCCACAATATCATCTAATACAAATTCCCGTGAAGAATTATTGGAAACCGTTTTTTTCCCATGGGCAGTTAAAGAACAGAGGAGTGATGGATTCAATTTCATATTTACATAAACTGCAAGTTGGATCAATCCCACTATTGAATCTGCTAATATTCTTGAATAACCGAAATTTCCTCCAGGGAATTCACCAATAGTAAAAAAAGACGGAGCATCATTTAAAATTACAAGACTTTTAGAACAATATTTTATTGAGAATTTACCCAATATAGATAGAGACCAAATCAGCGTATTCTCCTCGCTATTTCCTGAAATATATATATTCTTAACTGCAGTTACCAAATTTTCAGGAAGGAAATCTTGTAACAAAGTCTCATTCGAACTATTATTCTCTGTATATATCAGATCAGATACATATAGAAATCTATCAACCCTTTCTAGAACTCCTTGTGGTTGAATATATGCTCACAGTTGAACGTATTGTTGCAAAAGATCACTGTAAATACACGTAGGAAAACAACTATATGGCCGATATAAACCATAAGCGATGAGAAAACATCCCAATGGCAAGAACTGCATTACATTGATGATTGATGATTGATTATTGAATGAACTAAAATCTAAAACCTAAAATCGCTTAAGAAAACGATGGTTTTTTTATTTATAATTTACATACAATTATATGATATGCCTGGCAGATCTGAAAAATCAGATCATACCAAACAAATCAGGAGTAATCGGGGAAGAAATTTGGAAAATCAAGCAAAAACTGTACGGGAAGTTTCAGGAGAGAGAAATTGGGAGAAAAAAACAGAACCAACCGGCACAACATTTTTACGATGCAACTGATGTTCTGATTTTTTTTCTTCTTAAAACAGAAATTTTTACGTACCACAAGATTATTACGTACCGCAACATTTTTATGGTACGTTATCAAACACTCAATTCCAACTCACCTATGGTCCAAAAGTTTGATCAAGGGCAGCTGTTGTTCTTCATTTTCTGTCTAACTCTTTAGAATCAGGACCTATGGTCTTAGTATTCTTTCCACGTGGTCAAAAATACGCTGTTTGTATGATGAAACCCATCGAAATTATAAGGCTTTCGCATTCTCTGATTGATTTTAGAGGATGAATGATGAAGAGATGATGATTTAGTGAGATCCGAATTCGAGTATGCTAGTGAAGACTGGATCCGAAATGTTCATCTTCTTCACCGGTAACTCTGGAATTTCAATTTCTTCTTCTGCGAGTGAACGATTTTGTCCATGTTTCAAGCTACAAATCAATGGGTTGAGGTGTAAAAGCTACAGGTCGATCACATTTGCAAAATCGGCAGAGTTTTTTCTTTTTTTACTTTCTGTAGTTTGGGAAAAAATGAAGAACAAATTGATGGATTTTTTTCGAAGCGATGGAGTTTAAATGATTGGTGGAGAAGTCCAAATCCATCAAATGATTATAAGGATTTGATATTTGATTACATTTGGGGAAGATATTTGTTTGTGCTGTTGGTAGCGGCGGCGGTGGCGACGGCGGTTGCGGAGACTGTGATTTTTTTTTTTTTTTTTTATCAGAATTGCGGAGACGGTGCTGGTAGTGGTAAATTAATGAATTTTGTTTAGGATCCAAATCATCCAATCGATGTAATGAATGTTTGGGAAATAAATAATGGTGTATGAATTTGGTAGTGGCGGTGGGAAATAAATTAGTATCACGAGAAAATAAGGCTGGGGTATGACTAAATCCTTCTGTTTCTTAGAAAATTGGTATAAATGATTTTATTTTGCTCAATTACAGTTCTGATTTTGCCAGTTTGATGAAATTGAGAAAATCTCTGTGGGATCTGTGGGTGGTTTGGTGGCGCGGGTTATTGTGACGGCACTGGTAGTGATGGCGGCGGTGGTGATGACGGTGACGGTGGTGGTAGGTGAAGTAATGAGATGTGTCGTTCGAGAGGGTGGCGGAGCTGCTATTATTTATGGAGGTACTGGCGGCGGCGGAAATTATGACGGTGGAGGTTGCGGTGCTGGTGGTAGTGGTATCGCGAGGTGGAGGTGGTGTTGTGGTTGGGGTGATGGTGTTGTGGTTGGGGTGATGATGGTGCTGTTGTGTGGCGATGGTAGCAGTAGCGAAGGTGGTGGTGGTGGTGGTGTTGGTGATGGTAAATGGTGGCGGTGAGTAATGGTGTATGAATTTGATGGTGGCGGTGGCATTGTTGGTGGAGCTCGTTACGGTGGTGCTGAATTGATGTTGAACGACTGGATATTAGAGCTTCTCCAATGGAATGTATGTGAAGATAAATGTCTAAGTCTACCTAGGATAGACATTCATTTTCCCTAAAATTCTTCTCTAACCTCAACTTCTTAAATCAATGTGAATATGACATGGCTTCACTTTTGTTAGACATTGTCAACATGGATGTATTCACTTTGACAATGTCAAGCCATCCTAGTAAGCTTTTGCTTAACTAAAATTACAGTAAAAACTCTATGAATTAATGTTGTTGGGACTACCATAATTTTTTAATTAAGCGAGATATTAATTAACCGATAAATTAATTTATATATTAATTAATATTTTATTAACTTATAGATAAATTTAACTTTGATCAACAAATAACATGGGTTTCGACAATTCGGATGAACAGTTAGACGGTGATATCAGTCAAGACTTGCAAAATTTAATCGAAAAGTTGGATTATCGCAATCCAGTGAATGTCAATATGTCGTGAATATCTGGAAGAAAATGAAGTTACGCAATTGTTGACTGATGAAGAAATAATTGAGAGCGTTGAGAAAAAAATAATGAGTTCTACAATAGATCCCCTTCACAAAACAAGGTTGTTAAAGCGACAATCACATTAAATAATTTCTCACCGGGGTATGAGAAACAACACTAGAAATTCTTACGATAATAAGAAAAATTAGTTCAGTGTGATATTGATTTTAACAAAAAACAGAAGACAACTAATTTATTTTTCTAGAAGTCTTCATAAAATATTAGTGTACTGAATATATATATAGTGGATTATTAATTTATATTTCATACGTGGTCTATATAAGTAATACAAAATGTATTAATTTATAATTTTAGCGAATTATTAATTTGGCACATTGTCCCCGACTCGAGACCGGCTAAAAATATTATTTAAGAGAGTTTATTAAATAATCGAGTATTAATTAATGGAGTTTCTACTGTAATTTCAATATATTAAATAACCATTTTTAGCTCTAATAAAATCTAAAAGTTACTAAAAATAAAATTTACATTTAATCCATAAAAAATCACAAACAACACCATTGGAGATGAATTGTTTTCTCCCCCTAAATTTAAGGGACAATTGGAATGAAAATGTCTTGTTTGAGTTTCCACCTAGGAAACACACACAACCACCATTGGAGAAGCTCTTAGGTCTTTTCATTTTCACATTGAAGAATACTTCCGTCTAATGAAAAAGTAACCAAGAATTTCCGGACGGAAAAAATCAAATCTTTTTGTGAAATTGAAAATTTTCGTTAGGTTTCATTTGACAAAAAAAGTGGCCATAAAAGGGACTCCCTCCCTCCGGGCCCTGCGGTCGGTCGGCCCAATAAATATATTAGTTCATGAACAAACCGATTTTATAACATAACCTACTTAAGTATGCAAATGGGTACGCATACCTAAGTAGCCGGATTGAGTTTGGTCACGCCAGTACGCATACGGGTACGCATACCACTTACACTTCCAAACTCCAACAAAAATTCACGGGACTTGGACTTCCGCCAGTACGCGTACGGGTACGCATACTTAGTTCCCGGACTTTCAACAACCAACCAGTACGCGTACAGGTACGCATACCATGGTTCCCGGTTTTGGACTTCACACAAATGTGATTATACACTATGTTTATATCCAATCATGGTTACATGTTCTAAGCCCTCATTTCAATCATTGAAAGATTCTTAGAAGACGACAATAGCTGTCTCACACAAACTATTAGCTTCAAAGCAATTTTCAAGTGATCGAATGATCAATACGAAACATTTCGAGTCTAAATCAAATGACTGTCTCACACAAATCATGTAAGATGTTACAAGGCGATTTTCACATGATCAGCTTTTGACTTTCGTCAAGAATAAAAGATGAACTTGGTTAAAGCGAAAGCTTACCAACACATATTTCGAGAAATAGATAAGCGAGATAAACTCGACTCGAAATACCAAATGTGTATAATTGAAGTCTATATAGCAATACGACTTTTTGTCTCAAATAGGAGATAGAGTAGATAGACTTTTGAGTGATAGATGAGTTCAAGTCTCCACATACCTTTTGTTGATGAAGTTCCACAAGTTCCCTTGAGTAGTTCTTCGTCTTCATTCGATAAACGCCGTGAAGTCTAAAGCTCAACTACACTTACTATCCTAATCCGAGACTTAGCTATAAGTAGACTAGAAATCAAGACTTATAGTTTTGGAACCTAAACTTGACAAACAAGCTTGAGATAGCAACGCTTGCGAGTTCGACCGAGCAGTGCTCTAACATTCCTACGGGTACCCTTACCTTCGGTCTAGCAGCTAGCCCTTATCTCTTAGTTTCCCTACCGAAGTAATTTTAGCCGTTATGTCATTTATTGCTTTCCGTTAATTAGTTGTTTCTGGTGTATGTGCCACGCAATGTTTTGCGAGCAGAGGAATTAGATCTCGAGTGTATTTGACTCCTCCCTGGTAAGAACAATAATTGATTATCTGAATAGAATTCTCGATGCTGTGTTCATCTCGAACCAGAGTTACTATATTTTCTTTCGAATTGATGTTCAAATTGTACTAAGACTAGTACAATTTTGCAATAGTTCAAGCAGTTCATATATATATTTACTGTAATAAATTTGCTATTAACAAATACTGGAACTGTGAAAGCTTTAGTACTCTTTTAAACAATCTGGAATTCCGATTCTGGCATTCAAATCTCTTTCTCGTTACAACGACGAAGCAGAAGGTTTAACGAATAAATGGGGATATTTTCATTTTTCTCGAAAAAATGAGGATTCAACCAAAGGCAAAATACTTACAAGAAAACAATCGCATCATATGGATCAACAACATGAACTGCTACCAGTGACCTGAGTTCGAAACTCGCCAGCACCAAATTCTTTACCGATCAAAAAGAAAAGAAAAAGAAGACATGAACTGCTTGATCCATTGATTTCAAAATATTCGAAATACCGTTGATTCTTGAAACACACACTTCCTCGTCTTTAAGGAATTTGGGGATCATTGCTCCCAATACTCATTTTTTGTTTGGATAAAGTTAAACCAATACTAGACAGCATAATCCTTGTTATGTTAAATTTGATACCATACATGGAGCTAGAATTTCATGGCTCCCACCACTATCATCTCTCTTAGGCATGGACAATCATTTTTTTTTTTTTTTTTTTTTTTTTTTGAGAAATAGAAAAATTCATTCAAACTTAACTCGAAGTGTTTGAGTTACAAACATTTTCGGTAATGAGATTTAAAGATACAACAGCAAATTCCCTTGCAATTACACTAGACTGTTCGACTGAAAGAGATTGTCTAATAACCATTAGAGTTGAATCCATGTTTGTTGAGATATGCTAGATGCTCTAGCCTCTTTTGCAAGCAAATCAGCGAGGTGTTACCCGTCCTCTGAATGAACTGGTACCCCAAAAAACTTGTAACTTCAGCCATCAGCCTTTTCACCTTATCTAAAATTATTTGAGCCTGCCAAGAGACCGTTGAATTCTTCCCATTCAGGTAGTCCATAACATTTTTGCAGTCCCCTTCTAAAGAAAAGTTTGCCAATACCTTCTCTCGCGCCCATTTTGCATCTTCAAAAACAGCTACTGATTCTACCTCCTCGGCCGATCCAGTCAGACCATTTCCTCCTCTTGCTCCTTGGAACCCTGCAGCATTTCGAATAACCACCCCGTATCCAGTGTTTGTATCACTAGATATCCAAGCCCTATCCAAATTTATCTTAGTAGTTTCTCCTAAAGGTCTCACCCATTGTCTATTAGGTGATGTGAGTTTTAATTGTAGTGAAAGTGGTGATAATAGGATTCGATTCTCGAACTTGTGAAGGATTCTTTTAGACTCAAATTAACTAAAATAAAATTGTATCAAATTATAAAAAAGACACCGAGACTTTGGATTCCACCATTGACCAATTATTTGATAAATTCTAATCAATATTCATGCAATATTTTTCTCTAAGTTGACTCTAATATTTGCCTCTAATTTGGTTCTTGAAGTAATAATTGTAAGCACGAAGCATGAAACATCAAAAGTGTTAAAACCAAGCATGTCCCATCAAAACACTTCACAACTACTCAATAAAAACTAATTTTTCTTTTAAGTTCTATGCAAAAAATCATGTAAAATAATTGCAATAAATAATTAAAATAGAACTATACCACTTTTCATGGAACAATGGCTTCCTCCGTCGCCTCGGCTAAGGGGTTTAGCTCCTCATATTAATCTCTTGCTCAAAATACATCTTTGGTGTTCAAAAGTTGATTAAAAGAGTGAAAAGTTCTAAACAGCGGGTTCTGTAACTAATATAATTGTTACAGAACCTATTTCTACAGCGAAACCGTTGCGAACTGAAGATAACTGTTGGAAAAATTGTTACAAAAGGTTTAAAATTTGAAAGTTACGGTCACAGAATCTGCGACTTTCTTTTTCTGCTGTTTATGTTCTTCGTCTTCTCCGGCACAGTTTGCACCAGCAGAAACGTGTTTTCTTCCAATGATTTTTCTAGCTTCTCTAAGGCTCTAAACTTCCCCTAACTTCTTCCTTCCCTTCCTAGGACCCTAACCAACCCTTTTATACATAGTAGAGCAAAGAAAATTCGAGAATAAACTTGGTTTTTTCCTCCACAGCAAGTTGCGATATTTCCCTTTTTTTTTTTCCTGTTTCACGTGCATTCGATCAATCAAAGCTGTCCAAACTCCTCCCTTGATAGAAACAAGTCTTTAAGAAGAGTTTCCTTCCTCTTCTTCACGTAAGTTTTCCAAAAATAAACCAAGAAACTTCCCAAAAATAGAGCGTGATATTTTAACCATTTTTCGCTTTCAATTCGAGTTCTAGCCACTTTGGATCCATTCCAACACCCTTACCTTGCCTGTTAGGTCCATAGGAACAAACCCAATCAAATTTAGCCCTTTAATCTCCATAAAAATCGATCAAAAATTCATCCAAAAAATCGTCTGTGAAAAAAAACAAATTCCCGCCATTTTCTGTTTTTTGAAAACGTGAAGAAATGTGACCTCCCCCTATCCAGTCCCGGTCTGTGCTTAACAGCTGCCTGAAAATGGGTTACCCCTTATCCAAAGTGAGAGTCCGAATAGCAAATGTCCTCCCATGAGCCTTTAAGAACTTTTCGAGCCAATTTTGCCGCAAAAGCCTATTTCTCCATAAACACCTACAAAGGGATAAAATACAAAAATTAGTACAGAAATGGGTACTAACAGTATACACAAAAGAGATGAAAATAGACACATAAATGCGTCTATCATTAGGCAAAGGCAACAGAACTCTTGGAATAATCATAGAATCACTCGCACTGACTACAGTCCTACTAGGAGTCCAGAACTGAATATGCCGCTGAATTTGAATAGACAAACTTATATTATAACTAGTTTTATTGGAGAACACCCTATAACATCTCTCTTTCCATATGAACCAAGCTTTTGTCGCTGCTATTTCTAAAGACAAACTACCATCATCCTTAGACCATTCCTTATAATGATCTAAAAATGAGTCACTATTGTGCACATTCGCAACATTTGGCCCTGGTTGAAGCTCCCAAACAGATTTAAAGTAAGAACATTCAAAAAATAAATGAGTCAAAGACTCTACAGCAGTTCCACAAAACGGACAAGAGGAGTCAAAACCCCTCTCCCTCAATCTTGACGACAAAATTTGCCTAGTTGGCAGAGTATTGCTTAAGCATTTCCACAGGAAAAGCTTAATCCTTTGAGAAATGTCAAGAATCCAAATTTTCTTCCAAAACTTTTTCATACAAACATTGTTAGCAACAACACTCCTAGGTTCTAGCAGTTTTGCATACATACTTTTAACAGAGAAAATCCCATTCTTTTCAAGTTTCCATCTTAATTTGTCCTTATATAAAACCCCATGTTGCGAACAAAGGAGTCTAATATTAAGAATTTTTCTAGCCACCTCTGGTGGGAAAGTGCTATAAATCAAACTAATATTCCAGGATAAAGAAAAACATCAATCAAATCCGAGACCAAAATGACATCAGAATCAAAATTGGGACAAAGATCAGCAATTGTTACCTCAAGACCAGGAATCCACCGGTCATTTCTAATATCAATAGAACGTCCACCTCCCACCTCCCAAATAGAATTTTGTCTGACAAGAGTAAGACCTTTCCTAACACAAGTCCAAATCCACGAACCCGTTTCGGTTGGCTTTACATTGAAAGCAGAACATTTAGGGAAATACTTGGATTTAAGGTCTTTAGCCCACTTAGCATTGGGTTCATCTAACAATCTCCAAGCCACCTTAGCGAGCATCGCAGGCCAATCTTGGTTGTTGCTCAGTTAAATTTGAGATATACGATATTCAATTCCTATTCCTTAACGACAAGTGCTATCCTGCACGACTTTAGCGGATGTCATCTCGCTCAAACGGCTTTTAAGACGTTAGATCAGGTATATCCCACATTTAAAACCCAGATCCGGAAGTTTTGAACCTTTGGGGCCGATTGTGCGTCGTGAACTAAATGTGAATAACCGGTGGAAGAGCGACACGTCGTGAAGAAAGTATATCGTCAAAGCTGGGTTTTTAGAAAAGATATAAAATGTTTAATCCAACCATATATTTGACGATCCAACGTGTTAAGAGCGGCTTATAAGTTATCCCATAAACTCGTTCATGATAGCATTCCTCTTCCTTAACAGCTAATTGAATGACATCTTAGATTTTGCATTCCATCATCCTTGAGGTTTGTATCAACATATTCAAGTTCCTATTTACCGTTTTTGTGCTAATGGACACTAGAATTTCATACCACACTTGAAGCTAGAATTTCATACAAAAACTCACCATGTGGACTATTGAAGACCAACTAAATTTGTAGAGCCACCAACCTTTTGGGTCACTTTTTTTTTGGGGGTCCAGTGCCCCCCAGATCGGCCAAATGGGAACTTCCTAAGATCTTCTAGATTTCTCAAAAACAACAATCTTAATCAATCTAGCGGATAAAATACCATCACATAAAATCCTACGGTTTAAGATGTTTCTAGAAACATCTGACGTGTCTAGACCTAACCCTCACCCTCTCCCAATAAAAACCTCTCCTTTTTTCTTCTTCTACTCTCAATTTTCTTATCTTCTCTAATCTCATACTCCCTCGAAGTCTCAGAATTAGGGTTTTTCTTGCTCCTTTAAAAGCCCCTTTAAAGAGCTTGAATCTCCTAAACAAACCCTATTAATGGCATCATCAGCAGCACAGATTCATGTTCTTGGCACATCTTTCCCATCAACTACATCAAGAAAATCCACTTCTAGAAATGTGTTTTTCGGGCAAAGATTGAATTCAAGTGTTTCATTTGGATTACCACGTTCAGCTTTTCTAAAATTGAATCAGAACAATAAACAGAGAAGGAATTATGGTCCAGTTAGAGTTGTGGCTGAGAAAGTTGTTGGTATTGATTTGGGTACAACGAATTCAGCTGTAGCAGCAATGGAAGGAGGGAAACCAACTATTGTTACTAATATTGAAGGACAAAGAACAACACCATCAGTTGTTGCGTATACCAAAAATGGTGATAGATTAGTTGGTCAGATTGCTAAGAGACAAGCTGTTGTTAATCCTGAGAATACTTTTTTCTCTGTCAAGAGATTTATTGGTAGGAAAATGTCTGAGATTGAAGAAGAATCTAAACAAGTTTCTTACAGAGTTGTTAGGGATGAGAATGGAAACGTTAAACTTGAATGTCCTGCTATTGGTAAACAATTTGCTGCTGAAGAAATCTCTGCTCAGGTTTGTCCGTTTAACCTTTCTCTTTTAGGGTTTTTTGTTTTGCTTACTTGGTGAATTTGGGTGATTCATAAATTTGGGTTTTTGATGAAACCCTTATGTGTTAGTTCTTACTTTTGTTGTGAATGTGGTATTTGCTATTGACAGTATGTTAAATTAAGATGAATTGACATGGATAATGTATTCCGAGACTATTCGTTTTTGTGCTTAACACTGTTTAGGAGAGTTTGTGGTGTTTTCTACTTGTAAAACATGTAGGCAGGTGATAACAAATGAAAGTTTGTATCTTTAAGTGCACTGAGGTTTTGCAGTATGGTGTTTTTAGATTGAGTGGCTAATGGTCTACTTGTACTTATGTGTCCATGTTGTATTGTGTTGTAGCTTAGTGTTTATTTTTGGTTTTCTATTTTTATGAATTTGTGCTTACTTCTTTCTGCTTACAGGTGTTGAGAAAACTTGTGGATGACGCATCAAAGTTTTTGAATGACAAGGTTACTAAGGCTGTGGTCACAGTACCTGCTTACTTCAATGACTCTCAAAGAACAGCAACAAAGGATGCTGGGAGAATTGCTGGACTTGAGGTTCTTCGTATCATCAATGAGCCTACTGCTGCTTCTTTGGCATATGGGTTTGAGAAGAAAAACAATGAAACTATCCTAGTGTTTGATCTTGGTGGTGGTACCTTTGATGTTTCAGGTACTTAACTATTCAAATTTTTAAATTTGGTTGTGCAGTTCATTTTGTCATATGAGTGCATATACTTTCTTACCAAATATTATTTTAGGTGTATAGTCTTTTCAGGTATTTTGAAGATGGCCTTATTTAAGAACGAGCTAGTTAGATGTCATAAAGGACACTCTGATGAATATTTGTTTCAGTTATTTGTGGTTTAAGTATATTTTGTTGATATTCAAAGGCTTCACAGTCAGGATTCTTTCTTGAGCATAGAACAAGTTTATATTTAATATGATCTCTGCCTCTGTTACAGTTCTTGAAGTTGGTGATGGAGTATTTGAGGTGTTATCTACCTCTGGAGATACTCATTTGGGAGGAGATGACTTCGACAAGGTTGGTGCAGGCTTTCGTTATCATAATTGTGATGTATCTGTGTAAAACTATTGTGCTGGTTATGTTTACTGAGTGTTTGAATTTCCAATGAACAGAGAATTGTTGATTGGCTTGCTGCCAGCTTTAAGAGAGACGAAGGTATTGATCTTTTGAAGGATAAACAAGCTCTTCAGCGTCTAACCGAGACTGCTGAGAAAGCAAAGATGGAGTTGTCATCCTTGACTCAAGCTAACATTAGGTGAGTTGTCGTTCTTGCCATTTTGTCGAAGGTCGCAGCTTCTTATTTTTTTCCTGTTGGCAAGCTCAGCCAGTCGCATGCTTCTCTCTTTTCTACTGCATGAGCTTACTATTGTGTATGTGCTCTGTTTTGCAGTTTGCCTTTCATTACTGCAACGGCTGATGGTCCCAAGCACATCGAGACCACTCTTACAAGGGCTAAGTTCGAGGAGTTGTGCTCAGACCTTCTTGACCGGTATGTAATCTCCTTTATTCATCACAGCAAGTATTTTGCCACATCTGGTTGTAAGACTTTTTGTAGTGGTATGGTACATTGTGAGCGTGCTAACTCCTGTCTTCTCTTGGGAACAACTTTCTTAGACTGAAAGTTCCAGTTGAGAACTCTTTGAGAGATGCAAAGCTCGGTTTCAAGGACTTGGACGAGGTGATCCTTGTTGGTGGATCCACACGTATCCCAGCTGTTCAGGAGCTTGTTAAATCATTGACTGGTAAAGACCCAAATGTTACAGTGAATCCTGATGAAGTTGTTGCTCTTGGTGCTGCAGTTCAGGTTTGTTTTGGCTTTTTCCTTATCGTAGTGTATTTATAATCATGTGAGTGATAATGTAAAAATCCACAATGGATACTTATGGTTACTTAATTGTTGCTTGGTTTGAATTACAGGCCGGTGTTCTCTCTGGGGATGTAAGTGACATTGTTCTCTTGGATGTGTCACCATTATCTCTTGGGCTGGAAACACTTGGAGGTGTTATGACCAAGATCATTCCAAGGAATACTACATTGCCCACCTCAAAATCAGAGGTGTTCTCTACCGCCGCAGATGGGCAGACAAGTGTTGAAATTAATGTACTACAGGGTGAAAGAGAGTTTGTGAGAGACAATAAGTCACTCGGAAGCTTCCGTCTAGATGGTATTCCTCCAGCCCCACGTGGTGTCCCTCAGATTGAGGTCAAATTTGACATTGATGCAAATGGTATTCTATCTGTCGCGGCTATTGACAAGGGCACTGGAAAGAAGCAGGACATTACTATTACTGGTGCTAGTACACTACCTGGTGATGAGGTATGTTTCTATAGCACTATTTTCTTCTGTAGCTTTTACTCTTGTTGCCATCTTTCAATTGCCCTGCTGACAAATCTCAAATTACACGTTTGTCACTTGTCAGCATTCATGACCTCCAGTTTATTTACTGTGCATGTCAACTGTTCTAGAGAATCTTTTTACGCTTGAAGTTTAGATAAATGCATGGTTGTATAACTCAAGCCTGTTAATATGACAACTTGTGCAGGTTGAAAGAATGGTAAAGGAAGCTGAGAGGTTCGCCGGTGAAGACAAAGAGAAAAGAGACGCCATAGACACCAAGAACCAGGCTGATTCGGTTATTTACCAGACAGAGAAGCAACTCAAGGAATTGGGAGAGAAGGTTCCTGCTGAAGTGAAGGATAAGGTAGAGGCAAAACTTGGGGAGCTCAAGGAAGCTGTCACTGGTGGATCAACACAAGCCATCAAGGATGCCATGACTGCTCTAAACCAAGAGGTGATGCAGCTCGGTCAATCTATCTACAACCAGCCAGGTGCAGCACCTGGTGCTGGGCCTGCACCTGGCGGTGATGAAGCTGCTGGGTCTCCAGGAGCTGGAGCTGGCAAGGGACCTGAGGGTGACGTCATCGATGCCGACTTCACTGACAGCAAATGAGGAATTAAATTGTAGGAACTATCTTTTTTTAGGTTTCTCCTTTACCCTCTGCACTGTGTATATGTGGTCAGATTTTTTGAGAGATTTTCAATGAAGCAGATCTGAGGTTATTTTTACACTAGGTGGGGAAAATATAGGGTTTGAACTTGGGGAGAGTGGGGAACAGATGATGATGAAATTTGAGAGCAAACAAGAACAGTAGGTGAGGGCCCTTTTTGACCTTTTGAGAACAGGATTACGGGAGATAAAATGGTTGGTTGGTCTTTACCATAATTGATTAATATAAATACCCAACTGTAATTTGTGCAATCTTCAATTTTTTTTTGACCGGTCTCCATTTTTTTCTTGTGGTAGCGCACTTTTATTGTAGCGTCACACAGCTGCAGCCCGCTGTTTCCAATGGATCATTAGTGCTAGGCGCGCCTGGGACGACTTGTGCGTCTAGGCGAGCGCCTAGCTCGCCTTTGACAAAATAGCTCAGGAGAAAATATTTAGACAGTATATTCATATTACCAAATTTAAAGCTAAACTAGAATTGTGCCTGGGCATTTTTTCCTTTTATATTGGTGTGCGCGGGGTTTCGCCTCACCCGTGGTATTGCATTTTTTATTTGGTTTGCGTAAGGCTTTACCCGCCCCGCGGTGATGCATTTTTGATTTGGTGTGCGTTGGGTTTCGACTCTCTTTATGGCGATGCATTTTTTATTTGGTGTTGCGGGAGAACACGTATTTTATTTGCTACGTGCCGGGCACTCTTTATTTTCTTTGGCCTTCGCCCCGCCCCGTGACAGGGCATTACTGATTTGGTGTTGCGGGGTGAGTACATTAAATAGGTAGATAAAAAGATACGAAATATGTACGTATTTCAGTTATTTATTATTATTATTTTTTGCAGAAAAAATGTGTGA
Source organism: Papaver atlanticum (assembly GCA_023531105.1). NCBI lineage: Eukaryota > Viridiplantae > Streptophyta > Magnoliopsida > Ranunculales > Papaveraceae > Papaver > Papaver atlanticum. The sequence goes on from JAJJMB010000025.1 coordinate 780,561, forward strand.
AATATATGGGTTTTTTCCCCCTGTATGTATAAATTTGGAAAAAAAATAGTCTTAATATGATAGGTACTCGGCTTCCGTATTGAATTTGAACTTCCATAAAATTCCAAACACAGTAAGTAAAGTTTTCTCTTTTGAATTTGTAATGTTTGAACCAATCATAAGTTGTAAAATTTCCTCACCAAAACTCTCACTTCACGAAACTCAAAAAAGCCTTATTTCGCCCAATAGAAAACGAGGATTTCCACACCATCTAACGTGAGAGCTTTATTTGATACCCATATAATATTCCTTGCATGCCTCGGCCTTTAAGTCTTTGGATACCCATGTAATATACCAGTTTCAACCAGTATTATATATTATCGTTAAATTTACTTAAACGGTCATCAGAATAGAAATTCTTGCCAACTTGTGCAAAGAAAAAGAAAAAAGGCAGACGGGAATTAGCTCATAATGGAATTAATGATCAAAATCAATGGTTTAGCAGAGTACAAAAGACCAAATTTGGTGACGCAAAATTTTTTTTTTACAACATAACGATTATAAATTTGGAAGTAATTCCAGTTTACTCGAATATAAACTTGTAAAAAAAATAAAAATAAAAATCCTTATTTCAACTACTTAAGCTTCCACCACAACAGGACCAGCTCATCATATACCAGCACCAAACACCGAAGACCGACCGATGGCCATGGCCCACATCAACTCTAACACAAACCGCTACTCATGTAGCGTTTATGTATAGTCATCCACTTCCAACACATTAACCACCAGCCAGCCCCACTACCAACTTCTCTATCAGCAAGAATGCCACCTTGAGATGCTTATGCAGAGAAGACCTATTAAGCCCTTATACTACGTTTATACCCGTGCGATACTGTGTCCCATAGATTTCCTCGATAATCCATCTTTCTTGAGCTTGTTGACCACACAAAAGAAAGAAAGAAAAAAACGAAGAAAGGACAAAAAGCGGACAACAATTTAACTTACGAATCGACAGTCTCTCACATTGGGCTGTAATATTGTCACAGATTATATAGATTAAAGATCTAGATTTGTGCCCGGTTTTTGAAGTGCTTGGCCAAGGATTATTGTTATATTAAAAAAGAGTCCATCAATTTGGTAGTTTAAAAAGGGCGCTCCTTTATATACCCTACAAAATACTAACAGTACCCTTTATCTACATACCCTCTACTCTAGTCTTCCTACCCCATGAAAAATGTTCAGTTTTTTGTACCCCGATGAATATCTTTTCTTCCAGAACAACGCCTCTAGGGTTCTTGGAGCATATCCCGGATATTCATCGCGATTGAGCAAAAAAAAAATCTGGCTTCATTAAACCCTATCAAAATCTTAAATCCTGATTTCCTTTAACATTACCCATCATCATTAAACCCTATCAAAATCATAAAAACCTCTTTTAAGCTTTTTTTTTCGATCGATTAAAATTCCTAATACCCAAATTGTCATTCATTTTCAAGTTCTACCGCGATAGATTCATAGACCATTATTATAGTTAGTGGATTATTAGTGATCATTAGTTCTGTTCACGTTCTTTACCATCACCAAAATTACAACTCAATGGAGCAAATTGACCAAGATGTCGTCCATTACCAAGATGGCAACGTCATAGAAGAAACTATTGATGCGCTTGTTTCCAATACTAATCGGTATTCTCTTAGGTGCGTTTGCCGGTGCTGTAATTTATTCAATTTACCAATAAAAAAATCTTCTTTTTCATTCACATCATTAAATTAATGTCACAAATTCTAAATCAGATGATTTAACTCATCTGTTCTTATATGATTTATTATTTCAATGATTCAATCCTATGAATGTTTCGGCTTTTCCACTGAATCATCTTGATGTCGAAATTGCTTCTCTTCCCAATTATACTTCGGGTACACATAATTCAAAATTGTTTGAGATTCGGGACGAAAGATATTGCAGAGATTTTGTAGAAGATTTTATTTTATTTTTAACAGGTTCATACATGGTATAATTCTTTTTTGAGAGGGGTATCAATATAAAAAAGGTAGAAGCGACTTAAGGATTTTCGTGTTAACTAAATTTTAACTAACCTAACTAACTAATAGGGATACCATTAGTATTTTGTGGGGTATATAAAAGAACACCCTTTAAAATGAGTCCTAATATGGTATAGGTTAACGATTTCCTAATCGAATTTGGAACTTTATGAAATCCAAGCCAATAGTACGTTGTCAAGTGTCCTCATCAAAACGCTCGTTTCACAAAACTCAAAAAAGATATATTTCAACCAATAGAAAGCGAAAGTTTCCTCACCGTTCAACGTAGGAGCTTTATTTGTCTAGGTCTTTAAGTCTTTAGATAAATATATTTTTTAAGGAAAAATATCTCTCAAGCTACAACCGTGTTAAATGGAAATCTTTAAATTGTTAAAAATAGAGCTTAGAATAACTAAAAGAAAAATCCACAAAACTAGAGGTTTTAAAGCGATAACGTAGCTCATTCTCCTCCTTCGGTGGTTGTGGTGTGGTTAGGTTAGGGTTCAATAATGTCTGTAGAACGAAGCAGAAGTGAACAATCGTCGATGCAGATTAACGGTAGTAATGGTACATCCATGATGCTATCCTCTCCATCTTCTCTATCTCCTCAGTCTCAGTCTCAGTCTCATCAAAGGCTTAGGTTAAATCCAAACACTAATCACATCCCCGAGAACTATGAGGATCTCCCTCTCGATTTCAATCCCTGTATTTTCACTTCCCTGGAGCGTTACTTACCCCTAGCATGCTCACCGTCACCCGCCAACTTAAGGTTGACTACATGAAGGAAATTTTGGCTCGTTATCATTCGCCACAAGGAGAACGCATCAGAGTCCAGAAGCACAGAGAATACAGGCAAAAAATAATAGAAAGCTATCAGCCATTGCATAGAGAGCTGTACAGTATGAACCCTGAAACTTATTTTGTTCCATCATTTGTTGAAGCAATCAATAAGAACACCGAACAGAGTTTAAGACGTACAATATCTGAGCCCTCGCCATGAGTGTATACGTTCGAGATGCTCCGTAAGGATTTCTGTGACATGTTGCTGTCTGAGGTGGATAATTTTGAAAAGTGGGTGACTGAATCTAATTTCAAAATCATGCGTCCGAATTCAATGAATAAATATGGTGCTGTTCTTGATGATTTTGGATTTGAAACCATGCTTGACAAGCTTATGGATGATTTCGTACGTCCCATATCCAAAGTGTTCTTTCATGAAGTTGGCGGGGATACTCTGGATTCTCATCATGGTTTTGTCGTTGAATATGGCAAAGACAGGGATGTCGACTTCGGCTTTCACGTGGATGACTCTGAAGTCACTTTGAATGTGTGCTTGGGTGAGCAATTTTCCGGTGGTGACTTGTACTTTCGAGGAATCCGCTGTGACAAGCATGTAAATACCGAATATCAGCCTGAGGAATCCTTTCATTATTCCCATGTTATTGGACAAGCGGTGTTTTGATAGACGCATTTATGTGTCTATTTATCTCTATTGTGCGTACCCATTTTTGTACTAATTTTGGTATTTTATCCCTTTGTAGGTGTTTTTGGAGAAATAGGCTTTTGCGGCGAAATTGGCTCAAAAAGTTGTTAAAGACACCTGGAAGGACATTTGTTATTCGGACTCTCATTTGGATAAGGGGTAACCCATTTCCAAGCAGCTACTAACACAGACCGGGACTGGATAGGGGGAGGTCACTTTCTTCTCAAAATTCAAATTCTGTTTTTGGCGGGAAAATATAAACACATTCCGGCAGTTTTGGTGGTAGTGATTTGGAGGAGTTTGAGATCGATTAAACCTCTGATTTTCATAGGGTAGACTCCTTATGGGTCTAGGAATCTAACTTGGGTGTTGAAATCGATTAAACTGGGCTCAATCGACGGATTTTTATCTCAACAACAAAATATGGAAAGTCACGTGTGTGACCGATTTTAGGAAATTTTATAGAGATTAAAGGCAAGATTTTCTTCCCAAAGCTTGATATCTATCTAAGGAAGAGTTTAGAATCAAAAGTAAAGCTTAGATACGCGTGGAAATTCTAAAACAAGAAATTGCCGCAACTTTGCTGTGAAGAAAAAGAAAGAGATTTCGGAAGATTTTGGAGAGATTTAATCGGTCTTTTTGATATAAATAGATTGTTTGGGTCATATAGAAGGGGTGTCGAGAGTTTGGGGGGATTAGAAGGGTTGAGGAGGCAAGAATCATAGGTTTACAGGCCGATGCTGCTGTTGTTTTCTGCTGGTGCGGAGCTGAAGAACACGAAGAACATAAGACGCACTGAACAGTCGCAAAGAACACGAAGAACTTCGACCCACAACGAACCGTCGCATAAGCAGTCTTATATTCAACTACAGAAAGCTGTTATCGTTTTTGACTGTGTTTGCTTAATACTTTCAGCGACCATTACCTTCCTTACAACAAGCTTTCTGTAACTATATCTCGTCCTTTTTAATAAAAACACCTTATTTGATCAATGAAATCAACTTTTGAGCATATTGCTAATATGAGGAGCTAAGCCCCTTAGCCGAGACGACGGATGAAGCCATTGTTCCATGAAAAGTGGTATAGTTCTATTTTAATTATTTATTGCAATTATTTTACATGATTATTTGCATAGAACTTAAAAGAAAAATTGGTTTTTATTGAGTAGTTGTGAAGTGTTTTGATGGGACATGCTTGGTTTTAATACTTTTGATGTTTCATGCTTCGTGCTTACAATTATTACTTCAAAAATCTATTAAAGGCAAAATATTAGAATCACTTTAAAAGAAAAAATTGCATGAATATTGATTAGAATTTATCACTTAATTGGTCAATGGTGGAATTCAGAGTCTCGGTATTTTCTTATTATTGTTGAAACAACTTTATTTAATTTTCGAAAATCCTTCACAAGCCCGAGTTGAACGAACTCTACTTATCACTTTTTACAACAACTTAAAATTCACACCAATTTTTGGTGCCGCCGATGCGGACTTGTTTTTAGGGTTTTAGATTTATTTTTATTTTTATTTATTTTTGTTCTGTTTTACGTTTTTGGGTATTTGTCTTTTGTCTACAGGTTTTGGAACGTAAAGAAAAAAATAGAGCCAAGGAGTTTGGTGATTTCGTAAAGACTTGGAGCAAAAGATTAAAGCGAAAAGAACGGAAAAGAAGACAATTTTATTTTAGTTATTTTTTATTTTATTTTTATTTTATTTTTAGTTTATTTTGTATTTATTTTTTTAGGGTTTAGTTTATTATTTTTGTAGAAAAAAAAAATTGTATTAGGGTTTCTTTATTATTTTGTAATTTTTCTTTTCTTTTTTTGGACTTTTTGGACTTTGGACACTATTTTTATTTTTTATTTTTATATACCCTACGGAAGGGTATCCTTAAATATAAAAACTGTTTGCAGAGAAGGAGGACAATTACGATATTGTCTCTGCACCTTGGGTTCGTACACTGACACAGGAGTCAGTGGCCCGAGTCGACTACAACCGATTCATCCCCCGTCTAGAACGGGAGGTAAACTTTTAAACACCCGCGAATCCCCTGTCAGTTGGTTTACTGTCTTCCTTAAGGTGCATATATGCTGAGGAATTGAATACGGACATTTATTTTCCTAGTAAAGGGCAAGGCCTGGCCATATAAGATAAGAGTTCGGATTTCATCACCGTTCTCTTCTTGCCCGCTTTAGGAAAACGATACCAAACGCGATCCCCAAGCCTAAAATCTTGATTAGAACGAGACCGATAAGGTAATGAGCTTGTAGGAAAGTTCGTTTGAAAGGACCGTATTGGGTATCTTGTTAGCCTAACTCAAAGTTCAGGAAGATTACTGTAAGTCGATTAGAGCCGCCTTGTAACCCAGGGAAGCGTTGCCAAAGAGGTGGGGGTATCAAAGCTCCTCTGAGCTTCCCCTACTTCTCTTCGACTTACTTTATTCGGATCGTCCTATGAGGTTTGCTAAAATTGTACCCAGTTGCCTCTTGGAAGAGTAGAAGCTGGTCTAGAAACAATCTAAGGGAGCCATCATGCTTGTTGTTTGCTAGATTTTATAGGTTTGATTTGGTCGAGTCAGCCTTGTTTGTGATTGTGTAGAATTCCCTTGCAATTAAGAATGTCGAACTGGTATTACAATAGCCAATACAATGAATATCCGATTGAGTTTCAAAATGGACATTATTCATATTACTACCATAGTGTAAATAGTGGTTGGGAACACAACCCTTTTGAAGGTTATGGTTCATACCATGGTGAGCCCAATTACTATCCACACACACACCGGTCATACGAGCAAGAAAATATGGATTATTATAATGCTAGTACCTCGTCTTTGGACAATACAATCAAACTGTTGAAAACTAGTCCTTATTATGATCCTTCCGTTCCTATTTATGATCCTTCCGTATCTTTAGAAGAGTCTCTTAAGCAGTTAACTGAGCAAACAAATAGGTTTATGTCGGAAATGAATAGACGAACTGCACCATTGAGAAAACTTTCTATAGAGGAATCCCTCAAGCTGATGGCTGAGACTAACGAAAGATTTGCTCGAAATAATCTTAATTTCCAATACAGTGTTTCCAATAATACCCTTGAAAATGAGGATAGTTATTTGCATAATCAAGATGACGAGGCTAGCATTGGAAACACTAATTTAGACGAGGTTCGACCATTTTCATGTTATTACATTGATGATTATGACGAGGATAGTATTGATGAAGAATCTGAAATATGTAGGCATAGGGATCAGGAATTTGTTACTCCAATTGAGCTTTATAATGATAATGTTATTTCTAGTTCAAATCCAAATAATTTTAATAATTATTCACCTATTCAAAAGGACGAGGATTTGTCTAGAAATATCCCCGGTTTAGATGATGTAGTTTTTCCTTTTGATTACGAAGCTGATAGTGGTTTAGAGGAATGGGTTTATTCTGAAAATGATGTTTTAAAGTCTAGCGACTTAGAAACAATAGTCTTAGACAAAGAAGATGAACTCGTAGAGCTTTTAAATTTGAGTGAGGATACATCACCTGAGTATAACCTAGAAGAAGCAATTGACTATTTTCAGGATTCTGATGATCTATAAATTAGGGAAATTATAGCTAGTCTATCCAGAGACACCCAAAACTCTAAGTTTGGGGGTGATTATCATTCTCCATGTGCCTTACCTTTAGCTCTTACAAAGATCCCTCACTTGGGACTTGATATCTGTGCCTCAACCATTTTACAAGATTACCTTCATACTCGTTTTCCCGAACCTAATGATGTCCAGGAAGAAGCTCAGAAGTTAGAAACCCATCCTCTGGTTGATGTGGTTTTCCCAGGCTATGATACCCAGATTGACTTTGTTTTCCCACCAAATAGTTTTCTTCCAACTGTAGGAACGTTTATATTCCAAATGTGTCGAATATTAAGTTGTGAGACTAAACCTAAATGCTTTAGGAAATTAAAATCAACACATTTGCTTAAGAATGACCACTACTCTCATTGTGGTCAATTATGTAAGTCAAACCTGATTGACTTAGAGGATCCTCAATTATTTAGGTTATTATTATGTGTTTCTAAGTTCTTATTTGAGTTTTTCCAGACTCTAGGACCTAATAATTCGGATCCCACCTATGAAGAAACGCAACCAATGAAAATATTTTATTTAGACCCTTTCATAGAACCTGAACCTGAACCACAATTAGATATAAATTTCTTAATCAGGAAACTAGGTAAGGGTATGCTAGTCTTGTTCATTTCGTTGGTTTATTACAGTTTCCTTTGGTCATCTCTATTTGGTTTTGAAGACCCACAGTTATTCCGACCACTGTTATACGATTCGAGGTGACTAATCCTTTCTTAGTCTGACTGAAGACTTTAAACTTAGCACTTCTTGGGAAGTAACCCATGGTTCATGCAACACGGTATATCTTTCCTTAACTCTTTTGCTTCAAATGGTAACAGTTTCTCCTTGTTCATGCTTTTAATTTTATTTTAGAACATTGAGGACAATGTTAGGTTTAAGTTTGGGGGTATGGGAGAAACTTTTTAGTTGCAATAAATAAACTCCAGAGCCTAGAAATTTATGCCTATTAAGGATTGCACTAACTAATCTAAGTGGATGTAAGCATTTTAGTTTAGGAGTTGAGGAACCAATCTGACTAGATGGAAACATCTATAAGAGTCTATTCATAAAAGCACGGAGCTCAGGTGTTAGAAATAACATGATAGTTTCACCGTATCTCGGAATCATCTTATTACTTCTGTTTTTATTTTTGCAAATTTTTATGTTGATGTCTACTGGGTTGAAATAGAGTGATTGAGTTACTAAAAAAAAAAAAAAAAAAGACCAGACCAATTAGACCAATCGGAATAAATAACACTTGGATAGCAATATGTGTGTGTTCTCCCTGTCTCTGTCGCCTAAACAAGCGTGGAATGCAGGATCCACAGGAATTACCATGTAATCTGCTGACAAGAAGCATGCGCTTGGATCCAAAAGATCTAATCATGTCGTTAAAAATAAATAAATAAATAAATAAAGGTTTATGATAAAGTCAACCACTGGTTCCCTTGTATATGCCAGTTGTGTTGATATTAGTCCAGACCAGTATCTCAATCCACTAGGTCATAGGTTCATCTTGGCGTTGAAGTCCATTCGCAACCATCTACTTCTATATCCATCTTCTTAATCTATTCATGTGATTTGTTTGATTCCGGATATTGATGTCCATAGTGCGACTATCTGAGTAGAGCTCTGTCACTTATATATGAATTTTAGTATACTCGAGTGCAAACTCATATACAACAATTGGAATTTCGCATAAGGGTACTTCCTCCCGTAATCAATAAGTATGCCAACCAAGGAGATTCTTTAGTGCATTCCAAGGTTCTGCGTAGATAGCTAGGGTCTGGAGTAAAGGTTTTGTGGGTACACCTCTGGTAAACCCTCCCGAGACTATAACTCGGCCACTAGGGCCACCTAGGGGTTTAAAGGCTTGTTGCACATGCTAAGTGCAATCGACGATGCCTGCGACAGTGAGTTAGGATTTTATTTTTTTGTAGTTTTGATTTGCTCGGGACTAGCAAATAATAAGTTTGGGGGTATTTGATAGACGCATTTATGTACCTATTTTCATCTCTATTGTGCATATTGTTAGTACCCATTTTTGTACTAATTTTGGTATTTTATCCCTTTGTAGGTGTTTTTGGAGAAATAGGCTTTTGCGGCGAAATTGGCTCAAAAAGTTGTTAAAGACACCTGGAAGGACATTTGCTATTCGGACTCTCATTTTGGATAAGGGGTAACCCATTTCCAAGCAGCTACTAAACACAGACCGGGACTGGATAGGGGGAGGTCACTTTCTTCTTAAAATTCAAATTCTGTTTTTGGCGGGAAAATATAAACACATTCCGGCAGTTTTGGTGGTAGTGATTTGGAGGAGTTTGAGGTCGATTAAACCTCTGATTTTCATAGGGTAGACTCCTTATGGGTCTAGGAATCTAACATGGGTGTTGAAATCGATTAAACTGGGCTCAATCGACGGATTTTTATCTCAACAGCAAAATATGGAAAGTCACGTGTGTGACCGATTTTAGGAAATTTTAGAGAGATTAAAGGCAAGATTTTCTTCCCAAAGCTTGATATCTATCTAAGGAAGAGTTTAGAATCAAAAGTAAAGCTTAGATACGCGTGGAAATTCTAAAACAAGAAATTGCCGCAACTTTGCCGTGAAGAGAAAGAAAGAGATTTCGGAAGATTTTGGAGAGATTCAATCGGTCTTTTTGATATAAATAGATTGTTTGGGTCATATAGAAGGGGTGTCGAGAGTTTGGGGGGATTAGAAGGGTTGAGGAGGCAAGAATCATAGGTTTACAGGCCGATGCTGCTGCTGTTTTCTGCTGGTGCGGAGCTGAAGAACACGAAGAACATAAGACGCACTGAACAGTCGCAAAGAACACGAAGAACTTCGACCCACAACGAACCGTCGCATAAGCAGTCTTATATTCAACTACAGAAAGCTGTTATCGTTTTTGACTGTGTTTGCTTAATACTTTCAGCGACCATTACCTTCTTTACAACAAGCTTTCTGTAACTATAGCTCGTCCTTTTTAATAAAAACACCTTATTTGATCAATGAAATCAACTTTTGAGCATATTGCTAATATGAGGAGCTAAACCCCTTAGTTGAGGCGACGGAGGAAGCCATTGTTCCATGAAAAGTGGTATAGTTCTATTTTAATTATTTATTGCAATTATTTTACATGATTATTTGCATAGAACTTAAAAGAAAAATTGGTTTTTATTGAGTAGTTGTGAAGTGTTTTGATGGGACATGCTTGGTTTTAATACTTTTGATGTTTTATGCTTCGTGCTTACAATTATTACTTCAAAAATCTATTAAAGGCAAAATATTAGAATCACTTTAAAAGAAAAAATTGCATGAATATTGATTAGAATTTATCACTTAATTGGTCAATGGTGGAATTCAGAGTCTCGGTATTTTCTTATTATTGTTGAAACAACTTTATTTAATTTTCGAAAATCCTTCACAAGCCCGAGTTGAACGAACTCTACTTATCACTTTTTATAACAACTTAAAATTCACACCATGCTTCATAGTGGTCGACATAGGTATGGTGCCAGGGCTACTAGATCAGGGGCTAGGATTAACTTACTCCTTTGGTGCAGAAGTTCAGCTTTTAGGGAGCTAAAGAAGTACCAGAAGGAATTTTCTGCCTGGTGTGGTGAGTGCCAACGTGAGAAGAGAGAAAGACAGCGTCTGTCAGTTGCAGCAACCAAGCTGCAGTTACTGAGGAGACAAGGAGACAACACCGCGGCCTGAAACTGTTAGTTTCTGCGGTATGTAACTTTTTACAAATTAAAGTATCAGATTTTTAGATTAGCACCCCTTTCTCTCAAACCACTGAAGCACGCTGCTCATTTAGTGGTGATCAAGGATGATTTGTTCTTGTTCCTCCTTTGATGGGTTGAGTTAAAGATTAATGCTATTAGTTGCAAAAAAATTTTTTTTTTTTTTTTACTAAATTAAAATCCACACAACTAAATGGATATAATCTAACTCAAAGTTTAGAGTACTCAAGGTATTTTTCATTTTTATGTTTCTTAGTAACTAAGCGGTGTTTATGTGCCGTGTCCAAACACATGGACAGGGCGTGTTGTTGTAACACATGTGAGGGGCGGAGCTCTGGAAATATCCAGTCCATGTGACAGTGCTCGAAGCTCTGGCCATGTTTTTTTTTCCATACAAAAATTAACTGTTGACAGTGGGATTTGAACCCACGACCTTTCGGACCACGCCTTAGACCAACTCGGCCATATCAACATGGTGGTGACTCACCTCAAAATCTCCTCACTCCCTAAAAAGAGCGGATGCCTAATTCCCGTGAGCAGATTTAGAAGGTACGCTTCATACACAAATGTATATATGCTGTTTCTGCGAACCAACTACAGGACTCCAGTTCTAATTCTATTTGAAACAAAACCTTTAAATCATTTCGGTTATTCCCTACAGCTGTCCTGATTACTGGACCAAACGGCTTCAAACGGAAAGAAGAGAGAGTTTGTCAAGCAAACGAACACTGAGACTTATCGTAGAGCTCTCATGGGAGTCTAGTTAATAGATTATTCGAGCTCCCTCTTTTGTAATTTGCCATATTCTTTTGTATTCCTAACCTAGACTAGAATAATCTTTGTCTAAAGGGTAAATAACATGTTACCAAATCACTAGTTAGCCTATATGGTCCATTGTTCCTTATCTATTTATTTTTCTTCTTTCTGTTGCTTGATGTTGTTGGCGAGTGCATTTATCCGACAAAGAAAAGCCTTGTAATAATGTTCACAATAAGCGAGTATCTTTGAGCAGGGATGTTTTTTCTTTTAACTACGGGAATACTTTTTTCTTTTAACTACGGGAATACGAGCAGTACAAAAGGTCAACTCCCATGGTTTGCCGTCTCTGCTGATAAGGTGTTGTATCACTCGATGCGGACACCTGATAGCACACCAATACCTGATATGGCGAACCATGCTCCCACAGCATTGGTTGACTCTCATTTTATCACGATGTAAAAGTCAACTTCTGTGGTATTGGTTGCTTCTTATTTCATCGTGATACAAAAGTCCAACATCAGTTGATTCTCACCTCTCCAATGATATACGGAGTATAAGATTCTCTTTGTATCCCGAAAAAAAGAACTAAAGGTCCAATCACAGATATTGCCATAATTTTGAGAAAATATGCTTTCAATGGAAAAGCGTCATTTTCTTAACAGGTGGCCAAGGAGTTCGAATATTCTAGACAAAAACAAAATGTCAAACACCCATTTCAAGAGTTCGCCAGTATTTTCATGGAAATATTCCTAGGCTAATAGCTGTAAGTACGGCTTGGAGTTCAGGATGACCTAGTAGTAACTGATGGTTACAGTCAGGAGTTGATGACTCCTAGCCGTATATGCCCGATGGCTGGAAATCTAGGGGAAAGGAAAAATCCAAACTTTTTGTGATTAGAAGCTTGAAAATTGAAATTATAGTTAAGTTAGAGGTTACTTCACTATGTTGATTACTTGTTTCTTCGTATCCATTTTTTTTTTGGCTTGGTCCTTCGAAATCATAATAATGTTCATAAGTTTGACGAGTTTAAGTAACAATTTCTAGATTTTTTTGAAAAATCTGGCATTATGTGATCATTGTTGATGGGTATTAATATGTTATCGGGTTTTGAAGACGAGGAACCACTTACATCAGAACTCTTGTTTGAATCACTTATTTTGAAATTTTATCCCCGAAAATACTCCTTCTTCTTTTTCCTCTCCCTCTAAATTTTTTTTTTTTTCGATTTTAATCTTCAAACACTAACATAAAGAAAATTATTAAGCTAATTAAATCGTTAATTTTAATTAGTGGTGTTAATCAAGGTCGTTAACACTAATTAAATCGGGGGCATATTTTTCATTACAAAAAATAATTGGATAAGGTGTCATAGAGATAACTACTTCATAACCGCTTTTTGTCTTTTAGTCATCCTCAATACCCTCCTCCTACAACCAGATAATAGGATTCCTAAAAATAGGCTAAAATAAAATGATATTAACACTTTCATGTAAACGGAGGGATTAACCATCAATTATAAAAGATATTTAGGTGAGTGTTCTCCTATAAAGATGTCATAACGTGTCGGGCACACAACACGGTTACAACACTTCCCGATACGCGATGGGTATGCCACATCATGCGTATCGTAAAAATCGATATTGGACACTTTATGCACACTAATTGTAATTGGATATTTTCAGACACACCATAAATGATTCATTTTGGTTTGGAAATCAAAATAAACTAAATGCGACACTAATTTATTCTCATTTTAGCCAAATCCAAGCATTATTCATGAAAAACTTGATCATTTTTTTCATCATTATTAATTTTATTTAATTAGTAATCAAGTATTTTTAAAATAAGAATAATTATTTTGTGGAGTTAGATTGTTGTAGAATCTCATTTTATTTTGTTTAACTTGTTGTAACCCATTTTTTTGTGATTTGACGTGTCCCCGTAACTGTCTCGGTGTAGGCGTTCTCTTATTTTGCAGAGCTTTCTCCTTTTTATTTATTTTTTCTTTTAATGAACTAAGGCCGCCTAGACTAAGTCCTATAGGCTAGATTTGGCGGCTAGAATAGCCAAAAAGCGTTGCAGAATAAAGAAAAAAAACGTTGTCTATTTTTTAACACTAATTTTCTCTCTAGATATATCTCGCAAGTGAACTAGTAGCGAGATAGTTTCGCTGAATGGTTCAGCGCAGCCAAAATCAACTTTTCGCTGAATGGTTCAGTACAGATTGGTTTATTTTTTGATCCGACAGCTGAGATGGTTGCGATGTTCCATTCAGCGCAACCTAATTCTACTGTTCGTTGTTCCATTCAGCGTGCCTACTTTTCGATGTTTCATTCAGCGCATCTAAATGCTAGATTAGCACCACTATAAGACTTAGGAGGTTGTCCTAGGTGCCAATCTAGATGTTAGATTAGAAGACCTTAGGCCCTTAGGGGGAACTTCTTTTTCTTCCTAGAATGCTTCGTATTGACTTACGTATCCCAAACTCACCCTCCACGTGACAAAAAACCATAGATATCCATCTGAACAGTGTTAAAAGGACGGGAAGCAAATCTTTTGTTGAGAGTAAATTAGTATTTGGGTCGTAGGTTTTGGTACCTTCGCTTTGGGTCGTAGATTCGTTAGTCAAAACGGTCAAATAGTCAAGCTGTGAGTTATAGTTAAATAGTAAAATAGTCGCCATTTCTGTTTCTCCGTCAAAAACAGAAAAGAAAAGAAAAAAATAAACCACCAATCGATTAAAAAAATCGATCGTCAGCTCGAAATTACACTAAAAATCAACCACTGTTGTATTTAAGAATTACTCCATTAACCATTCAATCAACCAACACAAAATCAGAAAGAAAAAAAAATGTAAGCCAAACACCAAATCTGATACAGTACCGAAGAACCCTAATTGAAGGAAACCCCAAACTGAATCAAAAGAAAACGAAGAAATTCATATACAGATACAACTACCCACATCATGATTTAGTCATTTTTTTCTTCATGTTTGCCATGGATTGTCTTCTTCACCAACAAAACCCTAACCCTAATACTTGAATCAGAGTATGATAAGATCATACAAATCTAGTTCAATCGAACAAAAATGGAAAAACAAAATTTGATTTCCCTAATTTAACCAAAAACGATTAAATCACTTACTTGTTTCCCTAGAAAAATTCGATTTTCACTTTGAATGCCACAAATCGATTGGATTTGACGGAGAAGAAGATAAGTTAATACAACAACAGCCAATTAATTCGTTGAATCTTATTCAGGTAGGTTTGACCTTATTAGGTTCGCAAGGGAATTTGGGTAATTTTCATCTTAATAACAATGAATTGTTGAAACAACAAGGGATTGACTTTCAGAAGAATGGAGAAGCTGAAATTGCCTCTGTTAGATTCACTGAACTTAATATTCAAGTGGAGTCTATAGATGGCAAACATGTAAATAAAATGCGAAACAGAATATAACGGGCGTTAATGGATTTAACGGTTTGACCAGACGACTAACGGGTCTACGACCCAAATACTACAACGGACAAACTTAGAACCCAAACACTTGTTGACGATACCTAAAACAATAAAACTAATTAGTAAAATGATCCACCTCCATTTAAGAAGAATATACATCAAATTTTGTCCAATTCAACCTCTGCCCGTCGTTTTAGCTTGCAGAATCGTGATATTCTCAAAATCAATAGTGGATCAAACCTGAGGAAATTTGTTTTATTATACTCTCGAGGTCCACTATATAAATATATACATTGCTCTTCTTTAATAACCCAATCTTATTCGGAATTTTTCGATCTCTCCCAGAAAGAAAAAAAACTATCCGAGAGACAAACAGATATGAAGTTTTGTAAGAGATATCAAGAATACATGAATGAACTGGAGAAAGATTTGCCCGGGGTTCAATTCAAGAAGCATAAAAAGATATTTAAAAAATGTAGAAGAAGACGATTCCCATCCCAGACTGATGATGATGATGACAAACAATCAATTGCTCATTGTCCTAACCATTGCTCTGGTAAGTTCTTATTATTATTGTTGATACTCTTGTCATGGTGTATTGATTTGTATGTATTTGATAATGAAACTCTGTGGAAATGTTGTTAACTTGTTAGATGTTTTTGAGATCTCAATGTTCCAATTTGCTTGATCACTTTGATGGGAAAACATCATTTGCAGTCTAAGAGACACTCCCTAATTGATGTTGCGATCAATTGTGAACTCGGACTGTCTCGGAGACTTTTCGAGAGTAACGTTCTTTGATCTCATTCTTTTGATTGAGTTATTGTTATTAGTACATCTAATTGGGGTTTGTAATGAATGGTTTGATTCTGTAGTTTGTGATGGGACATTCTTTCCGTCTCTCCACCATGAGATGTCTGCAATTGTGGGTTGTTTCAACAAGCGTGCACAGAAACTGCTACAAGTTCATTTGTCTTCGGGTTTCAAAAAGTATTTTACATGGATTAAATGGAAACTTGTGAAAGGGAATCATGTTGCTATGGTTGAAGAAGGCAAAGAGTTAGTAACTTACGCAATGATCAATGCCATTGCCATACGGAAAATTCTTAAAAAGTATGACAAGGTACGTCTCTTTTATGGGTGAAATGATCCAAGTAAAGATTGGAACTAGACTTTAAAATATGCAATTGTTCAAGTGACAGATTGTTGTCTTTATTCAGATTCATTACTCAAAGCAAGGGCAAGCATTTAAATCGCAAGCGCAGAGTATGCATACTGAGATCCTTCAATCTCCATGGCTATGTGAGCTAATAGCCTTTCACATTAACTTGAAGGAAACCAAGAAAGACATGAGGAATTTAGCAGGGTTTTTTGAAGAATGTTTGGTCAATTTTGACGGTGGGAAGCCATCACTCTCCTTTTCCCTGTTTGATTCTGCCAAACTTGATATCGACTTGACGTGTTCCATATGCTTGGTGAGTTCATTGATCTTTTTTTCAGGTTCCCACCATTGTCTCAACAAAATGGAACTGTTTATGCTATTATGTGCACGGCATCTTACGTTTTTGCCATCGTTGAAAATTAGGATCCCATCATTTTTATAAGTGATTGTCAAGTGAATCAAGATTGTAGTGATGCTCATTTGAGACTGGTTATTGAATTGACCCATTACTACCAATCAAATCCATTACACACTGACCAAATGAGTTGAACTATGCTTTATCAGGACACTGTATTCGATGTGGTTTCTCTTACGTGCAGTCATATATTCTGTCACATGTGTGCTTGCTCTGCCTCGTCAGTTACAATAGTGGATGGACTGAAGGCAGCGGATCCTAAAGCCAAATGCCCACTATGCCGAGAGGTAAATTATGTTTCTGTTCCAAAATTGTCTTACTGCCACATTTCATGCTACTGTCGAATTAAGGTTAAACGCTACTAGGGGAAGCATATGATACGAAATTTTGAAATGGGATTACAGGAAGGAGTATTCGAAGGTGCTGTGCACTTAGAAGAGCTTAATATTTTATTAAGCAGAAGGTACGCTTTCATATAATATGCTGTTACTGCAAACCCACTACCCCACACCAGTTCCAATTCCATTTGAAACGAAACCCTTAAATCATTTCGGTTATTCTCTACAGTTGCCCTGATTACTGGACCGAACGGCTTCAAACGGAAAGACGAGAGAGAGTTCGTCAAGCAAAAGAATACTGGGAATCTCATTGTAGAGCTCTCAGTGGAGTCTAGTTAATGTAGATTATTGGAGCTCCCTCTTTTGTAATTTGCCATATTCTTTTGTATTCCTGGAATATCTTTGTCTAAAGGGTAAAGAACATGTTACCAACTTAGGTTAAATCACTAGTTAGCCTATATGGTCCATTGTTCCTCTTCACTTTTTTTGTTGTTGCTGGTTGCTTGATGTTGTTAGCGAGTCTGCGTGTGCATTTATTTATCCGACGAAGAAAAGCCTTGTATAATGTTTACAGTAAGTGAGTATCTTAATGGAGTTGAGCAGGGATGGTTTTTCTTACAACTGCGGAATTGGTCAATATCTAAGAACTTAGTGAACCTCATAAAACCAGGAATATATGCAGGAATAATGTTTGACGTCTCTGCTGATAAGGTGTCGTATCAGCCGACGCGTCTCTGTTAAATACTAATCCAAACCGAAAATGCTTCTTATCCCCCCACATTTGTCGTGAAACGAAAATGCTCCCACGACATTAGTTGCTGCGTAAGAAAAGTCAACTTCTGTGATATTCTTCTTATTTCATCGTGATACAAAAGTCCAACATCAGTTGATTCTCACCTGTGACCTCTCCAGTGACCCAGTCTCCAGTGAGATTCTCTTTTTATCCCCAATAAAAGAACTAAAGGTCCAATCACTAATATTGCTATAGTTTTGACTTTGAGCAAATGAGAAAATATTCAAGGAAAAAGCTTCATTTTTTCAGTCACAGGTGGTCAATGAATCTTTTCTTTTTGGTAACAGGTCAATGAGTTCTTATTCCATATATTCCATACGAAAACAAAAAGTCCAACACTCATTCCAAGAGGTCACAAGTATTTTCATGGAAATGTTCTGTCAACCTAAATACTATACAGGGCAATAAACTAGCACATTCTTTTTATTTTTATTTTGCGAAGCTGCTACACACCCCACATTTCTCACCCTCATTCCTCCCCCAATTGGTGGCTTCAATATTCACCATAAAATTTGTTTGTGCTCATCCCACGGAGAAATCGGGTGACCACTATTATTAGGTACTAGATATGTGCCCGGTGCGACTAAATTTCTTCTCCTTCCTTAATTCTTTCTTTTTGCACTAATATTTATCATCCTCCGAAAAAAAAAAAAGGTTTTCCCCTATTTAGCCGTCAACCTAAATACTATATAGGCTGACAGCTAGTGGCTTTTTTGGTCTGGACTCTATGCTATAATGGTGCTCCAACAAATGATTATATGTACAATGCAGGCCTAGCTCAAAATTCAGCTTGTTTGCTTTGTGGCAATCACACTGAGACTAATGCACATCTTTTCCAGCATTGTGACACTACTACTACAGTGTGGACTTACTTTCTGAGAAGCTTTGGCGTTAATTGGGTCCATTGTAGCGATGTTAGAAGAACTCTATGGGGTTGGCGTAATATGAAAAGCAGAAACTGAATTAAGAGATTGTGGAGCTATTTGCCTTTTGCAATCTGGTGGTGTATCTGGAAAGAGCGCAATAACAGGCTACATAATAATCAGGTGAAGAATAATGAGCAAATCATAACGGAAGTCAAGTGTTTGTTGTTCAATTGGACAATAAACACTGATATTTTTGAGAATTACGGTTTGTCTATGCTGTTATGTAATTGGGATGCGCTAATGCAAGCGTCCATGTAACTTTCTCAGCTTGGTCACTCTTTGGTGACCGAGTTCCTTTCTATAAAATTTGCATTTTCAAGTAAAAAAAAATATTAATTTTTTTTTACTATACATGCCAGTAAACTAGCAGAGTCTTTTTTTTTTTCTTTTCCCCGAAACTGCTACACACCCCTACCTTTCTCCACCGCATTCCTCCCCCAATTGGTGGCTTCGATATTCACCACAAAATTTGCTTGTGCCCCATCCCACGGAGAAATCAGGTGACCATTATTATATTAGGTACTAGATTTGTGCCCGGTGCGAATTCTTTCTTTTTGCACTAATATTTATCTTCCTCCCAATTTTTTTTCCCCTATTTCATATCCCCATTTTCCTATTTTCCATCCCCTTCACAATTTCTAAAAATAATTTACTTTTGAATTCTAGTTTTTCCAGCGTACCATCCATAAAAGTCAAATTGACTGTGACCATGACTTTTTTTTTTTTTTTTTGATACGAAAGAATAATTCATTGATTAAACAGAGATCCCCTTCATTTCAAGAAGGATTTGATCTGAAATACACCTAGGTGGGACATCAGACCATTCTTTAGTTAGCTTCTCAGTGCGAGCTACTCTTGAAAGAATGTCTGCCACTTTATTTTGTTCTTTTGAAACATGATAACAACTCCAATAATTAAATTTCTTAAAACATAAAATGATGTCTCTAATAAAATTATGAAACTGCACGTTAATGTTAAACTGGCCTTTGGTGATGGCTTCAACCAGGATCATAGAACCAGTTTCAAAGTTAACTGCTTCCAACTTCAGCTGCTTAATCCACTTGACAGCTTCCAGCAGAGCTATCCCCTCCACATGTTCCGGACTTAGAGCATTATCAATGTAGGAACACTTTTCTCTCCTTGTTGCACCTGCAGAATTACGAATAATTAGACCAGTGCCAGCATTTTTTGAAACATGATTAAAAGAACCGTCTAAGTTAACAGTAAAAACACCCTGTGCAGGAGGTTTCTATTTTAAGTTAAATCTAGCTTCTCTAGTGAGTAACTTAACAACTGATTTTGATCTATAAGTAACATGTTCTACAGTAAGTGTGGAGATCCTGTAAATAAGTTTCCGAGGCTCTAGAAACTTATTTTCAAACACCTTGGAGCATCTTTCTTTCCATATTGCCCAAGCAGTAACCATTCTTCAAATTAGAACTTCTGAAGAAATATTCCCTTGCCTAAACTGAGAAATCCAACTGGAACATTCTTGACCAATGAAGCTTTGAGAATCTAACTGCAAACCGGTACTTCTAAACCAAACTGCTCTGGAGTACTGACAGTGGAGGATAATATGAGAAGCACTTTCTTGAGAGAGACCACACATGGGACAACCTATATCAGCATTTGCAGAGTATCGAAGGGTTCTAGCTTTTGTAGGAAGAATGTCTCGAAGACATTTCCGAATAAAGTGTTTTTTTTCTAGGAATTAATGGCATCTTTCACATATATGAGAAAGTTTTCTTCATCTCGTCAGAGAATTCTGTCTGTCCATGAGCATCTAAATATAGTTTCTTGTAAGCAGATTTGACCGTAAAATAACCATTACTTTCTAACCTCCAAATGAGTTTATATGGTTGTTGTAGATGAATGGAAATCCCACCAATAGAACTTGCAAGCTCAGGAGAAAAAAGTTCATGCAAAAGACTGACATTCCAAACATTGGTGCCTTGATAGAACAGATCTTTAACTAGCACATATGAGGAAGGATTTACTGCATTGGTTTTTGGCTCAGGTGGAGAAAGCAGACTAGGAACCCATACATCTCTCCAAATCCGTATTGAAGAACCATTACCAAGACTCTAGAAGCTATTATCTTTAATAAACTGAATCTGAGAGCTAATACTTCTCCATGCATAAGAAGAATCATCCTTAACTGTATAGTAAAAAATATCACCATTTGGATAATATTTGGCTTCCATGGATTTAGACCAAATGTATGAACTTCTAGAACATAATTTCCAAGCAGATTTAGAAAGGAGAGCTTTATTAAAACACTCTAAGTCTCTGAAACCTAAACCACCTTCCTCTTTATCTCTACTTAAATTTGTCCATGAGATAATTGCACCTTTATTGAAATCTTTTCTCCTCCAGAATTCACCATGAATAGAATTAAGGTCCTTTATAGTTTGATCAGGCAACTTAAATGAGATCATATGATGGACTGTATAGCATTAAGTACATGTTTAACCATTATTGTTCTACCTGGTTCAGAGAGATTTGAAGAATTCCATTTAGAAAGTCTAGTATCCATCTTTTCCACAAGAACTGAGAAAGGCACTCTTTTATTTCTAATAATGAAGAAGGGAAGACCAAGATACTTCTTTTTAGGGTCCATAATAGGCACTTGTTGAATACTGGCCAGAGTCTCAGCTGAAGAAG
Organism: Papaver atlanticum; assembly: GCA_023531105.1. Classification (NCBI taxonomy): domain Eukaryota; kingdom Viridiplantae; phylum Streptophyta; class Magnoliopsida; order Ranunculales; family Papaveraceae; genus Papaver; species Papaver atlanticum. The sequence continues at coordinate 801,945 of JAJJMB010000025.1, forward strand.
GACTGACATTGTTGCTGAAATAGACTGAAGATTTATTAAAATTTATAACCTGACATGAGCATTGACTAAACTCCTCAATTACCTCAAGGAGAGCTCTAGTTTGATCCAAGTTTGCTTTTGAGAAGAGCATGCAATCATCTGCAAAAAGCAGGTGATTAATTTTTGGAGCTCTTCTAACTATTTTAACTCCAGTTATAGTCCTATTCTGCTCAAAGTAGGCTAGTTTTCTAGATAGAGATTCCATTGTAATGATAAAAAGATAGGGAGATAAGGGATCTCCCTGTCTAATACCTCTTGAAGGATTGAAAGCTTGACAAGGAGAACCATTGAGGAGTACTTCAACTTGAGTTGTGCTGATACATTGGAAAATCAAGTGACACCATTTATCACAGAAACCAAAATTCTTTAACACCCGTCAAAAGCTTTTAACATGTCCATCTTCAAAGCCAAAGATCCCACCCTTCCAGATTGTTTCTTAATACTATGAACCATCTCTTGAACCAAAGATATATTTTCAGAAATCAGTCTACCTGGAACATATGCAGCTTGCATAGGAGATATGATCTTGGTTATATGCTTTTTAATTCTTCTTGCAATAATTTTAGAATCAGTTTGTAAGAAGTATTGCAAAGATCTATAGGTCTAAAATCTTCAGGTTTATGAGGTGTTGAATTTTTAGGAATTAGAGAAAACCTTGTTCTGATGAGTTCTTTGAGTAGAAATCCAGAATGGAAGAAGCTTTGAATCATTGCTACAAGATCCACTTTAACTATGTTCCATTGAGTTTGATAAAATCCAGGAGGAAAGCCATCTGGACCAGGAGATGTCCTAGCTTCCATTGACATTAGAGTGTCAAAAATTTCATCTTCTTGAGGTATTTAAAGTAGTTATAAGTTGTCTTCTTCTGTTATTAACTGAGGAATATGTTGTAAGAAAGAATAAGAATCTGTTGTTGCCACTGAAGTACTGATGTTCTTGAAATGGTTTATTAATAAATTATCCAAATATGCTCTTTCACTGCACCAATTACCATCAGGAGATAATAGACTATCAATTCTGTTTCTTGACCTTCTCATATTAGCCTTAGTATGAAAGTAATTAGTGTTCAAATCCATCTCTCCATAAAATTTATCTTTGCCTTGCTGCCTCCAGAAGCTTGATTCAATTTCATCCCATTTAGCAATATCAACTTCAATTTGTAGAACCTTGACTGTGTTGTTTCCATTTATATCAGATTGTTGAAGAACAGTTAACTTTTCCTTCAAATCAGTAATTGTTCTTTGTATATAACCAAATGTGTTTTTATTCCACAAAGACAACTTTTCCTGGTGTTAGAAAGCTTATTGACAAAAATAAAAGATGCAAAACCAAAAGCATCAGTTTCCCAAGAATTACTTATTTCAGAGACACAAGTAGAATTATGCAAACAATTTTCAAAAAAAATCCAGTTCCTACCCTTGACAGATAAATTATTATAAAGCTGAAGTAAAATGGGGGTATGATCTGAACCATTTTGGGAGACATGAGATAAGGTAGAGTTAGGATATTTCAAAAACCATTCACTGTTAACTATGGCTCTATCAAGTCTAGACTTAATTTTACCAGTCCCATGCTTATTGCTAGTCCAGGTAAAGGGATTTCCACTAAATCCTAAGTCAGAGAGATCTGCTTCTCTTAGTTTATGAGTAATAATACTATTACTCGAAGAAGAAGCTTGATTTGATATTTCCTCAGGGATGATGGTAATGTTTAAGTCACCTATAACAACCCAAGGGATGTTAACAACTTTGCTAAGATTACTAATATAATCCCATTGCTCCTCTTGTTTTTTTTTGTAGGGAGTACCATATAGGCAGATTAGAAACCATTCTCCCTTAGAGGGATCATTCAAAATGGTAACATTTATCATATTATGGCTAGAGTGCACAATGGCAACTTGAAACCCATCATTCCAAAGCAAAAGAAGGCCACCAGCAAGTATCACAGAAGGTACATAGCAAGAATTTGGAAAGAGAAGAGATTTAGAAAAGTTGAGGATTCTATCATCATTAATTTTGGTTTCCGATAGAAAAATCAGATCAGGATTATGAAGTTTATTAAGATGGTAAGATGGTCTCTAGTTGGTTTTTGACAGAATCCTTGGCAGTTCCAAGCAAGGAGCGTCATATTTTTAAAAGAGCTTAAATAACTAAAAATGGAAGAACAGTAAAATTTAAGAGATAAGGAATTGTCAAGTTTAGAATAAAAAGTTGATACCTGAGATGCAGGGATTCCTTGTTGTCCTGGAGTGGTGGATGTAGCTTCTGCATCATTTTTGTCCATCTCCATCTCTTTGATGTTATGCATATCAGTAGTTGAGTCTTTATCATTGGAACTTGCTAAGGAAGGCATAATATGAATGTTATGAGGATTATTGGAAGGTTCATTATTAAGTTCAGAATTTCTCATCCTTTTATTTTTGATAGACGTATCAAATTGTTTCAATAATAATGAGAAAATACCGAGACTCTGGATTCCACCATTGACCAATTAATTGATAAACTCTAATCAATATTCATGCAATATTCTTCTTTAAAGTGATTCTAATATTTGCCTCTAATAGATTTTTGAAGTAATAATTGTAAGCACGAAGCATGAAACATCAAAAGTATTAAAACCAAGCATGTCCCATCAAAACACTTCACAACTACTCAATAAAGACCAATTTTTCTTTTAAGTTCTATGCAAAAAAATCATGTAAAATAATTGCAATAAATAATTAAAATAGAACTATACCACTTTTCATGGAACAATGGCTTCCTCCGTCGCCTCGGCTAAGGGGTTTAGCTCCTCATATTAACCACTTGCTCAAAATACATATTTGGTGTTCAAAAGTTGATTAAAAGAGTGAAAAGTGCTAAGCAGCGGATTCTGTAGTTGCTGAAGGTCTAAAACAGAAGTCCGAGTTGTTGCTTAAGAGCTTCTGTGACTGCAGGAAGATGCGACCGTACCTCGTTGTCACTGAAAATAAGTCTGCCTCTGCGACTGACTCTGAGGGTCTAATGTTCTTCGTCTTCTTCTTCGCAGCAGCAGCAGGAAAGTTTCTGAACTCGACTCTGTTGATTTTTTTCTCGCTTCTCTATAGCTCTAAACTTCTCCAAACTCCCCCAAATTGTTCGTACTCTTAAATATGACTCGAATCAACCTATATATATCCACCAAACCCCAAAATCACTCGAGTTAATCCAAATATTTTCGTTCTTTTTCAACAGCAAGTTACGGGCATTTGATCTTCTTTTTACGCGTCAACTTGGTTTCCAAACTCTCTCAAACTCTCTCAGGACTGAATAAGGACTCCATACACTCCAATCTTGCCGTAAACTCTTCACAAATTCTTTTGTAAACCGAAAACAACTCAAAACGTGAATTCTCCCTGTTTTGCTCCAACACGGATTTCTATCCCTGTTTAATCGATTCTATAGCTCATACCATACTTGTTTATCCTTAACAGGGTTAATCCAACGAAAATCAGCCCTTGAATCGCCTTAAAAATCATCCAAAATTGATCGACCCAATTGCCAGTGAAAGAAAAGAATTTTCCCACCATTTTTTTGTTTTGAAAATTTGATAAGAAATGTGACCTCCCCCTATCCTGTGCCGGTCTGTGCTTAGCAGCTGCTTGGAAATGGGTTACCCCTTATCCAAAATGAGAGTCCGAATAGCAAGTGTCCTCCCAGGAGCCTTTAACAACTTTTCGAGCCAATTTTGCCGCAAAAGCCTATTTCTCCAAAAACACCTACAAAGAGATAAAATACAAAAATTAGTACAAAAATGGGTACTAACAATATACACAATAGAGATGAAAATAGACACATAAATGCGTCTATCACGTAGCATCACTTTCTTCATCCATTGATAAGCTATAATCTTCATTGACTACAACATTTTCTTCTTCATTCATTAGATCTTCTTCATCTTCAACATCAGAAGGATGTTCTTGTTGATGTCTCTCATATTCTTCTATAGTGAGTCTATCAAGATAAAGCTTATGAGCTAGCAGTTTACAATTTTCCTCCTTATGATCTATCACATAACACTTTGGACACAGATTATGTGGTTGTAAATGCCAATGATATTTGATCCAAACCTGACCTTCTGCTACTGTATTCCACCATGCTCCTCTAATTATCGGAAAGCCGAGATCAATTTGAGCTCTTGCATCGATATCAGATCCATATCTTGGCCGACAGTTAGGTGGATCTGTGAAGATCTTGGTCCCAAAAAAACTAATGGCTTCATCAACCACTGCTACATTTTGATATTCCAACCTCAACTTTTTCAGCGTGACTAAAAATTCCTGCACAAGAAACTCATGCTCCTTTGGTTTTTTGCTTGAGTCATATTTTTGTATAGCAAACAACGCGTCATTAATAATCTATGGACCCCTTTTGATCACATCTTCTTGCTCTTTTTCATTATTGAGTTTGATAACAAAAAGGTTCTTACCCATCACTTTCATCTCTTTGTTTTTGTATCTTTTCCACAACTTGTTGATTTCAGCCCGAACTAGTTTCAACTCCATTTTATCTTTGTGAAAGATTTTTCCAAGAATGCTAGTGGTCCAAACTTATGCAGCTTTGTTAATCAGCTTCGAAGATCCAACAACCCTTCGTTGAAGTAAAGGATTTTGAGAGATCGAAGTGCTCTTCATTTGTTTACTAACTTTAGAGACTTGATTTTCAGAACTGGAGGCCATTATAACCAAAAGACTAAATGTTTTCTTTCTGCAAAAGATGGATATTGTGAAGAAGAAATTTTTAGAGCTTCTCCTTTTAATAAGAGAAGAAAATGGTGAGAGATTTTTTAAGATAAGCTGAAAGGAATTAAAATCTCTTTGAATCCGGTACTTATCTAAAATAGAGTGAATTTTGGGGGAGAAATAATTTTCTTTTGAATGGTTCAAAGAAGGTAAGTTCCAGCTATTAACAGAGCTGAAGTTACGGAAACAAAGTTTGACTATTATGGGAGGCAAAAAAGGATTTTGAATTTTGAGTTTTCATGGAAATGAGAGTTTTGACAACGGTTGGAGATCAAGATTACTGGGAGGATGGATATCACGGAAACCTTAAGTAAGTTCCTAGGAGAAAACTGAGACTTCAACATACTGATATGGATCATCTTATAGGATATGATTAGCAATACTTGCCAAAAAACAATACTGATTGACTGATTTGGAAGCAAGTTCCAAATAACCATACTGGTTAAACCACTTAAGGATGTTAAAGGAATACACCTGCAAAAGAAATTAGAAAGCCATTAGGAGTTTAAAATCAAAAGAATAATTAAAGAAGGAATAACAATGAACCTTTTAAAACAGATTAGAACACAAGATGCACTATGAAAATCTTGAAAATAAACTAATATAATTGAAAGAATTTGAATTACTAAGCAGTAAACCAGTTAAATCAGAAACAAATCATATCAAGAAGGTAACAGGATTAAGAAGATAACAGGATTAAAAAAGTGTATGAAAGATAAGATGAAAAGAAAAAATTTAAGTGAGTGGAATCGGCATTAGCCGGTTTGCAGAGCTTCACTCTCTGGTTCTCTCCACTACAACATTAGTTTGAATCATAGAATGTGATAATTCTAGACTATTGACCATGACTTTTATCACTTTTATTTGTCTACTTCTTCCTTACTCCCTCTTTTCCATTAAGAAAACCTATAAATTATCAAACAAGAAACTCTAAATAGGATTAATATAGTACACCTACTTTTTATTTTTTGTCATTTAATTTGTTAAGACAAAGATGAATTGATCGCAATTAATCGATAAACCATTATGATTAAAAAAATTAGGAGAATATCTAAACCCTAATTCAATCAGATTATGTTAAATCCATTGAAAATCTATTTTGTGAACGAATAAATATATGATCATCTAAGTGCAGTAATAATTCCAACTGCACTTGCGTATATACATAAACTGTTACGATCACACTAGGAAATATGTAATGAAATGATGTAATAGGCTGTGTAGAAGAAATGCAGGTAAAATGATAATGGTGATTGTTAAGATGAATGATAAATATGGTAAAAAAAAGTCAAGATAAAAGGGTTTACAGACGAACCCTAAACGTCAAAGGCCTATAGAGGAGCCCTAACCTTCAAGCTTCATTCTTACCACCTAAACCTAAAAACAACACACAGTGCCATTTTTCAATAATTAATTCCATATCTCTTTAAATAAGGATTACAAGATATCACACCAACCCACTAAAACATAAATTCCTATAAATTAGGAAGTAAACCCAAAACTTAAAAACTCCTAAAGACTAGGAACTACTAACACATGTTCTCTAACTAGTTTGAATTGGAAAACCCATTCAAACTTATTTCCCATCTACTGACGAGAAACAAACTAATAATAATCAAATGCGTAACTAAAAATATGAAAGTTGATTGTATCAACTCCTCCCCCCTTAATTTAAGCCTTGTCCTCAAGGCTATGGACTGTCATTCTCCATGACATGATCTCCATCTAGTTCTTGAATGACCGGAGTGATCAAAAAAAGTTTCTTGCAGTGGTGTCCAGGTATGAACTTCTCATCACAGTGGAAGCAAAATCCTTGCTTCTTGCGTTCTTGTAATTTCATAGTTTTTAACTGCCTTATTGGAATTTTTCCTTGAGTTGTTGTTGGAGTAACATCAAACATTTGTGACTTATCGCGAGCCTCGAACAAACGTGCCAACCCAATTGCTTCAGACAATGTTACTAGTTTGTTTTCCTTGAAAAAGCGGGGGTCTAACAACCTCACCCAATATTTCGCTTAGCAATCTGTATGGACTAACTCCAATATACTTACAAGAGAATCAACTAGACAGTTAGACTCAGTCTTATAAAAAGTATATCAAAGAGTTATATCTCAATCTCTTAATTCAATCCGTAATCACACAAATAATAATTTGCGAGCCCGATTGAATATAAGAGAGATAACTTGAACAGTACCAAAGACCAATGTTCAAGGATCAATCAATTTTAATAAACAAACAAAGGTTGAATTTACCAATTGATCGATTCAATGCACAACCTGTGATATTTCAATTATATAACAAAATATAATGCGGAAAATAAATAACACAGACACCAGAAGTTTTGTTAATGAGGAAACCGTAAATGCAGAAAAACCCCGGGACCTAGTCCATATTGAACACCACACTGTATTAAGCCGCTACAGATACTAGCCTACTACAAACTAACTTCGGTCTGGACTGTAGTTGAACCCCAATCAATCTCACACTGATCCAAGGTACAGTTGCGCTCCTTACGTCTCTGATCCCAGCAGGATACTACGCACTTGATTCCCTTAGATGATCTCACCCACAACTAAGAGTTGTTACGACCCAAAGTCGAAGACTTTAATAAACAAATCTGTATCACACAGAAAAGTCTACAGGAATAGATAAATCTGTCTCCCACAGAAATACCTACGAGTTTTCTTCCGTCTTTTGATAAATCAAGGTGAACATGAACCAATTGATATACCAGACTTATATTCCCGAAAAATATCCTAGAAATATCGATCACCCCACAATAATCTTAATCGACTAGCGAAACAAGATATTGTGGAATCACAAACGATGAGACGAAGATGTTTGTGACTACTTTTCTATCTTGCCTATCGGAGAAATCAATCTCAAGCCAATCTTACGATTGTACTAAAATATGATAGAAACAGCAAGATCAGATCACGTAACTACAGAGAAAATAGTTGGGTCTGGCTTCACAATCCCAATGAAGTCTTTAAGTCGTTAACCTACAGGGTCTCGATAGAAACCTAAGGTTAAAGGAGAATCGACTCTAGCTTATACAACTAGTATCACACGGGAGGTGTGGGTATTAGGTTTCCCAGTTGCTAGAGTTCTCCTTTATATAGTCTCCAAATCAGGGTTTGCAATCTAAGTTACCGTGGTAACAAAGCATTCAATATTCATCGTTAGATGAAAACCTGATTAGATTCAAGATAATATCTTTCAACCGTTAGATCGAACTTAGCTTGTTATATACAAATGAAATGTAACTTCATTTAGGTTTGAGTAACCGTACCTAAACGTGTACACCTAGTTGGTTCAACAATAGTTAACCAATGGTTAGCCATACGAACACTTTCATATCAACCTTATTCATCTTCACCATAACTAGTTCAAATGACTCAAAAGAACTAGTTATAGAGTTGTTCAATTGCTTAGATCTCATAGAAGTATATAAGACACAATCGAAACAAAAACGATTTTGATTCACTCGAATCGATTCATGAACATTATAGCCACGGTTTACAAAGATTGCATTCCTTAATTTATTAATGTCTTAGTTCATGAATAACCTGTTTTTAGAAAATATCCTACTCAAGTACGCATACCGGTACGACTACTTAAGTACTCGGATTGAGCTTGTTTTCAGTTCACAAACTCCAGCAGAAATTCAAGGGATGTGAAATTCCGGCAGTACGCGTACGGGTACGCGGACTTACCTCCGGATATCCTAAACCAGTAAAGTAAGCATACTTTGGTTCAAGGATTTTGGACTTATACAAGTATGAGTTCACATATAATGTTTATATCCATTAAAGGTTATATATTCTAAACTCTCATTTCAATCATTGAAACTTTCTTAGAGGATGTTATATAGTTGTTATTCACAAACTATTTTTTATCAAAGCGATTTTCAAGTTATTGAAATATTCAACATGACTTTCGTCAAGAGTAAAGATGCACTTGGCCAAAGCGAAAGCTTACCAACACATATTTCGAGAAATAGATAAGCGAGATAAACTCGGCTCAAAATAGTAAATATGTATAATCGAAGTCTATATAGCAATACGACTTTTGTCTCAAGATAGGAGATAGAATAGATAGACATTTGAGTGATAGATAAGTTCAAGTCTCCACATACCTTTTTGTCGATGAATTTCCACAAATTCTGAGTAGCTCTTCGTCTTTGCATGATGAACGCCATGGATTATAGAGCTCAACTACACTTACTATCCTAGTCCGAGACTTAGCTATAAGTAGACTAGAAATCAAGACTTATAGTTTTGGCAACTAAACTTGACAACAAGCTTGAGATAGCAACGCTTTCGAGTTCGACCGAGCAGTGCTCTAACAATCTCCCTCTTTGTCAATTTTAGTGACAAAACTATCAATACATATGGAATACAAAATAAATTTTGCAGCTTCTCATCCACATGCATGATCTCCTTGGTTCTTCAACATTAATCGAAATCTTCTTCACTTCCAAGTACTCCAATGATTCCAAAGATATTCAAATCAGCATCACCGTTGTTGAAGATCCGTAGCCATAGCAATGGGAAAACAAAAGCTCTCAATCATTGTTACACAGTGTCATAGTATTATTACACAGTATCAAAGTTCAATTGTATCACAACTTCGACAACAATACTATGGTGATATGTATCACTCCCCCTTAGTCAATACTTCATCTCACATGAAAACCACTCCCCCTTACATAATGATCTGAAAACCTTATGTATTTGTAGTGTGAACTACACATTAATTCTCCCCCTTTTTGTCAATAAAATTGAGAAAGATACGAAAACTAGTGGGATCCTAATGAAATTTCCATAGAGACACTTCATGAACAAAAGAAAGTATATATCAACTTTTTAGATGCAATCATATAGCTGAAGCTAAATGCATTCATCAAGGAGTTTATAAAGATACAAGATAACCCATATAATATTCCACAGCCGCACTCCCCACAAAGATTTGGTAATTAAGCACAAGTTCAATTAAGAACTCTCCCCCATATAATGTCATTCCCGAAAGAACAACAAGAGCGACCTTACTTTCACAAGAAAAAAAGGATTTCTTTGGACATTAACAAATCACATAAAAATATGAATTTGTATCCAAAAATCTCAATTAAATTAACCACAAGAGAATCCATGATTAATTTAATCGGAAAAGCTCACATGAGAAAACTTATAGAGCCGCACAGTATTTACATAAAAAATATCGATCAGGGAAGATCAATACTGCGGGATAAACAAAGATTCATTCTATTTTCCATCACTATTTGCACAATGACATACAATAGATTTAATCTTTGTAAACAAAAGTTCATCCTATCTTCTATCAATAATGACATAATAGGCTTAACTTTTGTAGTCAAAAGTTCATTCTATCTTTTATCAATACTTTCATACCGACATATAATAGATTTAATTTTTGAACAAATATGGGACAGTCAAGGTTCACGGACGTAAACAACATATCCCATAACAATTTTCAATATATAAAACCATAAAGATTAATACTGCAAAAATCATCTTTTCCCTTAGAAGGTAGAATCAATCTTTTCCGCACGGGTTTACACCAAGAATAGCTACCAAAGGCATATAAAAAGATTTTCTTAACAAAGAAGAACATACAAAGTCATTAACGACCATGCACCATAGTTCACATAAGATGATTGTGAACATTCAAGAATCCCATAGCAATGCATACTACTACCCATTCTTGAACTTCCTTTTTTGTGATTCACCAACAACATTCTTGTAAAAGCTACAAATGAGCTTAGATGAGTAGTAATCCAAGAATCCAAGTGCCCAAGTCCAAGAGAAGTGGAACAAGTGTGACGAAACGGAGCAAAACACTCAAAAACAAGAGATAGGACAAATACCAATCTTAACTCATCTAAATTCAAGAATTCTCATCTCCATTTTGAATGTAATTCAAAAAGGAAGAGAATGCAAGAAGAATTAGGTAATTCCGAGTTCGGACGAAGAAGTTACGGCCCAAACAAGTTTACCGAATATCGACGTCTACGGTCAAGTATGCATACCGGTTTGCAAACGAATTTTCATGAACTGGGGCAGTATGCAAACGGGTATGCGTACTAAAATCCCTGGATTTTGATTTTAAATGATGGTATGCATACCTGGTATGCGTACCATGAAGTCCAAACATCCCGAGCTACTATTTTCAAACCTAAACATTTAAGAACCTTAAACACAGATCAAGTTAGGTAGAAATGAATGATAAGCAAGGTACATGGATCTTTATAAGTACTCTAAGCAAATAAAAACAGAAATATTTCTCAAGTTTATAGACATACCTTTTTAGAAGAATCCAGTCGAATTCTACAGCCTTACCGAACATAATTTGCGTGCCCCAATTCTCGTGCTTCCCTCACCGTATACATAGCAGGGCATTCCTTGGTGAGGATGCACTTACAACACAATCAAGTTGTGTTGAGGTGAACAATGTCTTGCTCACCACAAGTGAATTTTGGATTATCATGAAAGATATCTCTTTTAGAACCTTTCACATCTAAATCCATCTTTCCAAAAAAAAAATTAAGTTCAAACATCATGGATACTGCCTTCTCCATAGTCATGGAATTTTCTGGGAGATCATTCCTTTTCACACTCAAAACATCATTGACTTTCTTTCGTATCCACTTCTGAGTACGTTTAGGAACAACCGGAACCTTCTTCCCATTACTCTCTTCAAGAATTCTAGGAAGAGAATCGGATTGACTATTCTTTTGCAAGTTAGTCTTTCTCCAACTGGGAGCATCGGATCTTGTCTTCGCCTTTACGAAGTTTTCCTTTTGATAATCATTACGATTGTGAAAAGGATTCGTATGACGTTTATAGGCAAATCTAGGTTTATCACAGCACTGATTCCTTTGCCTAAAAGTTGGATAGTTACAACTTATAACGTTAAGGGGATTAGTCTTAACATATGATCTTGGTTTCACAACTTCTTGTGATGCCCAAACAAGAACATCATGAAGTTTTTCATTCCTTATACGGAAACGACATCTCCCTTCCAGGTGACCTTTATTTCCGTAATAGTGGCAAACATAAGGAATGTTCTTACCTCGATCCGTGTGTGCTGACTTTGGAGGTTGATATACTTTGCTCTTTTGAACCTTAACTTCCGGTGAAGGTATTTCACTTTTGCCATCAGTGGAAACCTTTTGTTGAGAAAAATCACTAGCCTTGACAAATTTTACCTCTTTGCCAGTACTTGGAGCATCTATTCCCTTATAACCCAATCCTCGTGTATCACGATGATTTTTACTTGCTCCTAGCATAGTGGTTAATTTGCTTGAACTAGTATTGAACTTTTTCAAGTCATCTTCCAACATCTTGATTTAATCAAGAGAAGCAGCTAAATCAGCCTCAAGGCGTTTTTCTCGAGCGAGATACGCGCTTTCTCTGTCATTAAAACATTTTTTTGAGAGTCATATCTTGCTTCAGTTTCTGCAAGTCTTTCTTTCAACACAAAGTGCTTTTGAGAAAGATTATCATATTCAAGTGAATTCATACGTAGGTTTTCCTCAGAATCCTTGAGGATCGATTCGTTAGAACGATTCGAAACATAAACACCTGCGTAACATCTTCTCAATTTCTTGTTTGTATGATAGAGATTAGTCAGAAAAGGTGTGACATGAGAAGTTGTCATCTTTTTCTGTCCCAACAAATTCAAAAGCTTAATATACTCTGAGACTTCATCATCAACATCTCTATCAATATCTGAATCACCTTCATCAGAAATTTCATCCAACTGTTCTTCTAGGCATGTTTCCCAGACTTCAACAGATTCTACATTAAGAGAATGTTTAGATACTTCCTAGATGGCATGTTCACATACAATGTTTATATCCATTCAAGGTTATATATTCTAAACTATCATTTCAATCATTGAAACATTCTTGGAGGATGTTATATAGAGGTTATTCACACACTATTTTTCATCAAAGTGATTTTCAAGAGATTGAAACAATCAACATGACTTTCATCACGAGTAAAGATGAACTTGGCCAAAGCGAAAGCTTACCAACACATATTTTGAGAAATAAATAAGCGAGATAAACTCGGGTCGAAATAGCAAATGTGTATAATCGAAGTCTATATAGCAATACGACTTTTGTCTCAAGATAGGAGATAGAATAGGTAGACTTTTGAGTGATAGATAAGTTCAAGTCTCCACATACCTTTTTGTCGATGAAGATCCACTAGTTCCTTGAGTAGTTCTTCGTCTTTGCATGATGAACGCCGTGGAGTCTAGATCTCAACTACACTTACTATCCTAGTCCGAGACTTATCTATAAGTAGACTAGAAATCAAGACTTATAGTTTTGGAAACTAAACTTGACAACAAGCTTGAGATAGCAACGCTTGCGAGATTTCGACCGAGTAGTACTCTAACATGCCTGGACATCAGTTCGAATCGATTCCCGCAACCCACTAACAAACAGACTTACCTGTCTAGTTTGCGGTATTGAACCAGACTTTGCTAATAACTTTTCAAACTAATTTTGATATTCTTCAACACTACCAGTTTGCTGCAACTTACTAAGTTCTCCAAAGAAATCAAGATAGTTATTTGGACCATAACGAGTTTGGAGTGCTGATTTGAAATCTTTCTAAGTAACATAAATCATCTCTTGCTTCAATATCTGGTACCATATTTGTGCATCATCATCAAGATGATAAGAAGCATAAGAAACTCGTTCACTTTCGGGAATTTCATGAAGAAAAAAGTACTGCTCATCCCTACATAACCAACTAGTAGGATCTTCTGTTCCCTTAAAGCTTGGAAAAACTAATTTAACACCACCTTTAACTTTTGAAGTAGTGTTTTTAGAAGATTCTCCATTTCCATTGGCTTGTTTTCCATTACCTTCTGCACCACCTTTCATCACATCAACAATCATAGACAACTTACTGAAAAGATCAGTTAGTTTATCCACAATCACTTTTTGGTTGTCAACCATAGTAAGCATGGATTTTATTAGGTCTTCAGTAGTTTTATCTAAGCTTTCAACTCTTTCATCCATTTTTAGATTTTTGTACCAAGCTGGTTGAAATAAAGCAGAATGATAAGTTTTCTGGGAAGCAATGATTGCAAGACCTATCCACAATACAAGATATCCTAGCTTTGAAGATACCAATTGTTACGATCACACTAGTTTTCTAAAGTAAAAAGAAGAAGGATAAGGGTTTATAGAGGAACCCAACCTCAAATAACTCAGGCTATAGACGAGCATTGCGTCCAAGTTGTAGGTTAATAACCCAAACCTCAGAGAAACACAGAGTTTAAACAAACTTCGATATCCCTTTCATTCATTGATCTGCAAATATATAGCAGAGATATTTGAAGGTTTACACGATTACACCATGATCCCACTTAAACATTATATCCTACAAACTAGGAATTAACTCCACTAATATTGAAACTGTTAACTAATAACAAGGACTCCTAACAACTAGGGACTCTATCAACAGTACACACGTAAATAACTGGTAAATCATATCAACATTTTCTTATCTTTTGACCGAACTTAATTAAGAAACTAAAATCCTAAATAAATTGAAATCATAATTAACTTGACCGTAACAACTCCTTCCTCCTTAACTTAAGACTTTTCCTCAAATCTTGCATCTTGATCCTGGTCCTCAAGGTTGCAACTCTATATCTTATTGGAAAGATAATTCATCGGTAACAAAGTTCCAAACCGTCCACGAAATTTCCCTGCATAGTTGTTACTCCAATTCTCTTTGGAACAATGTAGTTCATAAAAATGATAACAACTAAAAAATGGATTTTCATAGTTTATAGATTTTTAGACCGATACAATAACGCAACCTGAAACTTCGTCATTTGCCGGTACTTCAAATATGTTTAAAAAATCTGAAATATTGAAGGTAGGCAAACCTCTAATTCTTGTTTTTGTAGTTTCCAAATTTTCTTCAAATATATCAAAGAATTCACACAAGTAGAAACTTCTTCTTTTTGGAGATTTGCGAAGGGTTTTTTGAGAATCTTGAAGAACTTGTTGAAAATCTCAGCAAGCTTTAATAATATCTTCAAACCCTTTCAAAATTTCTTGAACTTGAACTGGATCAAACTTTTTATTTTTTGTTTTTTTTGTGATCGTTGCTGCTAGATAATAGATGAAGATTGTGTTTTGCGGAAGCGAAAACCTTGCTCTAGTAATACCACTTGTTACGATCACACTAGGAAATATGTAATGGTAATGATGTAATAGGCTGTGTAGAAGAAATGCAGGTAAAATGATAAAGGTGATTGTTAAGATGAATGATAAATATGGTAAAAAAGTGAAGATAAAAGGGTTTACAGACGAACCCTAAACGTCCAAGGCCTATAGAGGAGCCCTAACCTTCAAGCTTCAGTCTTACGACCTAAACCTAAAAACAACACACAGTGCCATTTTTCAATAATTCATTCCATATCTCTTTAAATAAGTACAAGATATTACACCAACCCACTAAAACAATAATTCCTATAAACTAGGAAGTAAACCCATAACTTAAAAACTCCTTAAGACTAGGAACTACTAACACACACGTTCTCTAACTAGTTTGAATTGGAAAACCCATTCAAACTTATTTCCTATCTACTAACAAGAACAAACTAATAAAAATCAAATGCGTAACTAAAAATATGAAAGTTGACTGTATCATAAACATACTAATCCAAATTAACGTAAAAGATAGCAATATAGTAGCATTTGCTCCCATTAGTAACAGATGCTTCAAAACTAGTGTCCTATCCAATCAGTACATCGTAAATCGTTGACTCAATATGTGCTCCACCTATTTTACGTAATATGATACCCTAATGTCTCTCGTCCACCATTTTTAATGTTTAGCCTACATCACACACCAAGTTTTATCCTTCTTTGGTGATGAATCATGGAGATGGAGCAGAAGAGATTGTGGCCGGCAGAGGAGATGGAGAAGACGGTGATTTGTTTTTTAGGTTTTTCTATTTTGTTTAATTAGGTGTAAAAATAAAAAGTCAAGAGATTGATATTTAGGAAATACTCCCTTCATCCCAAACTAGTTGAGCTAATTGGTTTTAAATTTTGTCCCACAAATAATTGAGCTATCTCAACAATCAAGGGAGTATTTCTAAAACTATCCTTTTAATTGATTATTGTTACTATAAGAAATATGTATAATTTGATAGCCATGTTTATATTCGTTATGTAGGTGTTTTAAATAAAAAATCAATGGTATAAAGTTTACGAAAAACCGTGGTATAGTTTAAAAGATAAATCATTTCTAAATTTTTCTAGTTATTATCCATAAGGGTATAATTGTAAAAAATACTTAAACATAATCCCTTATTTAATAATTGTGCAAACTATAAATAGCTCAATTAATTTGGGACCGATGGAGTATGAAATTTTATATGGGTGGTACTTAGAGCATCTCCAAGAGAAGGTGCAAAAAATCCTATGTGGCTTTTTTTATTTAGTCATTTTATTTATGGGGTCTACACATAGAGTAAATATAGGACCTCATATCTAAAAAAACCATCTCCAACAGTAGAGATTTTTTTTAAAAAACTAGTGAAAAATATGACGTGGAGGTGGAGCCGGAGGTGTAGATAACACTTTCTTGAACACCTTCATATTTAGTAATTGGTCCCTCCTAATTTGTAGGACTTATTACTGGAGATGGATTTATGCCAAACAGGGGTGTAAAATCCTATGTGTCACTAAACAAAAAACAATTCACCCTCTCTTGGAGATGCTCTTAGGATTATTGGGGATAGAAATTACGGGGATTAGAAATACGAAAAGTGGGATGGGAAATAGCGAAAACCAAAAAGGAAAAAAAACTACTAATTTCTTATATCGTTAAGTTTAATATATCTCCACATTACAGCAACTAACTTCTCATCTCAACTAACTTATTGTAACGGTATTACTTAGCCTGCTAATGTCCTCCCCTAACTCTGATATTCCTACCAAACAGTGCTATCAAGTATCAACAGACAACCTGCATCGCATGAGATAGTATCAAGCCTGGAAAAGTGTTCGAAGAACTCTCTGATGATATTTATATAGTGTGGAATTGAAAGATGTGTTCTGTAGTTCAAAAAAATATATCTGTGGAATTGGTTTTTCTTTTAGCACCAACAATACACCATGTAAGGATAGTTAGTTATGTTTTTCTTTGTCGGTACTGTTATTTTTTTTGCCCGGCTTGTCGGTACACACTACACAGGCTTTATATATTATTTTTTTGATATCCAGAAACTGAACAAAAAGGAGCTAACAGGAGAATGCAGTGGTATCTCGTATTATTGTGTTCACTTGAAAATATTCATAAGCAACACAACAGTAGCTTTCTTTGTACTTCATGTCCTGCATTGAAAGACAGATGCTTTCAAAATTATTAGAGTAGTGGTGACTTGCTAATGAAAGTATTTGAATCCCTGGCTCTGCACATGTGATCCTATTCAAGGAAAACAAAACATTAATTAATAAAACATCACAAAGAGAATAAACAGATTGAAAAATCATATAACTTCCCCCATTTGAATTTCCCTTGCAAATGGCTAAGCGTCAATTTTGCTAGGGATGTACTGCCGACCATGTAAGGAAGTGCACGAAGGATGCAAAAGACTTAATGACTAAGAAGCCCCACCAATCCTACTCTCATTGTCCTGCACCTAACAGGCTAATACTGAATGACTGTTTGTGCATGATGATAAGGGTGCAAAACATTATGGCATCTTGAACGTATGGTCTCTCACTGAAATCAATTTAAGGGTACATATATAAAATGGTTTTTTGGCTGTGAATAGTGAAAAATTAATGTAGAAAATAAGATCAACTAACCTTCACATCATGCAATGAGAATGTGGTGGAGGCCAGTAACATAGAGTGCTTAAACACTCCTCCACGACCATCCCCAACACCTTTATAACTGATATCTAATGAGATGGTTGTCATCTGCCACCAAGTGCAAGCTCCACCTACTAAGAAACACACAATTATAATGATGGTACAGACTTAATTCTATTCCACAGCTTTCTTGGTTATACCATACTATCCCATTCATCACACGCACACACACAAAATAAAGTAAGGACTGTGTTCACCTCTTTTGAGCCATATTCATTTTTCACACTTAGTTGTTGCATATCAGAGCAGCCATCCGCCTGGTAACACACTTGTGCGACAAAATAAGCAGCACTAAATATCCCATCTAGTTTCTTACTTTCTTTAGAATCTTTACTGCAACAAAAATGAAAACAAAACACGTACAGTTTATAAAGAGGCAAAGAGCAACTTCTTGAAAACATGAAAAATGTTTGGATAACATTGATAAATGTCTAGGAAGTTGGCAATAATCTGGTTTTCCCACATAAGAGGACCATTTTTCCTGTCAAGTGAAGTTGGCCAATGTCCATGCATTGTTAGAAACCTTTTCATTTTAGTTTTAAGTGATATCCATCTTGTCAATTGTGTTGTAAGGCACAAAAGTCACCTGGAGTTCGGACAACCATCTAACATGAAGCCAGGTCCTTAACTTCGTATGTGTTTCCCTGTTTTGCAACATTTTCCCATAATTTCCTATAAAGAGAAAGAAAAGAAGAAGAAAAATGTTGTTAGAACATTAAAGATAAGTTGAAATACAACATGTCATACTGAACCTTCAATGAAGATTTTGGATTCTCATTATTGTAAGCTAATAAATTTGACTAAAGTGGATATTAGCTAGTGTGCGGATCCTATGTTGAAGCGATATTCC
The DNA here is from genome assembly GCA_023531105.1 of Papaver atlanticum. NCBI lineage: Eukaryota > Viridiplantae > Streptophyta > Magnoliopsida > Ranunculales > Papaveraceae > Papaver > Papaver atlanticum. The sequence continues at coordinate 820,535 of JAJJMB010000025.1, forward strand.
TCCAGGCGAAGAAGGAGACCTGGACGACACTCTGGAGGAAAAAGACATATTAAACGAAAGAAAATCCAAAATAACTCGATGGAGAAATAACGACACAAAGAAAGCGTACATTTTTCCATTAATGTACCCTATAACTACCTCTGTAGGGTTGCCATGATTGGGACATCAATGATCAATCTACCAAGGTATCTTTTGCCGAGGTTAATATACTTTATGGAAATTCATTATTAAAACACCATGATTTCAGTTTTTGATAAAACAAAAATAATGAAGGAAATTGTAAAGAATCTTTTCATATCTTTGTTAAATAATGAATAATGGGCATATAGTATGTAAATCTTTGTTAGACATACTGAATAATGGATATATAGTATGGAGCGCTGTAGCCTGTAGGCAGCTAATCTAATTTCCAATAAGTTTTGCAGTCAGGTTCCTAAATTTTTATTGTAACACAGAAGGTAATCTGCAACCACTCGATGCTTTGACCACCAACACTACTTGTTACCATTGGTTTTCAAAGGCACCAGGAGCTCTCATGTACAAATTACCTAGTCGATGAGCTTAAACATTATTCTAGAAATTTGTATTGTAGAATATGAACCATGTGATGTTGGTACAGTATTGTCAATTATATATCCAAAACTGCACCTAGTGATACATTTCACACACATCCCAAACAGCTTCGGTAGAGTAGATTCCTAGTAATAACGCATATGGTAATCATCACAAAACAAAAACGGCAAGCTGAGAAAGAAATACAGACCCTAACAATTATTTTGAACCGAAGAAAATGTGGAGGCAGTTTGTATCCAGCTAACAGCACATTGGCAACCCTATGCAATTGCCTATTAGAAACAAACAAAATTTCAACAACAAAATTATATATTACTGGATATATCAAATGGTCAAGAATTAAGTGATTACACCATGTATCAATAGTAAAAGCATGTTAACGACAATAGTAATTCGTCCAGATATTTCCTAGTGGGATTCGATCCCACAACCACTGCCTTTTCGAAGAGGCCCCAAACTGGATTTATTTTTTGTGATTGAGCGGTGCGCGAGCAATATTTGAACGTGCACCATAATCATGGTCGGGATGTTAAGATGCGACGTTATTAAATCTTAACTTAACTACAGTTAATTTCGAAATTTACACGTATCTTACGGTTTTTTCTAGGTATTTTCTTCTTCTTTCAAACACCTATTTTGTTTTATTCCCTCCCCCATCTTTTGGTGCCAAGATAATCATGCGTGTTATTCTATTTTTTTGATCGATAAAGAAAGGATTAGATTGAACAAAAACGAGGGGTATAAAAGGGTTATACCACCCTAAACAGAGTACAAGAAAGAAAAAGAAAAGCACGCACTAAAATGGTAACAGACTACCAAGTTTAGTGAGGATCAAAGAAAATTCTAAACTAGTTCTTCATAACACAAATGAACTAACAGAGTTGTACTCAGTGATTGCTAAAGCCCAAAAGAAAAAACAGTAAATAACTTTATTAACCACTTCCATTTCATTACTACTTGTGTCAGTGGAAACTCTAGCATGCCTTTCTTTCCGGATGCTCCAGAAAACAGCTGCAGGAATCATATCCCAGACAACAGTGCTTGCTTTGGTATGCTGAATGAGTTTCCAAGCATGAAGAACTGGAGTTGCAGTCATAGACTTGGAGAAGTCTTCCCATACTTTGCTGGCAAACTTACAATGCAAAAGTAAGTGAGAAGTAGATTCTGGCTCATTGCAGAATAAGCAAACATCTGGAACATCAATCCCTCTTCTCAACAAAAATTCTCTTGTACGCAATCTATTGTGAGTTATAAGCCAAAGAAAAAAGCCAATTTTTATGGGGCATTTCAGTCTCCAAATATGAGTAAAGATTGGGTATGCAGCCAATGGATCAGCCTCTACAGTGAGTTTATCACATAAGGACTTCAAAGAAAAAACACCATTCTTAGAGAGACCCCATTGCAATTCATCTTCACCATTCTGGTTCATTATAAAATTGATCAGATCAGAGTTTAGCATAGCAAGCTCAATTATGCCAATTGCATTCAATCTAGTTGGAGTTATGAAAGAAAATTTTAATAGGAGAGTCATACAACCAATTATCATCCCAGAACCTCACCTTCAAACCATTGTTAACCTTGAATTTCACAAAACTTATAAAGTTTGAGTTAAATTTCATGATTGCCCTTCGGACTGAAAAACCATAAGAACAATTTGGATTTTTAGAAATCCAAGTCACCACACCAACAATATATTTTTCCACTGTAATAGACATCCAGAGAGGATTATCTTCAATTGCGTACCTCCAAAACGATTTAAAAAGAAGTGATTGGTTGAATTTTTTTAAAAAAATTATACCCAAGCTACCAAATTTTCTTCTTCTAATTAGAGCATTCCATTTCACTAAATGCATTTTCCTTCTACCCTTATTAATTATCATGCCAGAGGAAGTCTATCATGATATTTTCAAATTTATTGACCACTGAAGATGGCATTTAAAATAGAGACATATAATACACAGGAAGACTTGACAGAACACTATTAATTAGGGTGATTTTGCCATCTCTTGATAAGAGTGGTTTTCTCCAACCTGCCAATTTGGCCATGAACCTTTCAATTATTTTATCGCATTTAGCAATGACACTACATTTATCACGAGAACCATGATAAGTATGTTGGAAGAGAACCATGATAACAACCCAAAATAGAAAAACCACCATCATAACCAACACCATAAATTTGACTCTTAGCCAAATTAATTTTCAAGCCAGTGAGAAGCTCAAAAGAGAGTAACACGAACCTTAGATTTCTAACATGCTCCATATCAGCAACCAAGAATACCAGAGTGTCAGCAGCAAATTGCAGGTGAGGTGACTAACAACCACCTTATCAGGCTTGACTTTAAAACTAGTAAGAATTCCTTGATCTTGAACTTGCTTTATCATGAAATTCAAGGCCTTTCAAACAATAAGAAATAAGAAAGGTGATGAAAAGACGAGGGTACCTAAATACACCATAATCTTTTTGTTTCAACCTATAAGTCCTCTACCGAAAGTGATCGTCTATGGACAGAGTCATACTTCGTGTGATTGTCTATGGATACAAGATCAAGACAATACAAAAAACAAGATAACTTGTGTGATTGACTATGGATACAAGATCAAGACAATACGACAACGAAGTATGTTACTTGATAATAGGTTCGGACTTAACCAAACTCTATAGGATCACTATAGTGTAATGCAGAGTTAACGTAAAAGTGCAATTTACTTTAATTATAATAAAACAAGTATAATGCGGAAAGATAAAGTAAATGGCACAATAAGATTTTGTTAACGAGGAAACCGCAAATGCAGAAAAACCCCGGGACCTAGTCCAGAATTGAATACTCTCATAATTAAGACGCTATGCAAAATCTAAACCAACTTTGTATAGTTGAAACCAAGCAGACTACCCCTAGCTACTTAGTTTCGTCAGTATCCCTGCACTTCCGACTTCAAGAGTCACGCATTGGTACAATTCCTTTGGATCGTATTCCAAATAGTAAAGGAACAACAAATCTGTTTGGCAACAACTTCTTAGATTCTTTTTAAGATAAAGATATTTTAAGTCATACGCAAAGGCTCTTCCGTTTAATCTAATAAACTCCTTTGCATGGTTAGATCAATCTAACTTTAACTATCGAAATAGTCAGGTCTAGATTCACAATCAATCAGTATAGATCTTAAAGAGAACTATAAAGCGATGCCGATCTCATGCAACTAATCAATCGAATAAATACGATTCTAGTTGATCCCAGCCGATCAAGGTTTGTGCACACAATTCACAAGATACGAAAACTAATAAAAAATCTTCTTCGTCTTCTTTAATCTTCAATAACCTGCACAACACCACTTGAATCTCTTACGATCAATCACACACAGAACAGAGTCTGTTAACAATAGATTATCACAAGATGTCTTTATATCTAACAACAGTTCTAAAGATCCCTTTGATACTTCGATCTAGTTTGAGTGAATCTTATATCAGAAGAGAAGATTCCCAAGAATAAACAAACTAGGTGCAGTCAAAGTTTCAACAACCATTAGTCAATCAAATCAATCGAAAACAAATAACACTGCAATTATTTAGTTTCCCACCAACGGTACTCGTAGAGCTTCTTGATCCCACAAAAGTCTTTAAACGAGCGGTCGTAAGAGATTTCACCTAATTAGGATACTTTCCTCTACGATTAGACGGCTCCACCAGAAACAACAAGAAATGAAGTTTGCATGGCTCTTAGGATAGTTTGCTAGAAATGCAAACTTAGGTATTTATAGACCAATGATGTTTGGACATCAAGGGACTTCCAAAACCGAAAATATTCTCAAGATTCGCAATGAATGGAAAAATTCGGTTTTCCTAATTCCAATAAATGCTTGTCCAATATTTCCGAAATCTCTCAATAGAAAATCTCCAATTAGTAAATGCACATTACCAATTTTTATTCTCTAGAGATATGCATTTAATTGCTGGTAATTAAAAGATATAAAACCAAAAACCTTAATTAAAAGATTCTTAATTTATCTCGGCACAGGATCTCCTTGAGTACTAAGGAATATGTTTGAACAATAAATGATAAGAATTACTATACGTGTTCAAAGTATGTTGACATCTTTTCACTGTATATCCTTATTTCATATTGACATGGATTTACATTCTTGGAATCGGTTTTATCACACTTTCAAATAAGTTTATAATTGGTTGACCAGTATTCCAAGACAACTATGTGATTGATCAAATACCAAATAACATACATGGGTTCAATCGGTTCTACCAATCACTAGGATCGGTTATACCTTAATATGGAAATACTTGTGATCGGTCAAACCAGTCACTAGGATCGGTTACACCAGTTACAAGGATCGGTTCCATCTACACATGGTATTGCTTTTGATCGGTTACACCAGTAACAAGGACCAGTTACCAATTACAAGGATCGATTACACAACACTGGTGATCGGTCACACCAATTACCAGGATCGGTCACACCAATTACCAGGATCGATCATACCAACACATGGTGATTACTTAGGATCGGTTACACCAATTAATAAAAACCAGTCATACCAAATCATAAGTCAGGCATTGTGATTAGTTATACTAAGATACATAACATAAGTTTAGATCGGTTCTACCATCTCACACATATTGGTCAACCAAAGATTTGTTATGCATAACCAGACCAATAAGCCTAATGATTTCCCTTTCGATTCACGAAACAAGTTCATGAATGTACTTCCTTTAAACGAATGTAAAACATGGTTTCCTAGGATGAAATCTTCACCATAACCCATTCACATAATCATAACAGTACATACAAGATTATGTCGATGTCATATCTACGAAGTTCAAAAGATAAGCATTATACTTCGTAGTCTAATTCCCTAATACTATGATCATGCAATTATGACCATGTCACATCACTAGAGTATTATACAACATGTACAATATATACATCTTCGCAGTTATGTTTTCAATATAGCACGACTTGAAAGATACGTTAGGAATGAAACATTACAAGTCAATATTACTAACCTCAAGTGGAAGGATGATGTCGTCGTTGTAGTTCGCTACTTCTTCACGTTCTTCAGGTCTTCGGAGTAATACTTGTATGTCTCAACATTCCTAGACTTTCTAGTCTAACCTAAACGAAGTTGACTCTAGTATTTAATCAAGCGACCTTAGATGAGTTTTGACACACTAAAATTTGACAACCAAACTTGACATACCAACGCTTGATGAGTTCAAACGAGCTATGCTCTAACAATCCCCCCCCCCCTTTTGTCAATTTTAGTGACAAAACTCTTATTACATATGGATAAACAAATTACAAAAGAATTCATTTTACATACGCTTGATTCCAAGTTTCAACAACACAATAACCTGCATATATTCAATCAATAAAGGCAGATGTTGACATTTGAATAACAAAAGCTTTTAATCCCCCTAAAGGTAAGCTAGGTAAATATTCAATCCAAACATCTTTGTTTTTCCCCTTTTTGTAGTCAGAAATACTACAACAGCAATATGATATGTTTCTCCCTCTTAGTCAATGCTTTACTCTTTTGTTAGATTTAACGTTTAAGCACAATTGTCCTTTCCTTAGTGATTGCAAATCACTTGTTTACGCCATATATTTCTCCCCCTTTTTGTCACAAAATGATAAATGTTCGAGCAAATAAAAGACATACTGAAAGGATTTTACAAATCTAAAATACTTGTAAACAACCTATAAGAGTTAAGCACGAAGGTTTCACATACCACTTTAGATAACAAATATTAAAACCGAAACTACAAGTAATTTAGTTTTAATATGTTATCAAGGAAACAATTTCCCGGAGCAATTTTCCCTAATAGTTTAACAAAACGACTAAGAAATTTAATTCCCTTGTTAAACCGTGATTGTCAAAAAATATGTTTTACGCATACACAACCGGTTTATTTCGATAAGACCAAAATAAATATCAGAATTAACTTTATCTCTCTCATCAGGTTCTAATTATTCAAACAATAACTTAGATCTTTCTCTTTAGACAAGATAAACACTAGGTTAGTTAACTAGTCTTTCTTGTCAAGGCATTCGATTAGACTTGAATAACCGAATCCTCCAATTTCATAAGTCTAACTAAGATCAGAATTAACTTAGTTTCTCTTATCCGGAATCAATTTGGACTAAACAAATGATCCCGTATTTTGTTAAGCCATAAACAATACATATAAACCAAAATAAATTGATTTGCACAATTATTTTCTTAACTGGAAGCAAATGAAACAAACATAGACATTATAGCACCGCAGTTGTACCAAATTTCGTTAGCAAAAACACTTGATACCCATCAATAAAGAAGATACCAAACAATAAGCCAAATAAATTGACACAATTTTTCTTAACCGGAAACAATTGAATCATACATACACATCCATACACAATATAATGGAACATATCAATTGTACCGAAATTCTGTTAAGCAGAAGAAAAATATATGCAATATAAATAGGCTTTTCTTAAACAGGAAAACGATTAACTAACAAATTTGTTACCTCAAATTCCGCAGCCTCTTCTCCCCAGAAAGATATATCATTAAGCGCAAGTTTAAATAAGAACTCTCCCCCATTGTATTGTCATCCTCTCGCAAGAACAAAAGAACAACAACAAAAGCAACCTTTACCAGAGAAAGGTTGAATCGGTTTTAACTAATGCGTGCCAATGGCAAAAGTTGAAAACCCAAAACACATATGTTATGCTAAACACAACTCGTGTGAACATAAATTGATTCAACATATTGTGACTTTCACATATGAGTTTCAATCGGAGCACCTTATGATCCTTTGATAAATCCTACCAACATGGGCTAGAACTTAATCCCGTTAAATCAAAAATCCACAAAAACCATAAGGGTTACATTATATGAGACCGAATATTAAGATTAATAAAAACCGAAATCAGACATCTTATAAATCCAATTTGCAATACACCATAAATATTCAACTGAAAATAACGTATTTCAATTACCTCAATCTTGTAGGGAATTAAATTACGAAATCAACGCAAAAAGAATGAGGTCATTCCGAGTTCGGACGAAGAAGTTATGGACAAAACAGTTTTACACTCCTTCGTATAGACCAATCACACCAATCACCAGGACCAGTTATGGTGATTGCTCGTGATGGATCATACCAATCACCAGAACCGGTTACATTACTTGTGATGGGTCATACCAATCACTAGGACCGGTTCCAGTGATTACTTGTGATGAATTCACACACTAAACTGTTTTAAACATAACTTTTGCATACAATGTCCGAATTTAGTGATTTTTGGCTCGTTTTAACTGTAAAAACAAGAGCTACACATATATGATCAGTAGATATCAACATCATAAACTAAAAATTACCGTTTATATCAAAATCTCAAATATAGATAGATAAGGTATGGGTATAGAAGAAAAGGAATCTCCCTAAAGATGTTAATTAGTCGTATAATAACCAAGAGGTCATGTGCTCAGTTTCCTGTGCTTCCTCACCCTTCATAAGACTGAGCACAAAAGTGAGCATGCACATTCCAATACAACTAGGTTGTGTTGAGTTGATCCTTGTCTTCTTTGTCACAAGTGACTAAGACAGGATCATCACTCTTGACCTCTTGCTTGGTTTTCTTATTACTCTTGTTCCATCTCTTGTTTTTTCCTCTTTGATTTGTGATGAAGAGTGTCATTATCACAACATTCGTTCGTACAGATATTTTTCCTTAGTGAAAAAATGGGAGTATAACAACCACACCCAATATTTCGCTTAGAAATCTGTATGGACTAACTCCAATATACTTTTAAGAGAATCGACTAGACAGTCAGACTCAATCTTAATAAAAGTATATCAAAGAATTATATATCAATTTCTCGATTCAATCCACACTCAAACAAATAGGAATTTGCGAGCCTGATTGAATACAAGAGAAATAACTTGAACGGTACCAAAGACCAATGTTCAAGGATCAATCAATTTCAATCAACAACCAAAGGTTGGATTTACCAATTGATCGATTTAACGCACAACCTGTAATATTTCAATTATACAACAAAATATAATGCGGAAAGGAAATAACACAGACACCATAAGTTTTGTTAACAAGGAAACCTCAAATGCAGAAAAACTACGAGACCTAGTTAAGATTTGAACACCATACTGTATTAAGACGCTACAGACACTAGCCTACTACAAGCTAACTTCGATCTGGACTGTAGTTGAACCCTAATCAATCTCACACTGATTCAAGGTACAGTTGCATTCCTTACATCTCTGATCCCAGCAGGATACTACGCACTTGATTCCCTTAGCTGATCTCACCCACAACTAAGAGTTGCTACGAACCAAAGTCGAAGACTTGATAGACAAATATGTCTCACAAAGAAAAGTCTATTGAATAGATAAATCTTTCTCCCACAGATAAACCTACGAGTTTTGTTCCGTCTTTTGATAAATCAAGGTGAACAGGAACCAATCGATAACCCGGACTTATATTCCCGAAGAACAGCCTAGAATTATCAATCACCTCACAATAATCTTAACCGATTAACAAAACAAGATATTGTGGAATCACAAACGATGATACGAAGGTGTTTGTGATTACTTTTCTATCTTGCCTATCGGATATATATATCTCAAGCCCATCTTACGATTGTACTCAACACGATAGAAACGACAAGATTAGATCACGCAACTACAGAGAAAATAGTTGGGTCTGGCTTCACAATCCCAATGAAGTCTTTAAGTTGTTAACCTACAGGGTTTCGTGAAAAACCTAACGTTAAAGGAGAATCGACTCTAGCTTATACAACTAGTATCACACAGAAGGTGTGGGGATTAGGTTTCCCAGTTGCTAGAGTTCTCCTTTATATAGTCTCTAAATCAGGGTTTGCAATCTAAGTTACCTTGGTAACAAAGCATTCAATATTCACCGTTAGATGAAAACCTGATTAGATTCAAGCTAATATCTTTCAACCGTTAGATCGAACTTAGCTTGTTATACACAAATGAAATGCAATTTCATTTAGGTTTGGGTAACCGTACCTAAACGTGTACACTTAGTTGGTTCAACAATAGTTAACCAATGGTTAGCTATATGAGCACTTTAATATCAACCTTATTCATCTTCACCATAACTAGTTCAAGTGACTCAAATGAACTAGTTAAGAGAGTTGTTCAATTGCTTAGATCTTATAGAAGTATACAAGACACATTCGAAGAAAAGTCGATTTTGATTCACTCGAATCAATTCATGAACATAATAGCCACGGTTTGCAAAGATTGCATTCCTTATTATATAAATGTTTTAGTCCATGAACAAACCGATTTTAGAAAGTAACCTACTTAAGTATGCAAACGGGTACGCATACCTAAGTGATCGGACCGAGTTTGGTTACGCCAGTACGCGTATGGGTGCGCATACTAAATCACACTTCCAAACTCCAACATAAATTCACGGACATGAACTTTCAGCCAACATGTGTACGGGTACGCATACTTGCCCGAGTTTCCAACAACCGCCGGTACGCGTACGGGTACGCATACTTTAGGTTCCCGGTTTTGGACTTTTACACAAATGTGAGAACACACTATGTTTATATCCAAACATGGTTACTTGTTCTAAACTCTCATTTCAATCATTGAAACTTTCTTAGAGGATGTTATAATAGTTGTTATTCACAAACTATTTTCATCAAAGCGATTTTCAAGTTTTTGAAATAACCAACATGACTTTCGTCACTAGTAAAGATGAACTTTGCCAAAGCGAAAGCTTACCAACACATATTTCGAGGCATAGATAAGTGAGTTAAACTCGGCTCGAAATAACACATATGTATAATTGAAGTCTATATAGCAATACAACTTTTGTCTCAAAATAAGAGATAGAATAGATAGACTTTTGAGTGATAGATAAGTTCAAGTCTCCACATACCTCTTTGTTGATGAAGTTCCACAAGTTCCCTTGAGTAGTTCTTCGTCTTCATTCGATGAACGCCGTGGAGTCTAAGGATTAACTACACTTACTATCCTAATCCGAGACTTAACTATAAGTAGACTAGAAATCAAGACTTATAGTTTTGGCAACTAAATTTGACAAACAAGCTTGAGATAGCAACGCTTGCGAGTTCAACCGGGCAATGCTATAACAATCTCCCACTTTGTCAATTTTAGTGACAAAACTATCAATACATATGGAATACAAAATAAATAAAATTTGTAGCTTCTCTTCCAAATGCTTGATCTCCTTGGTTCTTCAACATTACTCGAAATCTTCGTCACTTCCAAGTACTCCAATGATTCCAAAGGTATTCAATTCTGCATCATCGTTGTTAAAGATCCGTAGCCATAACAATGAGAAGACAAAAGCTCTCAATCATTGTTATACAGTGTCATAGTATTATTACACGGCATCAAAGTTCAATTGTATCACAACTTCGACAACAATACTATGGTGATATGTATCATTCCCCTTTAGTCAATACTTCATCTCACATGAAAAACACTCCCCCTTACATAATGATCCATAAACCATATGTATTTGTAGTGTGAACTGCACATTAATTCTCCCCCTTTTTGTCAATAAAATTGGCAAAGGTACGAAAATTAGTGGGATCCTAATGAAATTTCCATAGAGATACTTCATGACCAAAAGAAAAACACATACCAAATTTTTTAGATGCAATCATATAGCCGAAACTAAATGCATTCATCAAGGAGTTTATAAAGATACAAGATAACCCCTATAATATTCCACAGCCGCACTCCCCACAAAGATTTGGCAATTTAAGCACAAGTTCAATTAAGAACTCTCCCCCATAAAATGTCATTCTCGAAAGAACAACAAGAGCGACCTTATTTTCACAAGAAAAGAATGATTTCTTTGGACATTAACAAATCACATGAAACATGAATTTGTATCCAAAAATCTCAATTAAATTAACCACAAGAGAACCCATGACTAATTTAATCGGAAATGCTCTCATAAGAAAACTTACGGATCCGCACAGTATTTACATAAAGATATGGATCAGGGAAGATCAATACTGCGGAATAAACAAATATTCATTCTATTTTTCATCACTATTTGCACAATGACATATAATAGACTTTAATCTTTGTAAACAAAAGTTCATCCTATCTTCCATCAATATTTGCATAATGACATAATAGGCTTAACTTTTGTTTGTCAAAAGTTCATTCAATCTTTTATCAATACTTGCATACATACATATGAAAGACTTAACTCTTGACCACGTATGGGATAATCACAGTTCACGGACGCAAACACGCATATCCCATAGCAAGTTGCAATATATAAAACCATAAAGATTAATACTGCAAAATCATCTTCCAAATCAACTTTAGAATTTAAATAAATAAATCTAAAAACATTGCAAGATGAAAATCATTGGAAATAGCTATGTGTACTCACAATAATGGCTATTCCAAACCCTAGTTATCCTTCTTAAAAACACAAGAATAAATCTCATAAGAAGTTTCGTAGACATTATAGAGCTTTCTCAGAGCATCTACAGAGAATTCTTTCTCATTATTGAAAAACCCATTGATTATGGGATCGTTCAATTCCTCTAAGTCTTCAGAAATATCAGTCAACTCACTAAGTTCTCTTTTTAGCTCACGCAAGGTGTTCTTTGTTAGATACAACATTTGTTCATAGTGAGTTATCTTTTCTAAAGAATAAACAATTTGATATTTTAAATCATTTCTTTTGTTGATGAAATCTTTCACCATACCTCTACAGTTATTATCAAAATGACAAACCGACAAGAGGCAGTTAGAGGAAGAACCTTCTCCCTTGAGGAAGTGATTCCTTCACACAGATACACATTAAATGCTTCGACTGCATCCCTTTTTGTGGTACCTCTAGTTACAGGAGCCATGAAACTGTATCTTTCAAAAAGAAAAGAGGTGAAGGACACTTTGATTACAAATGATTATAAATAGACAAATGGAAACCCAAACCTTAGAAGAACTTTGCAAGTCTTTCATGGTTTATTATCCAATATCTAAAATATTAGGGGAATATTTTTCTTAAAAATAGAAAAATTTACACAAATACAAAACTTGAGCATCCTTGATGCAAACCTCATTTTCTCAAGTTAAAGATGAGGATGCGAATGTCACTGATATTAGACAGTGACGGAGTGAGCCGAATGCTCACATCGTTTACCACATAGTGGCTTATCAAGGTTTGTCGTATAAACAGATTTCTTACCTCATCTGGATCTGGTTCTACTGGAGTTTTCAGGAAAACCTTATTGATTATCCAAAGCCATATTCATCCTTTGCATGTTCTCTTGAAGTTTGGTAATTCTTTTATTGTTTCTCTTGAATCTCCAACACGTTCTTTGAACATGATTTGCATTTCGACAAAACGAACAAATCAATAAAGATTTTTTATTCTGTTGAAATGCCTCATGTTTATCATAACAGTCAACAACTATTGTTCCAAGATTAGTTGGAACAAAAGAGTTATTTGTGCTTATAGTTTTGCTCTTAAACCCTAAACCATTAGTGTTCCCAAAGGACTTTTGACCGAATAACATTGCTAAGATTTTGTCAGAACTTCCAGATAACCTTTGCAAGTCATTCTTAAGAGTATTAATCTCTTTTTCCTTTAGAGACATGGTTCTGGTGAATTCATTATTAAGATAATCTATCTCAATAGTTTTCACCTGGAGCGATGATTCAAGTTTCTTCAACAAAGACTTTAGATGAAGATTTTCTTGATGAAGTTCTCTATTTTTATTCAAGAATTCAAAAATCTCTGTGTAAGACTCAAGTTCTGAATCATAATTTGAGTAGGTGGAGGTTTCTGTCGCAAGAGCTTAAAGTTCATTGAACCCATCAGAAGCATCCAAGACGTTGACAACCAGGGAAGTTTTCTCTTGTATTGAATCATCTGAAGCAGATTGGAGAGAGACGTTTATCACATCTTTTCCTTCTTTTTACAAACTCTTTGATCTTTTCTGTTATCATTGATTTATTAAAATCATGACTGGAACAACATTCATCATCCCAAGACAAGTTAGAAGATTCACTTGTGTTGGTCACAACATTGAACGCAGATGTTCTAACTGTGTTCTGATCAAGATTAAGAATTTTTAACTTTCCAATCAGAGTATTTCTGGAAAGCACATCAAGGTTAATTCCTTCAACGATGGCATGCTTCTTAGAATCGTATCTATATAGCAGTGATCTGAGAATTTTCATCACAATGTCCTTTTCAGAAATAGTCTTACCCAATGCAAATGATGCATTAACAATTTCAGACACTTTGTGATTAAACTCATCAAATGATTCTTTATCTGCCATACGAAGGTTTTCCCAATCGAAACATAGGTTTTGAAGCCTAGCTTCCTTTTCAGAGGTATTCCCTTCAAATATAGTTTCTAAGATATCCCAGGCAACTTTAGACTTTGTGCAAGTAGTCACATGATGCTGAAGATCTAGGGTAATGGCATGTATGATAGCATTTAAGCCGTCAGAATTTTGCTTTGCAGCAAGGATTTCTTCTGGACTATATCTATCAATATCCTTAGGTATAGATACATCGCCCTCTGTATTAACCGGAGGATCATAACCATTAACAACACGTACCCATGCTTGAAAATCACGATCTTGAAGAAAAGCATGCATAGCGATTTTCCACCATGAGTAGTTTGAGCCATCGAAGACTGGTGGTACGTTTATGGAGATAGAATTTCTGTCCATAGAGTCAGATCGCTACAAACACAGACTTATGAGGTCTTGAACGTGTTTGCCTTCTCTGATACCAATTGAAAAAGCGGGGGTATAACAACCACACCCAATATTTTGCTTAGCAATCTGTATGGACTAACTCCAATATACTTTTAAGAGAATCGACTAGACAGTCAGACTCAATCTTAATAAAAGTATATCAAAGAATTATATCTCAATTTCTCGATTCAATCCACACTCAAACAAATAGGAATTTGCGAGCCTAATTGAATACAAGAAAAATAACTTGAACGGTACCAAAGACCAATGTTCAAGGATCAATCAATTTTAATCAACAACCAAAGGTTGGATTTACCAATTGATCGATTCAACGCACAACCTGTGATATTTCAATTATATAACAAAATATAATGCGGAAAAGAAATAACACAGACACTAGAAGTTTTGTTAACGAGGAAACCGCAAATGTATAAAACCCTCGGGACCTAGTCCAGATTTGAACACCACACTATATTAAGCCGCTACAGACACTAGCCTACTACAAACTAACTTCGGTCTTGACTGTAGTTGAACCCTAATCAAACTCACACTGATTCAAGGTACAGTTGCGCTCCTTGCATCTCTGATCCCAACATGATACTACGCACTTGATTCCCTTAGCTTATCTCACCCACAACTAAGAGTTGCTACGACCCAAAGTCGAAGACTTGATAGACAAATCTGTCTCACACAGAAAAGTCTATTGAATAGATAAATCTGTCTCCCACAGATTAACCTACGAGTTTTGTTCCGTCTTTTGATAAATCAAGGTAAGGAACCAATCGATAACCCGGACTTATATTCCCGAAGAACAACCTAGAATTATCAATCACCTCACAATAATCTTAACCGATTAACAAAACAAGATATTGTGGAATCACAAACGATGAGACGAAGGTGTTTGTGATTACTTTTCTATCTTGCCTATCGGAAATATATATCTCAAGCCCATCTTACGATTGTACTCAACACGATAGAAACGGCAAGATTAGATCACGCAACTACAGAGAAAATAGTTGGGTTTGGCTTCACAATCCCAATGACTCAAATGAAACTAGTTAGAGAGTTGTTCAATTGTTTATATTCTCATAGAAGTATACAAGACACAATCGAAGCAAAATCGATTTTGATTCACTTGAAGCAATTCATGAACATGATAGCCACGGTTTGCAAAGATTGCATTCCTTATTATATAAATGTTTTAGTCCATGAACAAACCGATTTTAGAAAGTAACCTACTTAAGTATGCAAACGGGTACGTATACCTAAGTGATCGGACCGAGTTTGGTTACGCCAGTACGCGTACGGGTGCGCATACTAAATCACACTTCCAAACTCCAACAGAAATTCACGGACATGAACTTTCCCCCAGTATGCGTACGGGTACGCATACTTGCCCGAGTTTCCAACAACCGCCGGTACGCATACGGGTACGCATACTTTAGGTTCCCGGTTTTGGAATTTTACACAAATGTGAGAACATACTATGTTTATATCCAAACATGGTTACTTGTTCTAAACTCTCATTTCAATCATTGAAACTTTCTTAGAGGATGTTATAATAGTTGTTATTCACAAACTATTTTCATCCAAGCAATTTTCAAGTTATTGAAATAACTAACATGACTTTCGTCACTAGTAAAGATGAACTTGGCCAAAGTGAAAGATTACCAACACATATTTCGAGGCATAGATAAGTGAGTTAAACTCGGCTCGAAATAGCACATGTGTATAATTGAAGTCTATATAGCAATACGACTTTTGTCTCAAAATAGGAGATAGAATAGATAGACTTTTGAGTGATAGATAAGTTCAAGTCTCCACATACCTATTTGTTGATGAAGTTCCACAAGTTCCCTTGAGTAGTTCTTCGTCTTCATTCGATGAACGCCGTGGATTCTAAGGCTCAACTACACTTACTATCCTAATCCGAGACTTAGCTATAAGTAGACTAGAAATCAAGACTTGTAGTTTTGGCAACTAAACTTGACAAACAAGCTTGAGATAACAAAGCTTGTGAGTTCGACCGAGCAATGCTCTTACACTTAGTCTTTTAAGAAAACTCTCAAAAACATTGTTACTAACATTTATCAATTGAGTGTCATTCTTATGACTAACTTTTTGTCCCTTCTTGGATATGTAGGACTTCAGAACCCATTTATGGATGGGTTTCGCAGGAGCGGCTTTCTCCTTCATACCATTAGGACCGTTTCCATTTTGGATACTTTGCGAAACATCCTTTCTCCAATTTGGAACATCAGATCTTGTCTTTGCTTTTACAAAGTCACTTCTTCTTCAATAATTGGGCCTTTTATGAGATGACCTTGTCGAGCGATAGGCAAAATTTGAACTATCATTATAATAATTGTTTTTCCTAAACTTAGGACAATAACTATCTGAGTTCTTTCGGGGAGCAAACTTAGCCAATTTGTTTGATACAAAAGAAAGTGCATCTTGCATCTTACGAACTTTGCATCCCCATTGCAAGTGCCCTTTATTACCACAATAATAACAATGCTTAGTAACATAAGGAGTATGAGTTTTAATGTTACCTTTTTTTATATCCGCTTGCATTGGAGCTCGATGAGTTTTCTTGTTCTTCTTATCTTTGTTCAACAATGTTGGTTTATTGACATCAGCAGGAGTTCTCTCTTTGATTGACATATTTGAAGAGTCTACTTGAACATGATTCTTAGGCTTGACTGGCTTTACTTCTTTATAAGAAATAGTATCATTGTTGACATCAGTGGAAGCCTCTGGTTGAAAAGAATTTGTAGCTTTAAATTTTTTTATCTCATTGTTATCGTTGGAAGCACTTGATTCCTTATAATATCCCAATCCTCCTTTATCACCAAGAAATCTTCCCGCTTCTAACAATGAGGATAAATTGTTTGTGCTATCGTTGGACTTTTTCAAGTACAAATTTTCTTCTTCTAACATCTTGATTTTATCAAGAGCGCCAGCTAAATCAGCCTCAAGGTGTTTTTCTCGTGAGAGATATATACCTTCTTTCTCTTCAAAACTCTTTTGTTGAGAGTAAATCCTTGCTTCAGATTCAGCAAGTTTCTTTTTCGAAAAAAAGAGATCTCTCCAAAGATTCTCGCATTCGAGACTCTTTGAGTTTAGATCTTCTGTACGATCTTTAAGAAGAGAGTCATTGAGGCGATAACCAATATAATATCCTTCAAAAACCTTCTTTATTTGCTTGTTCTCACGACAAAGAGGAGTCATAACATCAAGAAATTGCGAAGTTCTCAGTTGTTTATTTTTTTAAAGGATCCAGTAGTTTAGAGTATTCTAAGACATACTCTTCTACTTCTCGTTCAAAATCTGAGTCATCATCATCGGAAATTTTATCCATTCTTTCTTGTAGACAAATTTTCCAGTTGTCATCAGTTTCTACATCATTAATAACAAGATTAACTTGTATAGTAGATTCTTTCGAGATGATTTCATGAAGTTTTTCAGATATTGATTCGTCGATGCCATCATCAAGTGTTAATTCAAAACTCTTGATACCTTGCTTTACGTTAACTGAATCATTCTCAGGTTCTATAAAAACCATTTTTAGATTCCAGTCTTATAGGTTGGATCACACCAAACATATATTGTTAGATCTTTTCGTGTTTGCCTACTCTGATACCAATTAAAAAGTCGTGGGTACCCAAATACACCACAATATTTTTGTTTCAACCTATAAGTCCTCTATTGAAAGTGATCGTCTATGGACAGAGTCGAGACAATACAACAATTCGGTTCACACTTCGTGTGATTGTCTATGGATACGAGATCGAGACAATACAATAACAAGATAACTTGTGTGATTTACTACGGATACAAGATCGAGATAATACGACAACGAAGTATGTTACTTGATAATAGGTTCGGACTATAGGATCACTATCAAGTAATGCGAAGTTAACCTAAAGTGCAATTTACTTTAATTATAATAAAAAAATTATAATGCGGAAAGATCAATTAGATGGCACAGCAAGATTTTGTTAACGAGGAAACTGCAAATGAAGAAAAACCCCGGGACCTAGTCCAGAATTGAATACTCTCATAATTAAGCCGTTATACAAAATCTAAACCAACTTTGTATAGTTGAGACCAAGCAGACTACCTCTAGCTACTTAGTTTCGTTAGTATCCCTGCACTTCCGACTTCAAGAGTCACGCACTGGTACAATTCCATTGGATCGTATTCCAAACAGTAAAGGAACAACAAATCTGTTTGGCAACAACTTCTTAGATTCTTTTTAAGATAAATATATCTTAAGTCATACGCAAAGGCTCTTCCGTTTAATCTAATAAACTCCTTCGCCTGGTTAGATCAATCTAACTTTAACTATCGAAATAGTCAAGTCTAGATTCGCAATCAATCAGTATAGATCTCAAAGATAACTATAAAGCGATGCCGATCTCACGCAACTAATCAATCGAATAAATACGATTCTAGTTGGATCCCAGCCGATCAAGGTTTGTGCACACAATTCACAAGATACGAAAACTAATAAAAAATCTTCTTCCTCTTCAAATCTTCTTTAATTTTCAATAACCTGCACAACAACACTTGAATATCTTGTGAT
The DNA here is from genome assembly GCA_023531105.1 of Papaver atlanticum. Taxonomy (NCBI): domain Eukaryota; kingdom Viridiplantae; phylum Streptophyta; class Magnoliopsida; order Ranunculales; family Papaveraceae; genus Papaver; species Papaver atlanticum. The sequence goes on from JAJJMB010000025.1 coordinate 839,464, forward strand.
CAATCACATACAGAACGGAGTCTGTTAACAATAGATTATCAAAAGATATCTTCAGATCTAACAACAGTTCTAAAGATCCCTTCGATACTTAGATCTAGTTTGAGTGAATCTTATATCAGAAGAGAAGATTCTCAAGAATAAACAAACTAGGTGCAATCAAAGTTTCAACAACCATTAGTCAATCAAATCAATCGAAAACTAATAACACTGCAATTATCTAGTTTCCCACCAACGGTACTCGTAGAGGTTCTTGATCACAATGAAGTCTTTAAACGAGCGGTCGTAAGAGATTTCACCTAATTAGGATACTTTCCTCTCCGATTAGACGGCTCCACCAGAAACAACAAGAAATGAAGTTTGCCTGACTCTTAGGATAGTTTGCTAGAAATGCAAACTTAGGTATTTATAGACCAAGGATGTTTGGACATCAAGGAACTTCCAAAACAGAAAATATTCTCAAGATTTGCAATGAATAACAAAATTCGGTTTTCCTAATTCCAGTAAGAGCTTGTCCAATATTTCCGAAATCTTTCAATAAAAAATCTCCAATTAGTAAATGCACATTACCAATTTTTATTCTCTAGAGATATGCATTTAATTGCTGGTAATTAAAGCATATAAAACCAAAAACCTTAATTAAAAGATTCTTTATCTCGGCACAGGATCTCCTTAAGTACTAAGGAATATCTTTGAACAATACATGATAAGAGTTACTGTATGTGTTTAAAGTATGTTGACATCTTTTCACTGTAAATCCTTATTTCATATTTACGTGGATTTACATTCTTGGAATCGGTTTTATCACACTTCCAAATAAGTTTAGAATTCCAAGACAACTATGTGATTGATCAAATACCAAATCACATACATGGGTTCAATCAGTTCTACCAATCACCAGGATCGGTTATACCTTAATATGGAAATACTTGTGATCGGTTACACAAGTCACTAGGATCAGTTACACCAGTTATAAGGATCGGTTCCATCTACACATGGTATTGCTTGTGATCGGTCACACCAGTTACCAGGATCGGTTACACCAGTTACCAGGACCGATTACCAATTACAAGGATCGATTACACAACACTGGTGATCGGTTACACCAATTACCAGGATCGATCATACTAACACATGGTGATTACTTAGGATCGGTTACACCAATTAATAAAAACCAGTCATACCAAATCATAAGTCAGGCATTGTGATTAGTTATACTAAGATACATAACATAAGTTAAGATCGGTTATACCATCTCACACAGATTGGTCAACCAAAGATTTGCAATGAATAACCAGACCAATAAGCCTAATTATTTCCCTTTCGATTCACGAAACAAGTTCATGAATGTACTTCCTTTAAACGAATGTAAAACATTGTTTCCTAGGATGAAATCTTCACCATAACCCATTCACATAATCATAATAATACATACAAGAGTATGTCAATGTCATATCTACGAAGTTCAAAAGATAAGTATTATACTTCATAGTCTAATTCCCTAATACCATGATCATATAATTATGACCATGCCACATCACTAGAGTATTATACAATATGTACAATATATACAGCTTTACAATTATGTTTTCAATAAAGCACGACTTGAAAGATACGTTAGGAATAAAACAGTTCAAGTCAATATTACTAACCTCAAGTGGAAGGATGATGTCGTCGTTGTAGTTCGCTACTTCTTCACATTCTTCAGGTCTTCAGAGTAATACTTGTATGTCTCAACATTCCTAGACTTTCTAGTCTAACCTAAACGAAGTTGACTCTAGTATTTAATCAAGCGACTTTAAATGAGTTTTAACACACTAAAATATGACAACCAAACTTGACATACCAACGCTTGGTGAGTTCAACCGAGCTATGCTCTAACAGGTGAGACTGGATCACCTTGTCTTATACCTTTTTACGCTTTTGAAGTATCCTGCAGCACTACCATTAATAAGCACAGAGAATCTTGAAAATTCAACGCATCTTATAATCCAGGCTCTCCATATATCACCAAACCCCATAATGTGCATCTTCATTCTTTGAAATATTTATCATAATACTAAAGTTGTCCGACATGTCTCAGTAGATAAAATGGTAGAAAATATAAGTAAATAGGATAGTCAATCTTTATATACCTTTGTTTAAGAAGTTACATTGACGCCTAATCTACCCATGTAGGGATCGGTTCTCTCTCTTCTTTTTCTCTCTTAACACAAAAAGGGGACCACTTCTTTTTCCCTTTTTCTCTAAGAGGTGTGCTGTCCCGCGCAGCTGCGTAGGACGCCTTTATAAGCAAACAGGTTGTCGATCATTGAATGTTATTAGATCTCGTAATTGTTATTTTCAAGAATAATTTCTCAAAGTAATCCAATCTCTTTGTTCTTAAGAATTCTATGACTAAGTTTAGCTTTCCGTTGTTGTTATTCTTGATGGTGATCTGATATTATAAGAAGTACTCCTTTTCTACTTAAGAATTCTATGACAAATTTGTGTTATGTTTCATGATTATGTTAGGGTTATTTAGATAAATAACCACCTGTCAATTTCTAAGAAAATTTATACTCAAAATGTTCCACCAAAACCAAATTCACCAAAATCCCAGAAAGTTAGACTCCATTAACAACATTGTGTCCCACTAAGTTCCAAAAACTTGAACAAAAAAATTAACTAGTTTTCTGTAAACTAGTTTAAAATGGAAAGATTATTGTTTTTATATTTATTTTCTATTTGATTTATATGATGATTATCAAAGCAAGAAATTAACGTTTCAAAAACAAAAAATCAAAGCAAGAAGATGAAGGTTCGTAGAAGAAGAAGACAAAGAAAATAATGTTACAGAGAGAAGTTTAGATATAGGAAAGAAGAGATAATATCTTGGTTATTTTAAAAAAATAATGTATTTAGAAGATCTTGTAACATCCAAGGGCTAGCAACCCTCTTTCTTATAAAGGCATCCCACGCAGCTGCGCGGGATAGCACGACTCTTTCTCTAATACTATCAAATGAATAGGACCAAAGATTAATTAGGAAAAAATATGAAAAAGTGGCTACAATGATTAGTTTTATTAATCTTTGTGCAAACCAAACACCTATTTTTTTTTTTAGAAAGGAGGGAGTAGCATTATGAGATATTAAATAATTTTTTTATTATGAGGTATTTATTTGGATAATTAAGTCATTATGAAAAAATTAGAGGGATTTGGATAATTTTTTATTATGAGGTATTTATTATGAGAAATTAATAAAAAAATTATCATTAGAAAATTAGAGGGATAATAATAATTTAATAAGCAAATTAATATCGTTGGATTATTTCTAACTTTCAAAGATATCACTTTTGTAGACAACCACATCCGCTAATTTATCAATTGGGAGAAAAAATCCAAACCGCTCTTTATTTAGTCTAACTTAGCCAAACATTGTTTTGTATTATAGATGAAATGAAATAAAATAAAATAAAATAAAATAAAAGAGAATAAAGATTATCTTCAAGTATTTTGGAAGTCTTTCAAAATCTTACATATTGCAAGACTTTCATCAAGGCATATCTTGAAAGTAGGTAAGTATGCAAAGTCTTTGAATTTTCATGTTTACAACGAGTAATACAAACTTTAGAAGACTTTTTTACAATTTATAACCAATAACACAGACATTGAAAGAGATTTTAAAAATAGACACAATATTTTGGAAATCCATTAAAATATTTAGAAATCACCCAAAGTATTTATTAAGTAAATTCCCATAAGAATCAAGAAACAAATATAGTAGTTTTAGAAATCATAATGATTAATTCAATTACAACTTACACATAAAGAAACTCCTTCAGTCGGGTTTGCACATACCAAAAATGTTTCCTCCATTGATGGATTTGAATCTGCTAACAAAAAATAAAGCCCAAAAAATTAAGGATCAATTTAATCATACATAGTTCCATTTTTAACAACTGTAAAGAAGAACAAAAAATCTTTACCTATTACCATTGTTTTGAGCTCATCTCTTTCATCAACTTTGCACCTTATGTTTAACATCCCTGCACCATTGAAATAGTCAACAACTATATTGTATGACAAATTGTACTGAGAAATTTCATTAAAGGCTATATGCTACTGACCTAGCTTTTCTTTAGATGCTAGCTCTAAAATAAAACTACATCTTCTTCTTCTTTTTCCATAACGTATGAACAATAAAGAGATATTAGAATGCAAACGAAACTATTTTTGAAAACTCGAATCAACATGATTGAATAGTAGATATATGGTGCTAGAGTACCTCTTAATCCTCCAATGCGTCGATCAAAATTCAAATAAAAAACACGTGTTAAATCAAAATTTAAACATGATTTTAAATTGATTCGAAAACTTACCAAATTTGAGAATATGATTGATTTGTAGTCTCTTCTATTATTTTAGCCTTTTAGGGTTCTATTTGAGAGGGAGAGGAGGTGAGACAGACATAGATGATTTTGAATTTGTTTATGAAAATCAAGACATAAGTAATAAAAATATTTTTTTTCTTTGGTTTCTTTAACAATGGGAATTCACGAATTTAGCCTCAAATTATTTTTATTTTGTTTTATACGAGGGTATATTGTAGTAAAAAAGTCTCAAATGACCTCTTTGCATAATTAGCTAAATAAATAAAGATAAAATTTCTTCGGGTTACTTCCTATGAAAAGTTTGTCCAAACTCACTTGGGTGGTAAAAAATCATCCGCCAAAATATATATTCTTAATCCTAGGTTGACGATTGAGGTTCCATCTGGGTTTTAATAAAACCCTAAGCGGCAAAATAAGTGCTGCCTATACCAAGCAACACTTATTTTGTCATTTATTGCAGACTTTCTTACACTAGTTAAATAGTGTCCGAATGAATTTGGAAGAATCATTGTTTTATCTGCTTTCGTTGCAACATTGCTAATAGGAGTACCAGATTACAGGAGAGGGTACCAAAGTCCATATAAGACAAAATATTTTTCAATTTATCTTATCTGAATTCCAGTACCTTTCTTAGTAATCCAGTACCCCCTGTAGCAGCCATGCTTTCATTGTGGGAACTAATTTAATCAAATTTGTCACGCTACTTTTGAGCAAGTCTTATGGTGGAAGAATTCCATCTTCCAAATTTGATGACACCTAAGCATTTGGAATTGATCATGAAAGTTCAAGTTTAATGGTGGAAAATAAAATTAATTCCAAAACATAATTCAGAATGGCGTTGAATTGAAAAGAAGATTTAGAAATAAAGCCAACCACAAAATTGAGCGCGACTCAAAATTGCGTTTAACGCCATTTAAATTGTCACTTTTTTGGATTCCAAGGTATCTTCCATGAAACCTTGAATATGACTCGTAAAAAATGTGGATAATCCCAATTTGGTAGCCATCAAACTTGACATTCCACACTTTTTCGAAACTTGGAATAGTCTGGATTCCACCATAAGACTTACCTTTACTCAAGGTTTGAAAAACGGCCGTTATAACGGTCACGCCTATATAGCATGCCCGTGATGCTCACCGATATGCGTGCCTAAATAACACCGATAAATAGGAAAAAACGGTGTTATTTAGACCCGTTATAACCGTTTTCACGCATGTGATTTCCGTTTTTCTAAAATTGATATTTCCATTTTTTTCTTCTAAATAACATTTTAACACAAGTTTTTTAGACCGTATTTTCCGTTTTCACACCCGTTATACCCGTTTTTTAGGAAAACAAAAATTAAGTTGGAGAAATTCTTGTGCAATTTTTATTTTCAAACTTACAACCAGAATTTTATAAATAATACAAAGGTATCATGTACGGTACGGGATACCTATATGATTAAACACTTCAAATTTATAAACTTACAATAAGTAACCTAGTGCAGTAGTGCTTGAAATTTTAAAACTTAAACAAACCAACTTGAACCAGCATTATTTTTCGACTTATTCAAGTATTGTCTATTTTCTCGGTGATTCTTAGTTGATTCCTCCTCCTTCTCCTCATATTGGTTCTCGTAATGCATCTGGCTGTCGTAATTAACAGTATCGTCATCGTCATAACGATAGTCTTCTTCCTCATCATCATTACGATTATCTACTTCATTATTGATATCAATATTGGAATTATACTCTTCATTAATTCCTCGGGTATCTTCTTCTGGATGATCGAAAGTGTAATGAGAATTGTATATGGGATTTACATTTTCATGACCTTGTGTATTGTCTCCAAATATTATATTACCAAAGTCATAAACAAAGTTACTCACCAGCAACCTTTGATATGGGATTTCAACTTCTGGATCATGTCATTCATATGGTGGAGGGAGAGGCTCTGGATAATTAGCCGCTTCCTCTTCCAATTCATTTAACTAATGTACTTCCTGAGGTAAAACGGGTGTTTCGTTATCCCCTGCTATCCAGTCAAGCATATTGTCATCTGTCAGCAGGCTATGAACATCGTGGACATCGATGTTATGTCGCTTTGCTTTACCTTGAACTCTTTGATGCTCCAATCTTAAATTGTACTGAACATACACCAGATCATTTATTCTTGACGAAACTAAACGGTTGTGTAGTTTGGTGTGGATTCTTTTAAACACACTCCAATTCCTCTCGGATCTAGACGATGTGTTTGTATGGCTTAGTATCTTTACCGCAATCCTATGGAGTGATGGAAACTGAGCACCATAGGACAACCACCAGCTTACAGGATCATCTTGCAGAGTAGCCAATCTTGCTGACGGTGATGCAAATTGTCCTTGCATCATTTGCATTCGTCCCGCCTAAAAAATCATAAAACTGTTAATAGAAATTCATATAATTACGAAATTAATTGTTAATAAAAATTCACACCTCTAGCATGCATGTCGCTTGTTCTTGAGGGCTACTAATCATTTTTGATAAAACTTCATTGAGACAAACTTGGGGATGAGAAATTTCATTGTTGATGAGATTGGCTGCTGGGTTGTAGATATAATATGGATTCAGAAATGCGCCGCAGCATGAAGAGGAGAACTCAACTGATCTTTCCATCATCGGTTTATCACACCTACAATAGAATATTTCGAGTTGATCCCAAACCCATTTGTATAGTTTCCACACATGTAGCAAGTGCATGAAACAAATAACCCATAGTAGGTTTATCTGAATCCAAGAAACGGACCATTTTCAATAAAGGACCAACCATCATGCATGCATTTTTGCATTGTGCCAAAACATCTCATTCAAAATAATGTTTTTCACATCTTTAGCCGTACGAGTTTTTCCCTCTGGCGATTTCACAAATTCTTGGTCTACAAAAAGACTCTCGATTGCATTACGTTGATCAATGATACTTTTGATTGCGATAAAGCCCTTGCTCAATTTTTTTTTTAAAAATGGGTTGAAAGCCCAAAGGTTATATTAAAGTTTAAACCTCAAAGAGGTTTAAAACCTACAAGCCTAGGTAGCTAGGAAAAGAAAGGGAAAAATCCCCCCACCCTGATGCTGATGAGTTTCGAACTCAGGTCGCTGGTATCATCACCCAACTACTTTACCACTGTACCACAGTGGCATCTGCAAGCCCTTGCTCAGTTTTTTTTTTGTTTTTTTGAAAAGAAGGTTCCATTATTTTATTAAACATGAATTTCTCTGGGGTAGGGGATCCCCATTGAATCATTCGTTACAATTACATTTAGGAAATCAGGGCACGTGTGCTCCCAAATATTTTTTGATATGTTGTTATTGTTGTTTCCAACTTGTAGTTGTTTCTTTGCCGCATAGTTTGCTAGTCCATATGCTGCTAGTTCGCTTCTCTATATGTGTGTGTGATCACGTATTGCTCAATTTGTTGAAGATGGCTGCGTATCTCCTGTAACATAGATTGAATGATCCATGGGGCTTTCGAGGTTTGCTGCACAATTAGAGTCAACAAAGTTGTCGAGTCTGTTTTAAATTGTATTTTGTGCCATTCCTTTGTAACCGCCATTCTAGTAGCTAAGAGTAATGCCCAAGTTTCCGCTGCTAGAGTCGTTGTTTTACCAATTGGTGCCGCCATTGCCATGACGACTGCGCCATGTGCGTCTCTGCAAATCCATCCTATACCTGCCACTTCCGGGGTACCTTGTTGGTCACTTTTGCTAGCTCCATCTGTATTTATTTTCAGCCAGTTTGTTGTTTGTGTGTTCCATTTAACCCAAATAATTGCATTGTTCCTTCTTGACTGTTGTTTGACTTCCCGTTGGGTGTGGATGTTATGCTGTGTGGCCCATTTGTATTCTTAACTAAGCAGCATAGCTATATGGAATGTTTGTTTTGGTGTTTGGATTATGTTGTTGTAAACTTTTGCGTTTCTCGCTAGCCATATATTCCACAGCATGAAACAGCACAACGTGAATTCCTTTTGGTGTGTGTGTATCTTCAAGAATTCTTCAAAATTTATTGGTGGCCGCAATTTTGGTGTTGTTATGGCTCCTCCTCTTCGTTGTTGATTGTGCTGTCCTACTCGATCCTGTTGTTGCAGTTGACAGGTGATAGCCGGTAGTGGGTGTGGCGGTAGAATAATATCATTATAGGTGTTGTGCTTTTCTGCATTGTTGTTGGTATGTTTACACAAGAGTTCCCATGCTACTTTGGCCATGAGGCATTCAAATAAACAATGTTGGACTGTCTCAGGTTGTATGTTGCATATAGGACATATGTTGGTGGTTGTTATATGTCTATAATGCAAGGCTGCAAACGTAGGTAGTCCATCATGACGGACTTTCCAGAGGAAAAGTCTGAGTTTTTTAGGGCAATCGTCTTTCCAAACAATTTTGTACCTTTGTTCCGTGGAGTTGGCACTAGTTGGTTGGTGAGTATTGTTTGTGGCTGCTTGTGTTTGTAGTAGAACTTCATATCCACTTTTGGCCGTATATTGCCTTTTTTTGGCATGAGGCCATATTGGTTTGTCTGGGACTGGCGGATTCGGGATATGCATGGCTCTGATTGAGTTACTGATGTTCGATGGGAAAATCTGTTCTAACATGTTGGTATTCCAATTAAATGAGTGTGGTTCAATTAATGTACTAACCATGTTGTTTCCTGAATTTCCCACAGCGAACGTGTTTGCATGCATGGGTATCCAGTTTTCATTAATTGTAGTTGACTTTCCATCGCCTATCTGAATTGCATAATTTGCCTGCACAAAGGGAGCGACTTTGGTTAGAGTTTTCCACGCCGGGCTTGCTGCTGTTTGAGGCGTTGGTATTCTTCTCAAAATTGAATCCTGCTGCATGTACTTGGATCTATACATGTTGTTGCAGATCGTATCTGGTTTAGCATGTATCTGCCAAATCCTTTTACCCAAAAGAGCAGAATTGTGTTTCCTTGCATTCCTTATTCCGAGGCCTCCTTGTCTTATTGGGAGATTGATTTTCTCTTTGCCAATCATATGCAGTTTTTTGTTTGCTTTATCATGACCCCAGAAGAAGTTTTGCGCAATCAAGTCAATTTTGTGGTGGACATGTGCCGGTAGCAATTGAGTTTGCATAATATGGTTAGATGTTGGTAGAAGGCTTGAGTTTATGAGAAGCCATCTACCTGCTTGACACTTCGCCATCCATCATTTGGCCTTTCTTTCCAGTCTTTGAAGAAGTTGGGCAAAAATTGGTGAAGAGTTTCTTCCTTGCTAGAACTCCACACCTAAGTATTTAGGTTGGTTGTGAGTTGTTGGTATGTTGAAACTTGTTGACAACCAATCTGTAGTACTCTGGGTTGTATTTGGATGGTGTATGATGACTGATTTCTGTAAATTGATTGCTTGTCCTGCTGAAGTAGAATAACTATGTAAAATGTTGTTGAGGTTATCACAAGTCTTCTGATCAGCTGAGCAAGTGATGAGTAAGTCATCTGCATACATTAGGTGAAGTATAGATGGAGTTCTTGTTGAAATGCTCAATCCTTTCAACCTGCCTTCATTCTCTAAGAGAGCTAGATTGGTAGACAGAATTTCAGCACACATAATGAATATGTATGGTGACAAAGGATCACCTTGTCTAAGGCCTTTCTTTGGCTGAATGTGCCCCTGTGGAGTTCCATTGATATTGATGGAGTATGTCACTGAAGTTATGCACAACATTATGTATTCCACAAACTTAGCTGGAAAACCCAGAGATCTTAGGGTTTGTCTCACAAAACCCTAGTCTAGACTGTCATAAGCTTTTTTGATATCTAGTTTCATGGAAATTTTTGGGTTTTTTGTTGGTGGAGTGGATCTAATGTGGTGGAAAATCTCAGTGGCTATGGCTATGTTATCATGTATTTCTCTATTTGGAACAAATGCACTTTGATATGGACTGATCATGAATTGTAGTATTGGTCTCAATCTATCCACCAGCAATTTGGATATAATTTTGTAAACTACATTACAGAGTCCAATGGGCCTGAATTCATTTGGATTGTTTGGGTTTTCTGATTTTAGGATGATTGTGATGTTGGTGTGATTGAAAGGTGTTGCTAGTTCTACTTTCTCAAAAAAAAATGGTCACCAGATGGATAATTTGGGTATTGGTTGTGTCCCAAAAAACTTTAAAGAACTTACTTGTGTATCCATCTGGTCCTGGAGATTATTCTGATCCAATGCTTAGCAGAGCTTTGTGAATTTCCTCTGTAGTTGGTGGTTTCAATATTTGGTTGCAGTGAAATTGTGAGATTCTTGGGGAAACGTTGGTGAATAATTGCATATCCATCACTATTGGCTCTGCTATGTATTGTTGTTTAAAATTTTGTACCATCACTGTCACAATTTTTCTTTGGTTTTAGACCCATATGTTGTTGGAATCTTGGAGTTGGTAAATGTGGTTTATTCTATGGTTGATAGTGGCTTTGGTGTGGAGAAACCTAGTGTTGAGATCACCATTTTTTAACCACTCAATTCGTGCTCTCTGCTTCCAATATGCATCATGGCAGTGAAGTAGCATTAAATTCGAGTTTATTGTGTCTCTCTCATGTTGTAGCCAGAACTTTAATTCATTGCCAGTTGTTGTTGCGCACTTTGACTGTGCCAGTTGGATTTGGAATTCTACTTCCTTTAGCAGGTCAGGTAGGTGACCAAAAGTTTGCTTGTGCCATTGTTGTAGAGCTATGGCAGTGTCCTTCATCCTTAGTTATAGATTGTGTCCCACATCCTCTGTGTCATCATGTGAATTTGGTTGTTGCCAAGCTATTATTACTATATCTTTCATTTGTGGATGTAAAAACCACAGATGTTCGATACGGAAGTTTTTTGTATGCCTTCTGGCCATGGCTCTTTCTTGTAGCAACAGTGGTGCATGATCTGAACCAATTCTTGGTAGATGTCTGAGCAAAGCATGTGGGTGATTATCTAGCCATTGTTGGGTTGCAAGTCCTCTGTCTAGTCTCTCCATGATAAAGTTCCCATCAATTTGGTTGTTGGTCCAAGTGTATGCATCTACCTGAAAGCCTAAATCAATAAGGCCATGAGTATTGATGAAATTGTTGAAAATTCTAACCTGACTATTTGTCACAGGTCTTCCTCCTTTCTTCTCATGTTGTTCTATTATTTCATTGAAATCTCCCATAAGTAGCCATGGGACTGTTGGTGGAGAAACAATGTTGTTGAAATTTTGCCATAAGTTCATTCTTGGAGTTGGTTGCGGAGGTCCATACACGCCAGTAAACATCCAAGGTTGAGCAGATTGAGGTTGATTTGGAGTGATGTAGGCATGCATAACATTTTTGTTTTCCACTAAAACTGAGACATTAAGGTGGGATGTCCACATCAAGCAGAGGCCACCTTTATGTCCCTCACAAGGTATAGTAAAAGACCCAAAAACCCCTAAAGAAGTTCCCGAAAAAGACATATGCGAAACAGAAGCTAAAGTTTCAGACAAGAAAATTAAAGAAGGTCTAAATTTGAGCGTGTAATCGCGCAATTTAGCTACTGTCAAGGTATTGTGAATACCTTGATAGTTCCAGGATATGTAACTCATTGCCTATGCGGGTGTTGGTCCAAGCCAACACCTCGTGAAAGTTTTTGATCATCGGTTGTGACGGTCCTTTCATCAAAGGATAGTCTCCAAGCTGGTTTGGCTGAAGCAGTCTGATGGCTGGATCTATTCTCATTGTGCATCTCAGCAGCTGTGTGAATTCTTTGGTTTGGTGGGGTGTCAGCAACAGTAGGTGTTTGCAATTGTTGAGTATGTCCTCTTGTGCTCATTGGTTTTCTGCTCCTTGGAGTTGGTATTTCAAATGTCGGTGCTCTAGGTCGTGCTGTTTGTTGTAGTTCCAACTGTGCTATGGAAACATATTTGCGTGCTTTAGCTGGTGGAGGTTGTGCCACAAATTCTGGTGTGTTAGGGAGCATGAGATGTTCTGGTAGCCTTGTAGGTGATTTAACAGTCCTTCTTTTGTAGGTTCTCAATGACTTCATTATTTCATGATGATTCTCCGGTCCAGCATTTGTAGTGACAATTACCTCCGGCTTTCCATTGACGTTATGTACTAAAAGGTTCACTTTGGCATCCTTGCGTTGTAACACATTCAATAGCACTTTAGTATAGTCATTTATGAAAAAAGCCAGCATTCTATTAATACCCGGCTTTGCTTTGGGTTATGGTGGAGTAACCGGTTTCGGGTCCTGGTGTTGATCCGTTGAACTCGAATCAATTATATGGACTTCATCAGAGTGGGCTTTTTCTTTGCCTTTGTCACTGGGCTTTTGCTTGACTTGGTTATCACTTTGGTGCTGGTGGTTCTCCACATGTGCAGCAAGTCCATTTGTTCTTTGAGCTGGCATGGCTGACATGGCAATATGTGGTCCCTGCTGATCAGATATTTTTCCGATATTCCTTAATGTTGTAGAAGATTTTCCAGTTGCTTTTGCATGGGCACAGTCTTTATTGCATTCTTTTTGCGGCTGAGGCAGCTGGCTTGTGTCAGTGGCTTTGTCAGTCTTTGTTTGCTGCTTTACCGGGTTCCAAGCTAAACCGCGATGAGTCATTTCTTCTGAGAGACGAGCTGGGAACGGTGGTGGGTTAGATGACTCAGTAACCCTAACTTCCTGAGTTTTCGCTTGTTGCGAATTTTGGCCCGGTTCTGTGATGATCTTTCCTCGTTGTTGGTGGTGCGGAAGAGAGTCAGGCTGCTGAGATTCTTAACTTTGTTCTTTTACATGTTCATCTCTGCTGGATGATGGTTCACCCATGAACAAGTTTGAAGATCGATATTCTTGCATGAAGTTCACTCTTGATGTTCTCGAGGTTGAGGCCTCCATCTTGGCGTTGAGTTTTCAATATGGGAAATTTGGGAATTTCTTGTTGTTCATCACCTGTTCTACTCCTAAGAAATTTGTGTAGTCTTTGAAGACATGCCCTGGGAATCCACATAGAAAACATAACACAAGAATGTTCTCGTAGGAGAACTGAACCCATACTCCTTTGCCAATATTTAACATCACTCCTGGCATGAATGGCTTGTTTAGATCCATCATAACGTAAACTCTTGGTGGTGAACTATCTAGATCGATTTGCAGCACTGTTCCTGTCTCAGATCGTTCTATTAGATCTTTAATCGAGTCTTCATCAGTAAAAAATCTTGGGAGATTTAGAACTTGAAGCCAAAATGGAGAGAATTTAAAAAAATTGTTTGGGTGTTGAAGAAAAAAATTCCAATCTTTAAATAAGATGACATGCGGTCCTGCTATCCATGGATGGTTTGCAAGTATGAAGTCTTTATCTCTCTGATATTTTAGAGACATCTGAATGACATGCAGAGTTGAACTCGTTTCGATGTGATGGATCTGGATGGGGAAAGTCTGCTAGCCAAAGCCCTTTTGAATTGAAAGAAATCAACATATCCTCCTACAACTTTAACCGCTACACTGTGTTCGTTATGAGATTGCATGAGGCTCTGCATTCTTTCCGCTAGCTGGAAGATTGGTATATGCAGTTCTTTTTTCTTCTGGAAAAAGGTTGATTTGATGTTGGTTTTTGGTGTGATTTTGATATGGTTTGATTTACTGGTTCCTTTCTGTTTATGATGTTGTGGTGATTGTTTCTGAGTAAAGTTTTGATTGGAGTGATCTTTTTTGTTAAAGGTCTCGGTGCTGCTCGAGACAGATGCGGATGAAAAGGAGAAGAAGGTTTGATTAGAATCAGTAGAAAGGTTTTGATTCTTCTTCTTTTGGGTATCTTTTTGAGGGGATGAATCTTCTTGGAAAAACACGCATGGTGTCTGTTGCGAGTTTCCAAGTTGCTTTTCAGTGCAGGTGGTGTGAAGCAATGGATTTTGTAGGTTTGTTGTCGAGGTGGCGAGACTAGGATTGGTGGTGGAGGGAGGTGCTTGGTTTTCCATTGGTGCTCATAGGAGGTGATGATAGAGAACGAATAAAAAATCTCAGTGATTCAGACACAAATTAGTCTTGTGAGAATTAACTCCAGTTGTGTTTCCCAATTCGTCTAAATTTTGCACGAATCTAGGGTGAAAACTTAACTATTTGGAGAATGATTGTTCGATGAACAAGAAGCAAAATCGGTGTTTATATGACGAATTTAGTTTTCCTTGACTCTAGTCACTGCCAACAGCCCTCATATCTTTTTCTGTGAATTAGCCCCTTGCTCAGTTGCTATTGCCATCAAGTAAAATATTAAAAGGAAAAGTAAAAAAAATTAAAAAAAAATTAAAAAAAAATTAAAAAAAAAAGATATAGGAAAGAGCCATCATGGGTTCGGTTCAGGGTTCCACGCTAGCGAGGAGAAAGCGTGAAATGCCGTAGACTTCCTCCGGCCCCGAAGTCAAAAATCTACTCTGCTCTATCTCTAAGCTCCCCTCGTCAGTTCAGTTGTTCAAGGGGCGACCTTTTATTCCTCTTCTCTACTTCTACATCTTCTTTTCATTCGATTGGGAATTAGGTTTCAGGGTTTACAGATTGACTGAAGATGATGATCATGGATCGTAACAGATCCAGATATCTTCATCGCCAAAGTACAATTCTATTTCTACAACTCATCTCCATATTCTTCCTGGTAAATTCAATTATCTTAAGTTTGATTGATAATAGTTGTAGTAACAGTTCTTGTTAATCAAAATCACTTCATTTTCACGAAATTCAACATTATACAAACAACCTAATTTTGATTTAGGAACCAGCACAAGCAATATGTAGTGTTAGTTCTAGCTAGGGTTTCATCTCATTGTTTGGAAACTTTCATTTGTGATGTTGTATACATGTTCTTTATCTCTACTGATTGAATTGCTGGATTGGTGATATGTACTCTTGTTTATTCAGTGCCTAGTAACAGGGTCACACGGGGCTTCTTCGGTGGGATCTCGTAAAACTGGGAAATCATCATCAGTGTTTTCCTTGTTTAATCTTAAAGAAAGGAGTAAATTCTGGAGCGAGTCTGTCTTGCACTCTGGTAAGTACTGCTGCATTCACTCTTCATTGTTGCTTTCAAAAAAAAAATCGCTGCTGTTATGAACTTGCATTGTAATTATTTGTTAGATGTTGAGGATCTGGAAACTTCAAGCCCTGGAAAGGCGAGTCTCCAGAACTACACCAAGGCAGGTAAATATCACACTTCGTTATTCGTTGTACAAACTTGATACCGAGTTTCATTGGAAACCATTAGTCTGCTTAAGCAATCTGATGATTTTGATCTCGTGTTTAGGCAGTGTTGCTGGTTATATGAAGCTTCTCGAAGTCGATTCTTTATACCTTCCAGTCCCTGTCAATTTTATTTTCATAGGATTTGAAGGAAAAGGGAACCATGGTAACATTTTTTTAATCATCTACTTCTGTTTGTTAGTTAATCTCTATAGATTACTTACTCCTAACCATCTACGGCTTACCTATCATTTTTTGCTTGCCGCCTCTCTCTTAGACTTCAAGCTTGGTCCGGATGAACTTGAGCGTTGGTTTACTAAGATTGATCACATATTTGAACATACACGAATTCCACCTATTGGAGAATCTCTCAGTCCATTTTACAAGATTGCCGTGGATAAATCACGTCGTCATCATCAGCTTCCTGTTGTCAGTCACGTAAATTACAAGTAATATCTTCTCATCTCGCACTGTTTTCATTATTTAAGCTAGATTCTTACATGTTGCTTTCAATAACTGTATACGTTTAAATCTTTATTCCAGAACAGAAAAATTGTCTTCTGTTGACTATAACTAATAATAATCCATATATTTTTTCACTAAATTTTGTCTTCTTTGGTGAAACTAACTATACACATGTTAGAGTGCAGTTTTTCTGTACATGCGATACAAATGGGAGAAAAGGTGACGTCTGTTTTTGAGCATGCCATAAAGTCCCTATCTCGCAAGGATAATATATCAGATACCAGGTAGAGTTCTGAGTCTAATTACTTATTATCTGAAATTTATGTATTTGACATGACAGGTTGCTTATACATGTTCCTTTTGTAATGTTTCCAGTGATGATGAAAATGTTCTTTGGCAAGTAGATATGGAGACCATGGACTTGATTTACACAAGCCTGGTCGAATACCTTCAGCTTGAGGATGCATACAATGTTTTCATCTTGAATCCCAAACGCAACATAAGAGCTAAATATGGTTACAGGTGGGTATTCTAGTAATCACAAGCTGTTCACGGACTTGTGTGATCCTTAATTCCTAGGTTTCACATGTACATTTGCAGTATATGAAAATCAGTGCACCTTACCTTGCAAGCTCTATATAGCTTCCTTGGGTTCAAAACTGATGTGTTATATTTGGAATGAAGATAGGTAACTTTGTAGTTCTACCATCTAAATTGTTCTGAAGGGTAGAAAGATGTCATACTCAATAAATATGGGCATGTCTCTTCTGCACCCTTGGCTATTGACATGGGGTGACTGGTCAAGTCATGGAGTGAGAAGCAAGCGTATATGAACCTGTGATTACATGACAGAATAGCGTGGAAAAGGTGACTATCGAGAACAATAGGGATGATTTAGTGATCTCTTGTGCGTATGACTTCCTGTCCTGTTCATTAGTAGTTGGCCCTGTTTCTCTACTGTAGATTGAATAGTCGAAGTTCTCATGCCTCCAAATCCAGCTCCTGCTACTCTTTATGCCATATTGTTATGTCAAAGACTCAAAGCCCATAGCAGTTATTATTTGATGTAAATGCTGATTTATTTTTATCATATAAATTTTCATGAAATTCCAGTAAAATTAGCTTGTCTCCTCTTGTGGCAGTCCATTTTCGTAGTTTATTTTATCTCTTTTCTGATGGTGAAGTATCATATGTTTTCAGGAGAGGCTTATCTGAGTCGGAAATAGATTTCCTTAAAGAGGTACTTGATTGTGGCATTCATTAAACAGTTCTATTTTAACCCGCATTTAGTTTTGATGCATCTTATAGTATTTGAATGGGTGCACCTGTTAAAAAATGTACTGTCTTGATATATGGATATTATGCTTCCATATGCAGAATAGGAGGCATTTTCCTGTCCACGTTACACACTCACAGATGTTTTTTTTAACAGAATATACCATTGCAAAAAAAGATTCTTCAGTCAGGAGGCAAGCAAGGAAGCATGTTTGGTAGGTTCAGTCAACATGTCTTCTTCATTTATTATGAGTATAGTTATAGCAGTATTTATGTTGTCATGTATGGTAGTCAAATGACATCCAGTCTAAAACTTACTGGTTCTCTTTTCAGCTCTTGACAAGATTAAACGACCTCTGTATGAAAAGCATCCAATGTTAAAGTTTGCCTGGACAACAACAGAAGACATTGATACCGTAAGTAATCACTAGGGCCTAGGCTTCTAATATTTCTTATGCATTTAGGTCATACTCTACCACAGTAGCTGTCCTAATACTGACATTACGGTGGTTTGAGTTTGGGCCCATCTAATCTATAATTTTTGTGTTGTTGTCCTGTTTCCAGGTAGAATGGTCTGACATCTGCGTAGAAGCTTTAGAAAATTATGACAAGTTACACCATGGAAACGAAACTGCTGATATCATACAAAGGCAGGTCTTGCAGGTGTGCCTTTACTCTCTCCCTACCTAGGTCAATGTTGCCAACTTCCCATTGTGCTGGTGAAAGTCTGTTTTTTGATTCATTCAGTTACTCATATCCTTGTCTGTTGTTTTTTTGATAGTCAATGAATGGGAGAAATGAAGATACGAAGCTCCTCCTGGAGAAGGAGTTGAAATCTGGGGAACTAGCTGGCCTTCAGGCAGAGTGTCTGACAGACACATGGGTGGGAGGAAATAGGTGCTCTCTCTTTCTCTCTCGCCCCCTCTCTCCCCCTCTCCCCCTCTCTCTCCCGCTCTCCCTCCCTCCCTCGTTTCCTAAGCTAAGATATATCTCCCTGTCTAACGTTGTTCATGGGTTATTTTAGGTGGGCGTTTATTGACTTGAGTGCAGGACCTTTCACTTGGGGTCCTTCTGTTGGTGGAGAAGGTGTTCGCACAGTACATAGTTTACCAAATGTGACGAAAACCATTGGTGCTGTTGCAGGTAATACAGTCAAACTTGCTTCTTATCTCTAACTATTATGCATTTCAATGTAAAATTGTCATGTATCTTGCTGGTTAGTCATTGCCAGTCAATAAGTGGTTTATATACATTTGGTACAAATGAATTCTCGTGTTGAATAGCTGCAACATTTAACTTGGGGTTATCCTGTGACGTATTTTGAATAACACGTTTCGTAGTAAATAGCTCTAACTCAATAGTTTTTTCTTGGTCTCCAGAAATGACAGAAGAGGAAGCTGAAAATCATTTGCAAGGGGCAATTCAAGATAAGTTTGCAGTTTTGGGTGATGTACGTCTTTTACTCCATTCACTTTCAATTATTTTGTAGGAGCTATTGATACACAGATTTAGTCATGGTGGACCATCATCTTATTTTCTCTAGACGTAGTAGCAACGTGTCTGTATCTTTAATCCCTTTGATAAAACTTCATAACTTCATGGATCTTCTTGGAACTCTTTACTAGGATATGGTTATATAATTCTGGCTGGAGGTAGATTAGATTTCAATTCGGATCGTTTTTGCGTTATACAGATTTGTAAATTGGTAGATTAAATGCATACTTTAACGACATGACATTACTTGCAAATTGTTTATATGGTGCTGTCTTATTCCCGAACTTTGTTAAAATGGGATCATTTTTGGTTTTTGAATACTGGTTTGAACAAAATATGCTTCTTAATAATTCAGAAGGATCATCACGCTATCGATATCCTTTTAGCGGAAATTGATATATACGAGGCATTCGCATTCAAGCACTGCAAGGGAAGAAAGGTTAAGCTTGCACTTTGTGAAGGTAATCTCTGTTCTCATCTTCATACAAGCTTGATTGCATCCATCTAGGTGGTTTTCACAAACTGAAATTTTAAACCTTGACCATGATTTCACCCATTCACTTTATAGGCTTCCTTCCTTGGAGTGTTATCTAACTGAGATAGTCAGATGCTGCAACAATAGATTCAAACAAGATTTACTTGTTAAACTCATGTAGTCCTGATGATGTTGTGCACTTCCGTTATAATTGCAGAACTTGATGAAAGGATGGGGGATTTGAAAGATGAGCTGCAGACTTTTGAAGATGGAAAGTATGATGAAAGTCATAAGGCGAAGGCGCTGGATGCGTTAAAACGAATGGAAAGCTGGAATTTGTTTAGTGATACACTCGAGGTAAGCAGCTTATTGTTCTATAGCTTAAGGACTGTCACGTATTTGTATTATAAGTTATGGGAAGTCTTTTCAGGGGAAGGATAACAGAAAGGTGTTTGTTTGTCAGCGTGATGAGTGTCAATTGCTATACTAATATTCTTTCTTGTTTGTGAAACTTAATTTGCAAGTTATGAAACTTATCATGATACTGCTGTTTCTGTTCAGGAGTCCCAAAACTACACTGTGGCACGTGATACATTCCTTTCTGACCTTGGTGCTACTTTGTGGGGGTCTATGAGGCACATAATTTCTCCTTCAACTGCTGATGGATCATATCATCATTATGAGAAAATATCCTTTCAGCTGTTTTTTATCACACAAGAGGTACAGTGTCTCTATATTGCAAAATAAGAGGGTCCAAATTGTTGAAGTGATCTTAACTGTGTCTTATTGGTACAGAAAGTCAGGCACATGAAGAACTTACCTGTGGATCTTAAGGCTATCATGGACGGGCTTTCCTCCTTGTTGTTACCATCTCAGAAAGCCATGTTTAGTCCACACATGTATGTATATTTGGTTCATTATCATGTCTTTAGATATACGACTTCTTTAGATAGTAGGTTTTAAGAGTCTGGCGTATTTCAGGTCATGTGGGGTGTATGTATATTATGTTTATGCTTTGATACAACATAGCATAGTTTGCTTTGTTATTAATTCCTGGACTTAATACTAGCATGATTAATATCTTACCATCTTCATGATTATAGGTTGCCTCTTTCGGAAGACCCAGCTTTGGCCATGGCATTCTCAGTGGCGCGGCGTGCAGCAGCTGTCCCACTGCTGCTAGTCAACGGCACATATAGGACATCTGTTCGTTCTTATCTCGACACCTCCATTCTCCAACATCAGTTGCAGAGGATAAATGAACATGGTTCACTTAAAGGTATTCTTTAACCTCTATGGTTCGCTATTTTAAAGTACTGTTGTAAAACAGACTTCATTCACAATGACGTGCCTTATTGGTTCACTTGTTTGTTTTTGTAGTTTCTTTCCACAAATCGATGTATGCTAGACTTCGTTCAAAGTGACGTGTCTAATTGGTTCACTTTTTGTACTGTCAGTGCAGTATACAAATAACTTAAAATTTCAAAAACTATCGCACTCATCACTCGTTGTGACTTGTGAATGTTTAGTACGTGATAACCCCATTATAGTTACGTAATACCACAACATAGGTATCTCTTTTAATGTGCTTCTATTTTCCTGCTGACACTTCAAATTATAGCACAAACTCCTTGGTTCCTAGGAATATTACTGTTGGGTTTTGTATGGTAGCAGAAGAGAGATGTATTCAGTTTGCATTTTGGAAGCGTTGTGACTTTACGTGTTTTAACCATGTTTACCTCTAACATTTATGCTGGAATATAAACTTTGATTTGCTTTCATAATGCAGGAGAACATGCACAGAGCAGATCTACCCTAGAAGTTCCAATATTTTGGTTTATACACAATGATCCATTATTAGTTGACAAACACTATCAAGCAAAAGCTCTTTCTGATATGGTCATTGTTGTCCAGTCAGACCAAACATCCTGGGAAAGCCATCTGCAGTGTAATGGACGATCGGTTTTGTGGGACTTAAGGTTAAATATCTCTGGCACTTGCTATCAACTCTTTGGTGCTACGAACTTTTAGCAACATGCCCTTTAATATTTCGGAACTAATACTAAAGTTCTCTAGAATACTTGACGCTGGCCTGGATGTGTTATGTGAAATTGGTGAACCCAGTTATTGTTTGCAGACAAATGCTGATGGAGTTGTTTGTCAAAAATTCCATCCTGGATTTTTATGTGTGGGTCGATGAGGACCATTAGAGGCTGAATTGTCTATTAAAAAAAGTTGGAGATCAGGCCATGTTATTCCTTGAAAACTTATGTTGGTTATAACGTGAGGACTGGTGGATGCCCTCGGAATAAACTTCTTCATTTGTATGTTTTTGACTGGGGTCGATTGGTCAGTCTGCTAGTTATTGTCACAAATGGTCAAAAGCCCTTATTCTGGAAAAAATGCTGGTATTTAGAGATGTGATGACAAAAGAAATTGTTTCTAATATGAGGGAACTCAAAAGTTCATTATATCTGATAGCTAATGGAACATGTATTCTCGTAAAGGCGAAATTTGGTAGCTCTAGCTTCTAGCATGGTTGGTTTATATGTTACTCATGCCGTGTCATTATTCTTTTACAGGAGACCTCTGAAAGCTGCTTTAGCCTCTACTGCTGAACATCTAGCTGGTTTGCTTCCTCTTCATCTGGTTTACAGCCAAGCCCATGAAACTGCACTTGAGGTTTGTCATTTCTCTGTCCGTTGTGTTAGTAGTTTCATTTCCAAGTGTACTCAATAGTATCTGATTAATAAATAGATGAAGAGATCTTTGTGCTCCTTTTCTCTGCTGAAACTTAGGTTTCTTTATTTCATGCAGTCACTCTTATACGCCATTAAGGAATCTTCTCTTTGGTACTAATGCTTACGTGTTTTGATTGTATAGGACTGGATATGGTCAGTAGGTTGCAGTCCTTTGTCCATCACTTCTCCAGGTTGGCACGTATCTCAATTCCAGACTGATACCATTGCTCGAAGCTACATCATCACTACTCTTGAGGAGTCAATACAGCTTGTGAATTCAGCTATTCATCTCCTTGTCATGGAGCGTACTTGTATCCTTGCATTGGTTTCAGTAGTAGGGAAATTAGTATCACAATAGGTTCATCTTTTCTGTGCACCCCACGCATACTGTTACATGTTCAGCATATTGAGTCAAATTTAAGTGAAGGGTAATCATGAAATAATCTTGTTAGTGCCCATTTAGGGAAGAACCATTGATTCTATGTGCAGTAAATATGTTTCATCAAAATGAACCTTAACCAAAACATCAGCTGAAAAGACTTTTAAGCTCTTCCAATCTCAGGAGCGGGAGCTGGTGAACCATTACAACTCGGTTGTTAGTTTGTGGAGAAGAGTGAGTTTATTTCTCCTTGGTGCTTAAATTTGTGTTTTACCTGGCATCATCAATTTGATTCATTACTGAGAAAATCGAGTTCCAATTTTCAGATCTCAACTGTTACTGGGGAGTTGAGGTATGCAGACGCCTTAAGGTTGCTGTCTCTACTCGAGGAAAAATCAAAAGGGTCCAGCTCTAAACCCATCTCTTTTACTTAATGTTTTATGTTCAGTTATCCAGGGAGGTGTCAGACCTGGTGACTGAGATCCCGTACTAGATACATTAGTATCCGATGGTTGAACTTCATTCTCACATGCAGGTTTGCTGATTTCGTAAATACAACAATCGCCTCATTTCATCCAATTCACTGCACCAGAGGGAGGGAAGTTAAAGTAGAGTTTGACATGACAACAATACCTGCTTTCTTGATTGTGTTGGGTATTCTCTGGTTTGTTTTGAAGCCAAGAAGGCCCAAACCCAAAATCAATTAGAAAGCTAACAGTAGAGAGCAGATAGTCACAGATGAAACAACATTTTTTTTTTTTTTTTTTCCGCCAATGTCGCGTCGGTTACAGAAAAATTATAGTTATAGAGGTATAAACACTTGCAGAAAAGAGGAAAAATAAAATGTTGTATCGATTTTAATCAATTTTTTCTGTATCGATCCAATTCTCATGTTTAAGTCGTTCCATTGGTTTCCTAAGCTCCGCGAGAGTAACACAAGTGACACTACATGTTACGGCAGGATTGATCTGCTTAGTGACTAGTCCAACAACAAGTTTTCGTTTTTTTGCTCGACCAACGCATTTGTTATTACCGGACAGGTATTTGACCTAAAAAGAGAGAAAAAGTGAGTGATAAAACCCAAGCCAGAACCAAGGAGGTTTCATGTTTGATGACATGCCTAAAACCATTCTTTAAGAACAACTTTTATGGCTTGTAGTGGTGGTTCTGAGACACGCAAGCCTCTGGTGGAGGTTTCCCACAGTAGTCTTTTGGGTTTAAAACCAGTGGCCTACATAGTCGCCAAGCTTACATGGTCTATGTGTTTGGATACCACATGAAAATATAACTAGCGCAATTTTTCTTTACTGCTACTTCAGCTTGCCAAACTAATTTTAGCTTAATTAAACTGAAGACTTAAAAGTTAACTTGGAAGTCAAATTTAAGAATGGCTTACAAAAGTGATTTTTTTTCTTCGTAACTTTTTATAGCGCGTTTGGATACACATCCAAAAGTAACTTTTGTTTCTAGAAGTCAAAAAACAAGAAATTAGTCTGGGTATCAAATTTCAGAACGATTTCTAGAAGCAAAAAAGTTGACTTTTTGTGAAGCAAAATATCCTAGATTCTACTTCTGAAGCAGATGTACTTCTAATTCTGATATCCAAACGCACTCTTAGACTTATTTCTACTTCTGGTCGCCAAACGCGCTAATCTCCATCTAATAAAGTTAAAAATTAGCTTGGAAGTCGAATTACATATTTTTTTTTACTCCTCCTGGGGTCTCGGTGGTGAATCTGGTGATATTTGGATTTGACAACCGGATAAAGATGAACCTAGACGCATTTTCAGATGAAAGATAAAGATGAGCAAAATTAGGAGGAATTCCCTTATATTTAGAAAGATTAGAGATACTCAGCCAACTCATTTACAGAATCCATATTCTACCAAATACAGAAGAAAATTACAACAAACTGATAAAATAAGCAGTAAAAAACGTCAAAATACATTAGAACAAACAAAACTACCTTCTTAACCATAACGCCCCTAATTCTCTCCAATCAAAATATATACACAACACCCACGAAGAGAATTTCTTTATTCTGTATTTATTCCTCAACTACAGCAACAACCCTCTCCCCCTCTCCCTATCTGTCTCCGGCCGGCTGGTAAGTTTTCTTCTCCATCTCTGGCAGATCCCCTTTGTTTTGGTTTTTCTTTTAAATTTCTAGACGCATCTGGGTTTTGTGATTGATTCATCCATCTTTTTCTCGTTTTATGTTTACTCTATTTGATTACATTCATGGGGTATGATTAGTTTTATCATCCAGAATCAGAGTTTTAGTCTTTCACTAGTTGTTGTATGTATGTATCTGTTAACAATTTTGTCTTTGTGCAGTTTACACTAATTGCCCTAATTAAAATTCACATTCAACTCCTTTGATTGATGATGGTTTAACAGTTATCTTGTTGGTTGACTGATTGATTGTAGGTTTCATTGTTGTTAATTTGGTTTCACTGTTGTTGAGCAATGGCCGTCAAGCCTGTAACTATTACCCTCTCTGTGGCATTCGTCGGCATAGTTTCCTTTATACTTGGAATTGTTGCTGAGAACAAAAAGGTTTATTTCTTAACTAGTTGTATTTATTTCTTAATGTCTGCTTATTTCTTAATGTCTGCAAACTACGATTTAGTGTTTAATGTAGATTTGTTGGTCTGATCTCACAATCATATGTATTTTTCGATCAGCCTGCTGCTGGAATTCCCTTGGCCGGAGTTGGTGAAACCATTTGCAAATTTCCATCAGACCCAACTGTGGTTTTAGGGAGTTTATCAGTTGTAGCTCTTTTCATCTGCACCGGTCTTGGATTCGTTTCTGTGTTTTACCCTTACAAAGGCCAATCTGTTCCTAAAGAGGCATTGTTCCAAAGCACAGTCTTAGTTGTCTTCATCTGGGTTGCTGTGTAAGTAAAGAATGCACTGGATTTTTATTTTTATTTTGATGAATGTTGGTTTTTGTCCTCGAGTTCATTTGTGCCGTGGTTGTTTTGATGAAACAGGATAAATTCTTTCTTTGGAGGTCTATTGATGCTGTGGGCAACAATTGTCGAAAGCCTTCACCACATGAACAACGTGCATCACTCAACTGACTATGCCTGCCCTACAGCCAAGACTGGGTTATTTGGAGGAGCTGCATTTCTGTGCCTCAATGCAATGCTGTTTTGGTTGATTTGCCAAATGTTGACACACAATGCTAGAGAGGACTACCTCGAAGTGGATAACAAGGGTGATTATGGACAGGTTCTTGCTACCACTGACTATGAAGCCAAGGTATAGAGAGTGATGACGTAGTTATGCTAAAAAAAGAAGCAAACTACCATTCATTAGCTATATTATTACATTTTCTTAGTTGCTGTACATATAAACTTCTAATAAGAAAAGATTCTAGCAAAGTGAAACCGAGTGTGTGTTTTTTTTCTTTCGTAAATTGCAGCATTATTTTCAAGCA
This sequence comes from Papaver atlanticum, assembly GCA_023531105.1. Classification (NCBI taxonomy): domain Eukaryota; kingdom Viridiplantae; phylum Streptophyta; class Magnoliopsida; order Ranunculales; family Papaveraceae; genus Papaver; species Papaver atlanticum. Next base: position 865,299 of record JAJJMB010000025.1, read on the forward strand.
TGTTAAAATATAGATGCTTTGTCTTCTTATTTTTCTCTGGTACACCCATGAACTTATGGGCGTCTGCCAATTATCTTTTAAGTATTGCACTGTAAATATGGATTCACTAGTTAATGATTTCAGATTTTCTTCTTTCTTTGTTGTGATGATAGTTATACTCTCAGCTCTCACAGTAACAATACAGGTTGTGAAACGGTTGTCATGCAGTAAGAGAAAGCACATAAGTAATATCTTCTCAAATCCTGTATTTATATAACGACGCTAATCCTTCATTCCATGGTTACCTGTCCCAGAGATAAAGGGGGTCTTAATATTAGGAGATCTGCTGAATTTAATATGGCCTTGTTTTAGAACGATGTTTTGGGGACTACTCCAAAACAGTGGGGGACTACTTTGTTATTCAAATGTCCACCCTAAATTTTAAGGGGTGTTCTAAAAGATTAGGGAAGACTAATTTGCCCTTATCCTAATTAAGGTTATAACTAATCCTAATAACCCACTAATTTAACCACTACCCACTAATCTAACCCCTAAATTAAAACCTAAAATCAGTTTCAAAACCCATATTTTTTCTTTTATTCTTCTTCTTCATCGTCCTCTTCTTCTTCTCCTCTTCTTCTTCTTCTTCTTCTTCTCTTCTTCTTCGTATACATCGTCGATTACAAAAAAAATTCATCGTCGATTAATCAATTTTAAAAAACAATGCATTCTAAGCAGACACCAAGAATTCCCGGATTGAGTCCGGGTCTGGCTAGCATAGCGAATCTCCCAAATCAATTTGAAGTTGATAAACAACTTCAAGCAAAGTTGGGAGACGAATTGAAGCATCCAACATCAACCAAGGAGTCTGATTCTATCAAAATGAAAATCCGCAGGTAATTTCCTTCATACCCATTCCTTTGAATCGTTTTTTGTTGAAGAAATCATCAAAAACCACTGAAAATGAAAGTTATAGTAGAGATTTCGGCTAGGAGAAAATTTTAAAACCCTAGAATTTGGTAACCGAACTTTCAATATGAAGAACAGTTCGGCGAATTAGTAATTTTAAGGTAACCGAACTATGAAGGTCGGTAAGCTCGCAAAAAAAAAAAAAACGTAACCGAACTCCTTCTTTATATGAAAATTTTGAGTTCGGTAACCTCGATAAATTTATATAGGTAACCGAACTTTCAATATGAAGAACAGTTCGGCCAATTAATAATTTTAAGGTAACCGAACTACGAAGTTTGGTAAGCTCGCAAAAAAAAAAAAACGTAACCGAACTCCTTCTTTATATGAAAAATATGAGTTCGGTTACCTCGATAAATTTATATAGGTAACCGAACTTTGATAAAATATAGTTCGGTTACCTCGCACTTTCTATGTGGTAACCGAACTTTGATCTGTCACATACAAACTTGTAGTTCGGTTACCTCGTAACTTATACCAGATAACCGAACTTTAGTCTGTTAACATTTTGTGTTTGATGTAATCCCATGTTCAATTTTATTTGATAAGACAATATTCTGTTTAGGTAATAATGTGGTTTTCATTCATTAGGAACAAAGGGAAAAAATCTAATCCCCACGTAGCCGAAGTTTTGAGAACTCCAACACCTCGCGGTAGGATACATATGGATTTCCGAAACCGTGGTACTAAAAATGCAAAACATGGAGGGGGGTCATTACAGGAAGTCAATCAAGAGGTGATGGAGAATACAATTGATAATGTTATTGAAGAAGAAAATGATGATGAAGAAGAGCAAGGAAATGAAGACCAAGGAAATGAAGAGGTTGAACAACAAATAGAACACGTTGAGAATGTAGAGGAAGAAGAACAAGGACAGGGCAAAGAAGGAGAAGGACAAGAGGAAGAGAAGGATGATGAAGAAGAGGGAGAGGAAGAAGAGGATGAAGAGGAGGAAGAGGATGAAGTGGAGGAAGAGGAAGAAGAGCAAGAAATAGTTCCTGTTAAAGAGAAAAAGAAGCAGAAGCCGCCTTGTGATAGATACTCACACATTCCCCCTGATAATTTGTGTTTGCCACCAGTGAACCCAACTTATGGTACTCCAAATGATGGAGGGGCCACATTGTTTGGCTACAAACACTCATGGGCTGCGAAGATCTATGCGACAAAGGTATTCTTGAAGTTCATTCTTACCTAACAAAACGTTTTTTTTTTGGGGACATGTTTCGTCAAGTATTAATAGTGTTATGTTTTTTTTTCCGTAGGATCATAATGATGCAGTTCGTCTTATTCGTCGTCAAAAGGCGTCCAAATGGGATCTTTCTTTGGAGTGTGACGATTTTCAAGCAAAGGTGAAACAGTGTGTGTTATGGAGAGCTATAGAGTATGCACATGTGGATTTTGACGTTGTTGTCGTATCCGCATTTCTCGAGAGGTATTATCCCGAGACATATACAATGCATCTTCCATTTGGCGAGATGGGAATTACTCCCGATAATTGCTCGAGAATAACCGGCTTACCAGTGGAAGGTAAATGTCTTCGAGAAGGCTACAACCCCTCGAGCATTATGAAGCTCTTGAAGAATTGGCTCTAAAATGTCTAGGATGGGATGCAAGAAAGGCTCAATGTGAGTTTAGACGTTCTGTGAAGTCCCCTAAACGGGGCGATGAGTATAATCCAAGAGAGATAAATGGAGTGTTCAAGAAGAAGGTGAAGAAATTCAAGTTGGTAAAGTTGAAGGAAGCATTTGGAGGGACAAGAAAGAAGGTGGAGAAAAGAAAGTTGGTGATGGACCAGGAGACCCTTAGGCATCATGTCACCGCTTATTGGTTATATCAGCTAGGAACCGTCATTTTCCCCGACACTTCTGGAAATAGGGTGGATGCACATTATCTACAGCTTTTGGAGAATATCGATGAGATTAACCAATACTCTTGGGCCACTGGGGTGCTTGCTTTTGTTCTAGGAGAGATGAGCAAAGGGTCGAGGATTAAGACAACTCAAATTGGAGGTTACTTAACTCTTATTCAGGTGAGCTTTTACATTGTGAGTTAGCAAATTATTCGCATAAATTTTCTGCTCCCAAATCAATTATCATGTATGTGGTTAATATTTTCGTATTTTCGCATAGGTTTGGATTTCTGACCACTTCCCTTCATTGGGATTGGCTAGGGAAAAGACATCTTATCCCTATGATGAACCTACAGCAGGAAAATGGTTGTTTTTGGACGCACAAAAGAAGTCTAAAGAAGAGCAGTTGACTTCGTTGAGAGAGAAATTTGATAAAGTTACGGTGAACGATGTGGTATTTCACCCATACGCCGTACCCGATGATGTCCCTGTAGATGAAGAAGATATGAATGGTTTCTCTACCGTCTCGGCATACTATGGACCAATTTGGTATCCTAATGGCTACGCATTATATAATCCAAGGAGAATACTAAGACAACTTTGTTGTGTCCAAATGGATCCCGACGTGGTGAATGAAAATTTCAATTTGGTGATTCAAGGAACAAAGAACACCGAGAAATATTTTGTTCCAAAACATGAACCAACTCCTACGGTAGGACATTGGAATGCACTTAGTAACTACTACTTACCTTTAGGTGATTGTGTACCTTGTGATGGAGATGTAAATGCATGTGATGAAGATTATATGGAGCTTTATCAGGAAATTAGTCATCGTTTTGTGATAAATAGAGAAGAACAAGCTAAGAATGATAAGGCGAAGGCGAAGGAAAAGGACAGGGATGCTAAGAGAGCTCAGAAGGAGATGCCTATTTGTGGAGAAGAAGCAAAAATGTTATGGTATAATGTGGTAATAAAATGTCTTCTCTTATACTTCCTTGTTGTTTGAAAGTATTGAAAATATATTTACTTATGCTTAAAATTGGAATCAGGTGAAGAAGGGTACGAAATTGTTGAAGAAATGGATGGCTAAAATCCGTTGTGGAGAGCCGATGTCGACTAAGGAACAAACCTACCTCTACGGCGAGTGGGAGGGTCTTATAACTAATAGAATGATGGAGCCAAGTAGGTCTAAGCAATTGAAGAGAGGTCGACAACAAGGAGAATGTTCAAGTCGCGCCATGGAGGAAACCGGACGAGTAGATGAAACCCCAAGTGATGGGGAAGTTCCACCTAAAACTCGTGGTAAAAAAGAAGGTGGTAAAAGGGTGCGTCGCGGTGGTCATTAGTGATTTCGTATGGTTTTAGTGTCAAAAAACATCTTAGTTGTGGATTTCGTATGGTTTAATTTCGTATGTTTGTGTATGTATAACAACTTTTATATTTGTTTTACAACCTTGTTTGCGTTTTTAATTATAATTGGGTTTGTGTTTTCAATTTTATATGGAAGAAATTTTGAATACAGGTTGTTTTTCGGCCACCTGAAATTTTTACATAACTAACCGAACTAAAAGTTTGGTTACCTGTGACAAATATATGGTCACCGAACTATTTTTTCGGCGAACAGCTATGTCATACCAGGTTGCCGAACACAGAGTTCGGTTACATGCTACATTTTCAAGGTTGCCGAACTCTACTCTGAAGACTCAAATAAAACACCTAAATCCTACCAGTTTGTGACTTACACTTCAGGTAAAAAGTTCAGTTACCTAAATTTGAACAGAGCTAGCCGAACTTAAAATTCGGTAAAGTGTGACAAATTAATGGTCACCGAACTGTTTTTTCGGCGAACAGCTAAATCCTACCAGGTTGCCGAAGACAGAGTTCGGTTACCTCGCAACATTTTGACTGGTAGCCGAACTCTACTCTGAAGACTCAAATAAAACACCTATATCTGACACAAAACAGGTATTCGGCAACCTGAAATATTTGCGCAGGTTGCCGAACCCTGGATAATCATATGTGCTTACCGAACTATTATCTGTCAACTAAATAAAATACTAAAATTAACTCGATAATGAATACCACACTTCAAAAAACATAGTATTAGATTGAAAAGCATACTTAGTTCCATTACATGTGTCATTTAATCATCCTCAAGGGAAATTTGACCTTCATGTACAATTTCGTCCGATTTCTCCAAAGCTTTCCACATCTCCATGTTATGCTCATACATAATACACCAACCCAACATTATATCGGAGTTAAATGCAGGCTAATAAGAGTTTTCGGATATTGGAGGCAGTGGACAATCGGGTTTTAAACGAAGGCCTATAAAGTGGTTGTTGTTAGTCAATGCCATCACACATCTCCTTCGTTTGAGTTGCTCGACACATACGGTTGTTTTCGGGGTGAAGGTGAAACTAGCATACTTTGAGAAATTATGAACCACACAATTAAATGCCTCGGCGATTAAGTGTCCACATATCGGTATGCTCATCCAATAATCCGGTGTGATCGGATGGCCCCCATGAAGACAACGTTGATACTTAACAAATTGCTCATTGAGACTACCCACCCTATCACACAACATTGTCTTGTAAAATGCCGGATTCTCCTTTAGTTTGGACAACAACCTTTGCCTTATATGAGTGATTGCACACCCATTATTTAGCTTGGCACCTTCGATGAAAGGCCCAAGTTGTTGATTGACAACATGAAAACCACAATTACCATCCGGAGGAACGTCGTCGGTGGATATAAAGTATTCTCTAATGTATAGAGGTAGGTCATTCAAATAGTCTTTATTTGGAGCCTCAAGCTTCACGTATAGGGAAGATGGTTGGATAGGGCAAATTGGAGACTTAAGCTTCACGTCGCAGAAACATGGTTGCCTTGGTTGTGATGGAAACATCGTACCTTTTTTCTTCAAATCTCGCTCACTTGTTTCGCCTTTCTCCTCAATACTCCTACCCCGTTTCTTGGTTTGCTCCAAGTACATTGCCGCGGTATACTCATGGGCCGAAGGATATCTAGTAAATGGGTTTGCTCACTTTTCTTCTTACGTAACACCTTTGCATATTCTCTTAGTTGTTTTTTAGTTTTTTTTTTTGCTTGGCCTACCTTTGCGTTTGCCTTTTGACGGTTCATAAACATTCTCCGAAGTTTGTGGATATATGATTTTCCTCATGTCATCCCAAAATATTTGTTTTTGGAGCTTGTTCATGCCACGATACATCTCTAGTACGGTTCTACCCATTTCGTTATCACCAAACTCCTCTCCGGCTTCTTCTCCCTTTGGAGGAGGGATGAAACTTAGATGCTTCCAATATGGATCAATGTCGCTTAAAGGGATTACACCATGCTCGTAGTTGATTATCATATGGAGACAAGGGAGTCCCATAGATTTCTTCATGTTACATACACACACCTCATCCCTCGTGGTTTCCCACTTATCAATCAACTCGACTTCTATAATCAACAACTTCATACATTGGCGAGATACGTTGTAATGGATTCCCTTGAACAATGGGTGGTCGGCATATTTTCCGGTCGTTTTGAATATACGGCTTTTTTGGAACTTCTCTTTAATTCTATCAATGTCGCGCTTGAAGTAATTCTCCATAGCATTCCATACGGTTACGAAATTATCAACACATCAAAAGAGATTTTTCTTCAACCGATGGTGAGCCGACTCTACTAAACTTGTCGCTTGATTTCCCAAGTGTTTATATTGGTTGATATAGGCATTAACAAACCTCTCTTTGTGTGGTTCCAACCATTGGGAAGAACATACGATACAACACCGGGATAATCGGGAGTATCCCAATGGGCGATAAACCCCGCAAGATTTAGATGATACTCTTCCTCGGTAAGAGACCAACACAATGATTCCCATTCACCGTTGAAAGCAACCCATTTAGCGTAATTTAGATCGTATTGTTTATCAACTTCCTCTTTTGCATCCGCTCTTTCATGTTCCGGTAGCATCTTAATCTCTTCATATCCTTTTTTATTGGGTGGACAAATTGTTGGCTTGCACCTATTTATCAAATTACAACATATATGGAACGTACAAAGCATATTGTGTGCTAATGGAAAAACTACCTCTATTGCATTCATCAATGCGACTTCATTGTCGGTGACTATAACCTCGGGAATATCATCACCTCGGAAGATTTCCTTAACTTGTTGTAGTGCCCAAATGTAACTAGGTTCATGCTCGTCCCCTAAGAAACAAAACGCCACGGTAAACGGTAACTGCGTCGAAGTACGCCCAACAATATTCAACAATGGCATCTCGTACTTGTTCGTCTTATAAGTACAATCCATTATGAGAACTTCATGAAAGCATTGAGCCAATTGAACACTCGTTGGATGCACAATGAAGAGTTGTGTTATCTCTCCGTCCGAATCCACATCCTTTTGAACCGCGTAGTCTTTCTCTTTGGCCAAAAAAAAACAATTGTTGCATCACTTGTCTATCTCTCCATTCCTTCTTTCTAATTGTCACAATTGCATTACAAACGGTGGACACAGATGAGTGGTTATCCTTGTTATACTCCTTTAGTATTTGGAGCATCTGAATCGGTGAAAAACCCATTTTCCTCATTTTAGCAACCTTGTCCATCTCTTTAGGAGTTAGCTTGGCCGCCATGAAATGTCCTTCAAGATGCTCCGGACAAGGGTGGTAATGACAACCTTCCATAACCTTGTAGAGAACCCATCCACCCAATTCTTTGTTGTAATTAAATGCAAGCTTGAATGGGCATTTAATCTTCTTTGAGAAAGTTTTGTTCTTCCTATTTGTCTTTCCTTTATAAACATAACCCTTCCTCTTGTGGCTTTTATCGGGATCACCGCTTCTCTCACAAACCATTTCAAAACGGGTTTTGCTTTCTCTCCCATTCAATACTAATACGCACATGTCTTTTAGTGCATGTTGTCTAGCCCAACTCTTTGCCTCTAAAGGACTTTTGAATACCAAGTCATTCATGTAGTGATGGGACGTGTCATCGTACAAAATATCAACAGGGGTAGGTTGATTTTCCATTGGTTCTATTGGATCATATGCAACCTACGAGTAATAGCACAACGTCAATACCAAATAAAAATAAGAAATACTTAAATTTTCGGCAATGTAAAAATAAAAACGATCCTGCCGAACAATAAGTTCGGTTATGAAAAAAATTTTGCGATCTTGCCGAACTTGTTCTTTGGAATTTTCTATGGTATAGTTCGGCAACCTAATTACTACTATCGACTAAACCGAACTTAAAAGTTCGGTTACCTATTCAATGAACGTGATTTGCGATCTTGCCGAACATAAACTTCGGTAACAAAGGGACTAAACTCGACTCAACCGAACTATTAACTGTATACTCTATAAAATTAGTTTGGCAACGTTTTCTGGAAAAAGATAACCGAACTCTCAAAAACCTTCATTAAAACAGAGTTCGGTTACCTGCGTATGCTGAAACGAGTAACCGAACTGCACATACAGGAGAGTTCGGCTACCTGTTCTGCAGGATTGCTAACCGAACTACTTTGACCTAACCGAAATTTCTTCCTGAAATTTTCGATTTGGCCAATTTTTTGCACAATTCAAGCTACATTAACTAAATTTGAGACATACCTGAGTACCCATAACTTCATCTTATGGTTGTGGCTGATAAAATTCATCATTTGGGTCGTTAGGTTGAGTTTGGGGTAAATATCTTTCATCATCTAACAAATAACTCATATCCGGATCATTAGAAATATTGACAAATATATTTGGAGATGAAGGAGGTTCTGATTCCCTCTTTTTCTTCATCTTTTTTTCTTCTTCTTCTTCTTCTTCTTCTTCTTCTCATTCTAACAAAACTATCCTATTAATAACTAACTAATCACTAATTAATCATTACACTAACACTAACTAATCTAACTAATTTAATTACCAAGGGTAAATTTGGTATTTTAATTTTTTTTAGATAAGGGGTGACCCAAAATTACTTCAAATATCCACCCCCAAATTGGAAGAGTAGTCCCCCACTGTTTTGGGGTAGTCCCCAAAACATCGTTCTTGTTTTAATATTAGGAGATCTGCTGAATTTAATATGGCCTTGTTAGGTAAATTAGCTTGGAGACTAATTACTGAACAAGATGCTCTGTGGGTCAAATTATGGCCCATAAATATTTTTCTGATTTTAACCCTTTATCTGACACTCTTAGTAGTCAGGGTTCATGGATCTGGAGAGGCATTTGTCAAGGTTTAAAGTTTGTTAAGCAACATTATTGTTGGGAAATTGCTGATGGTAAAGATATTAATGTGCGGAAAGATGTCCGGGTTCCCACTTTAGGTAAAAAAGTACCCTCTACTATGTATTCCATGAATATTTCAAGAGTCTCTCAACTTATTGATGATAACACTAAAAACTGGAATCACAATATGTTGAAGGCTCTATTTCCCAATGATATAGTTGATCAGATTCTTCATTTAAGAATTCCCTTGATTGGTAAAGATCAAGTCAGATGGCTAGGAACTAGAAATGGTTGTTATACTGTGAAGTCTGCCTTTAATATTCTCTTGCAGGGCTCTTTAAGTCAGCAGAATCTTAATATTCCAAACTTTCCTTGGCAAAGGTTATGGAAAGTTCAACTGCCTCCAAAATTCTTCACCTTTTATGGAGAATTATGCACAATTGTGTTGCCACAAGAGATAAACTTCACAAAGTTGTAAGTAATATTGAATCTACCTGCCCTCTGTGTAAACAAGCTGATGAATTTTGTCAGCATTTGTTCATTGGTATCACTAACAGATTATGGTTTGCTCTTGATCATACCTTAATAGGTAATAATTTTAATCATAATCTTTATGACTGGTTGTCTACTTTGTTCAATGCTAATAATTTTTGGGCTCAAGTCATGCAGGTAAAGATCAGATACATCTGTTGTGTCCTTGGTGGGTATGGAAGTATAGATGTGCTGTTGTTTTTGATAACAAACAGCTCAACCCTTCTGAGTTTATAACTTCGATTAGGGAGTTCATTTGTGAATGTGAAAGTGCTATAAAACCAATTCGTGTGAATAGACCTGTTACTAGGAATATTTACTGGAAATTCCCGGCTAAAGATTATTTGAAACTAAACTTTGATGCTTCATTCATCTCTGAAAGACAACCTATGGGATATGGACTTATATTACGCTCTGATGCAGGTTCCTTCTATGGAGCAAAAGGGGGGCAAGCCACTGCAGTAGATGAGGAGCAAGCTGAAGCTATGGCGGCTCTTGAAGCACTAAAGTGGGCTCTGGAAAAAAGCATTCATTTTTTGGAAATTGAAGGAAACTGTAGCAATATAGTGAATGCCATTAATGGTAACTTAGGTTCAATAAAATGGACAACAAATAGTGTTGTTCAGGAGTGCATCTCTATTATGAAAAACTTTGAATTTTGGTTTTGTACACATGCTAAGAGAGAAGCTAATGAAGTAGCAGATACTCTAGCAAAAAAATCTAGGTCACTTAGTGAAAGTAGCTGTTATGACAATCCTCCAGATTTTTTTCTTAGGATACTGGATAAGGATAACTTAAATGTAACAGGTTAAAAATTTATTAAATGATTCATTTCCTAAAAAAAAAAAAAAAAAAAAAAAAGGATTTTGTGGTTACAACTTCGTAATATACAGAGCAGAGAGCCATATTAAATGAAGTCGATAGCTTTATATTTTCTTTTACATTCTGCGCCCACTTCACTTCCACTCTGTAGAAGAAACGAAATTGCATCAGATTTGTTCAGCCAAAGGAGTTACCCGTCTGCTGAAGTTGAGTCACAGTTTGTTCTCCTGAGTCCCTAAACAAATCTCTTTGTGAACAGACAGTTTATAATGCATGGTGGACTGGAGGATTTAGAGACACGATAATGTAGTTTTTGAATAATAAAGCAGAAGGTTACTTACCAGTTTTGAAGGTGAAAAAGAAGATCATATTCAAACTTAGGAAGAAATTCTTGAACATTGTTGCTGATCTTGAACCCATTTCTCATAATCTTGGAGTAGCTGCTGGAGGAGCAGTGGAACGAGCCTATCAACCAATGTTTGCACAACCCTATATAGAACAGTACATGTGGTGTAAATTTACTACTTTCTGATGTTCACAAAGTAATAGTGGGGATAAGTTGATTATATGTTGACAGTAGAAGTAAACAAACAGGATCCAAGAGAGAACTTCAACATTCTTTTAAGGTCTTGAGCTACTTACAAATTTCCAGGCTTTTCGACAGCTGATGTCGGCAGCATGGTAAACGGCTGTGTATAAATCTGTAGTCAAAGGAGATCACACTTAGAGAGATTCAAATCACCTAGCCAGCATCACATACCATGTGTCCTTAATATTAATCAAAACCGTGGGTGAGTTCAAGGGGGAGATATGACCTCAAGAGAGATTTCCACTTGTACGTCAATATACAAACATGGTTCTGAAGTACTTGCATCATCCCACGTTATATGGTTCTTCATGGATGCTGCCACAAAATAAGATCGGTAAAGGCATTGTTGCACTACAAATTTGGACAAGAGAAATGACAATTGGTCGTGCTTATAAACATTTGCAATAGTCACTTGAACAGATTCCATTGCAGATACTTCAGAAGGGGATTACAGTTTCCACATTACAGCCATGATTGTGTTACTTAAACCTAGATATGTACAGCAGTAAATTGGATGTAAATAAGTAACTATACCTGAAAAGCGATCGTTAAGGCTTCTCACAACTTGCGGACCCTCAAACTGTGAGAAGAAAGAAGGAATGAAGTTATAACGGAGATTATAGCGGGCCAAACTGTCTCAGAACAAAATAGAAAACTGTAGCTCTTAGGAAGCCTCGCGTTAGCAACTTGATAGGCAGACAAACACAAATATTTGAGGTATTAGTAAAATGTATAGTAATTACAGTAGAAATGCATTTATGCATCAGATTATATGGCTCCAATGATGACCAAACTCACTTGCCTTGCAAGATAACATCTCAACAACGCAATCTTCGGTTGTTGGGATTACTCGCAGATCCAACACAGGGGATACATCAAAGTTCAAAAATTGAATTCCAGGCAAAGCACATCTGCACATATATGGTCATAGTACTGCTACTAGTCAGCACACTAGTACACCAGCATAAAGAAAAAATATCCTATCAACAACATCTCTAATGTGGGGAGGTAATTTGAGCTTTAAAAATTGCTTATAAGTTATAACCAACAACACTGACATATTTCCCATAGACCAAAATCTTGAAAGAAGGGCAGACCTGTAAGTGTTAGCATCCAAGGATTCAAAATTCTGCATTGCATTCGTGTTCAATATGGCCTCAACTCCGGATGGATGACTAAGAAATTCACTGATTGTGTACAACCTCCTCTCACATCCATCCACCTTCTCCTCATCATAATCAATCTTTGGTAACTTGACTCTTTCCTTCCTTGTAGCAGATAAATTTGCAATCTTGGCATTGGGTCTCGGCGAGTCCGAATTAGATACTCTAGTTCTTACTGCACCCCTCCTCCTAATGTTGGAATGAGAAAGTGGTAACATAGAATTGTTATAAGCACTCTAGTACTGAACTATTGAGCTTAAAATCAAAAACCCATACATGAAACCAAATGAATTGCTAGTTTTAGTAAGAACCTGATAGTATGAGAAGTGAGAGTTGATGCTGCTGCTGGTGTTTGTGTTACTTGATAAGTTGCAAGTAAAGTTGCTCCTGCTATTCCTTCCACATCACCTGATAATTTTAGTCATGGTGGATTGCTATAGAGAAACAGCAAGAAATTAGTAGTCATTGCTGTGAAAGATTGTACCTTTATTCATTGGATTTGTTGTAGAAGGATGCGGAATTGATGAATTTGCAAAAGACCCACTTTCTAATCTACAGCAGGTGCCCATCATATATTTCGTAAGGACTAAAGAGAAGAAGAAGAGATCCTTGCATATTCTGCTTCTGATGGAGAAGAGAAAGAGTAAAGTTGATTTGGTTTGTTTGTTTTACTCAGGGGAGTGAAAGCTAATTACAAAAGAGCCACTTTATCATCTTCTGATAAAAATTTGAGATGCAGCCTTATGGCGCCTATGGGTCATCTCTTGGACCCAAGGCGGTCGGATTTCAGGTCACTTGGGTAATTTGGTATATTTGGGCTGGATGAATATATTTTGTGTCACGAGGCAAGTTTTATGTTTCTGAGCGGACGAATGAAGCTCCTCATACTTGTCAAGGAAAACTAGAACTACGGCAGGCGATAACATCTCAGACGAATCGAATCTAGGGGTTTCAGATCAAGCGTTTCTACTTTTGTTTTAAGGTATAGATTTTTCTTCTTCTTTTTTAATTGATTTTTAGTTCGTTTTTATGAGTTTATTTAATTATCATGCTTAAATAGATAATATCAACACACATTAGTTTTGAATAACTTTGATGATTTCCACCTGCCTATTATTTTAGATTTCAATCAAAGTTAGCTTGTGCTTCTACTTTTTGTGTGATCTAAAAGAAAAAATTAAAAAAAATCTGATTTATTGTATTTGTCATTTTTGACCCTCGTAGGTCCTTTTTTTTCTTAGAGATGAACAAGCTTAAGGATATTGTTGCTACTTTCAATCGTGCTGCATCAATGAGCTTTAGTTTGGGCAGGAACATAATCTACCTCGGTCATCGTCATTGGGCACTTTCAATGGTGCTGCATCAATGAGCCTCAGTTCGGTCAGGAACAACGGTGGCAAATCAACAATTCCAGGTAATTATGAAATTGGGTAACGACATTTTCCAACATGGTGGTTGTTGCTTAAATCAGTACTACAGTAGAAATTCTATTAATTAACACTCGATTATTTAATAAACCTTTTTAAATAATATTTTTAATTTTAATAGATTTCGAGTCAGGAACAATGTGCCAAGTTAATAACTTGCTAAAATTATAAGATTATATATTTTTGATTACCCGTAAAGATTCTATGTGAAATATAAAATAATAGTTCATTATATATTATATTTAATACATTAATGATTTTTGATAATTTTGTGTATAAAGTGCAATAAGAATTAGAAAAGCAAGAAGAACGCAAACTCAATTTAGACCAAACCAAAGTCGACGTAATGAAACGTCGTAGCGCTAGTATATTTGCCGATACTTGCAAGGAAGAGTTTATATGCATGCTAGGATGCAACCACCCTAGTGTCAAAGTTGAGAGGTAATTGAGGAAGCTTTATCAGTTCCATCAATATGCATCTGTACATGTTATTTGCTTCTTTTAGCGTAGGCTTCTCTTACATATAACTCGTGCTTTTATTAACCATAACTCTCATGCCACTTATAACCCACGATACAAACTTAACTTATTAACCATAACCTAAAATATATTAACGGTGTTTGTAGGAAATTTATAGCTAGTTGGGTTAGTTGAGTCAACTGATTCAAATATTTAGTTGAGTTGATTCAATTAAAACTATTTCAAAACTATAACATTTAACAAAAATATTAAATCAGCTTCACAAGATTTCTACAACTAAGTTTTGAAATAATAATTTTAAGATTTTAAAACCCAAATCCAAATGTTAAAATCGTACCCAATTCTCAAAAGCATCCGAACACAATAGATTTAGGTGATAATACCCAAACCTAATAGTCTTAATGGAAACTAAACTAAAACATAACTAAAAAAATAAAGAATGCAGGAAATCTTATAGGTCCAGCTTAAAAAATAGAAAGCAAACAAGAAACAACCTATTTCAACCTAGTTCTAAGTAAACCTCTCTCCATTCAAAACACACTGCGTCTGAGCCATATCCATGGCTTTATAGTTGCATGCATACATCCACTTGAACTTTCATCTTGTGATGATTGGGTTTGAAAAGTATGCCCACCAGCTATAACTCCTTCTACCTTGTATTCCCCTATTATCCTAAGTATTAACATTAATCAAATCCCCTTGATCCCATCCAACACAAGCATTTTTCTCTTGTACAACAACCCCATCACCAGCTGTCCGTGCATTAAAACTAGTCGGTTGACGGGTTATTCTCAAATGTTGGTTATTAACTGTTTACAAGGGCTCTGGTGGTCACAAACTTACACCAGCTTTTAGGATCCGTACCCACCAAATACTTATAAACAATGACATTATCTGACACCATACTATCCATGTGTACCTACAATTGAAACATATTCAATTTTATAAGCATTTTACTTTCTGATAATCAAAAAAAATTATTTTTTTATTTACAAACTAACAAACGTTCATACATTTACATATTAACAAGAATTCATTCATTTACGGACTAACGAATGTATAGAGTAAAAAAAAAATCCAGACCTAAAAGTGTTGAAGCATATAAACTCTAGCACCATTCCAGAAAAGAGTGTGCAACTTAGATCCCTTGAAGTGTGTTTTGAAGTTTGGATACATGTATCTGTCATGAATTTGAGGGTTAATATAGAACATACATTATATATGTATAATAAGAAATGATTGTCTTAGTGGTTAGTTTGTTACATGAAGCAGAACCTATGTGGTGAATTAGGGAATGATTTCTAAACGACATCTCTCAAACCTTTGTATTAATCAAATATGAAGTTGATTGGACCAATGGGGTGATTGTCCATTCTATGTTTGAGATTTTTCAATAAAAACACCAGTTTTCCACGCACTCATTTCTGTGAACCATGATCCCTATGAAACTAATCCATTTTTTCCATCTAGAGCAGTAACATATATTGGGAAACCACCATAATTCCCCTTTAAGGTATCCATCTAGCCTAACCAGATTTCCATAACCATTTTTAGAATCCCATGTAGGGGCATTAAAATAAATTTTCATATATTCATATCTCTTTTGAAGAAGAAATAAAGAAAGTTATAAAAATTAAATTAAATTAATCAATTTTATGAACAATTAAATAAATGATATTATTCTTTATAAGTGAAGGTAATAATTGATCAGATTAGTCCTTTTCATCATTTTACACAGATTTGGTATGAGTCTAAAACTCTCATCAAAACTTCTATTGATCCTTTACAAATCATTATTTCTAGCCTTCCAGGAAATATGATATGGGATCAATTAAAGTGTTGTGGATTGTCCAAAACTCAGCATAAACCCATAAAAGGTTTGGGTATAGTGTTGCCATGTGATTCTTTTAGCTTCTAGATCACATGTTCAGCCAAAAATCAAAATTTGCACATGAATTTCTCCCATAAGGGTCTCCAATACGAGTGTGGTGCAAGTGGAAATCTCATATGCTCCAAGTTAGCTCACTAAGGATCCTCCTTGCAGATACATACCAAGGACAAAGAAAGGGTTCTCCAAAGCCTTCGCACGCAGCCTTGATTCTAATATTATCACTCTTCGTGAACCTGCATATTTTTCCAGTGATACATAATATTATCTGATATGTTTTTGAAAAGAAGTCTTGTCAGGATAATTCTAACCCCTCATAAATTCTATCTTCAACTAAAACTTGTACTTCATGGCCTGGTTCAAAAAATAACTTAGGATCCACTAAATCAACAATAAAGAATTCTTTAAAATCACTATCATTGAACCAATATAGCCCATTTTTAATATTCCTTACATGAACATTATCAACATTCCTATAAGTCCTATAATCAGTCACTCTTCCTTCATGATTAGGTATACATATCAACTATTTCATGACCATAATCATTTTCTGATCCATTACCAATTTCCTTTCCTTTACCCTCTTCAATCCCAATTAATCAGAAGTTCCTTAACTTCCTTGAAAATTGCATCAGATGACATTCAGGAAAAAGTAACAAGTATAAAAAAACCATAATTTAGAGGAAAAACCAACACTATCTTCAACTTCATCATATCTCCAACAACTGGTCATAATGATCATCTACATGTTCTGATACACACAAAAATCCACATTAACATCAAATTGCAAAATTTTGAAATTCTAATAAATTCTGAAATTTCAAAATAAAAACATTACCTTCATCTTCTTCCTCGCTCTCCTCCCCACCACTGTTTTTCATACTAAAATTGCATACAAAATCCTTCCAGTCTTCGTCATCCCCACTCTCACTGTACATGAGTGATTGGATTCAATGTTGGTCTTCTGGATGATATTCATCTGTATTAAGATTCTCAAGGTGCAACACTGGTTACTTTGTAGCATTGACTGCTTCTTCAACAAAACTTACTTTATTTGAGGTCGACTTCCAGAATTCAGTACATAGTGAGTCATCATCTAGATTTATAATGCCTTGACTACACCCTTAACTCTAGCTTGAGTAGGCTCCTCAACATGGATTTCAAAATACAGTACCATATACACCTTCACAAACTGTTTTTTTAACCTTTTCGACTAGTCTTGGGATTTTTCTGGGTGTAAATGTTGAGGGGCCTACTCAAGCAAATATTGACGATGGAAATTAAGGAATTGTGAATCTAAATGATGAAGTTCAACTCGTATAAAATAATTATTACTGAAAAAGCAATCGATGCTACCAGTGACCAATGTTGTACCTTGAGAATCTTAATGCAGATGATTGTCCTCTGGAAGACCAACCTTGGATCCAACCTATCATGTACAGTGAGGGCGAGGATGATACAATCTGGAAGGAGTTTGTACAAATTTTAGTATGAGAAATAATGGCGGTGAGAAGAAAAGTGAGAAAAATGATGAAAGTAATGTTTTTATTTTGAGATTTCAGAATTCATTTGATGTTAACGTGGATTTTTGTGTTTAGATGAACATGTAGATGATCATTATGAAGTTGTTGGAGACAAATGATGAAGCTGAAAGTAATGTTGGTTTTTCCTTTAAATTTCGATTTGTTTATATTGATATTCAAATTTGTTACTTACCTTTTCCTTGTCAATTGTCATGTGATGTAGTTGTCAAGGAAGTTAATGAACCTTTGACAAATTTTGGGAGGGTAAAAGAAAGAAAATTGGTAATTGATCAGAAAATGATTATGGTCATGAAACAGTTGATAGGTACCTAATCATGAAGTAAGAAAGGTCGTAATGGGCTTTATAGGAATGCTGATAATGTGCATGTAAGGAGTATTGATAATGGGCTATAATGGCTCAATGACAGTAATTTTGAGGAATTATTCTGTGCTATGGATTTAGTGTGTTCTGAGTTATTCCCTGAACTAGACCATGAACTACAAGTTGTAGCTGAAGATAGAGTTGAAGAGGGGTTAAAATTATTGTGACAATACTTCTTCTCGGAAACATCTCAGAAAATATTATGTATCCACTAAAATAATATGCAGGTTAACGAAGAGTGATAATATTGTGTGCAAAGGCTTTGGAGAGCCCATTCTTTGTGCTTAGTATGTTACTGTAAGGTGATCCCGGTAAACATTTGTAGATCTTTATGGGAAGAATTCATGTGCAGATTCTAAATTTGTAGCTGAACATATGATCGAAAAGCTAAGCAGATCACATGACATGACTGTACCCATACCTTCTAAGGTTGTTGCTGAGATTTGGACAAGTCGCATCACCTTGATCCCATATCACTTTGTTTGGAAGGCTAGAAACAATGATTTGAAGATGATCAACAGAAGCTTTGATGAGAGTTTCATACTCATACCAAATCCCGGATCAATAGCTACCTTCACTTATGGAGCAAGATTTATTTAATTGTTCATAAAAGATAATTACTTTGAGTTTTAATTTCTCCAACTTTCCTTGTTTCTTTTACAGAAAAGACAATTACTTTGAATCTGTGACCATTTCTTTTTATGATTAGGGCTTTACAAAAATGGTTGTGGAAATGTGGTTGGGCTGGATGAATGTCACATTAAGGTAAAGTACGATGGTTGCCTACTATCTGCCACTGCTCTAGATAAGTAGTGGGGATTATGGTTTGAAAAAATGAGTATGAGGAGAACTGGTGTTGGTTTTTACATCTCAGACCTAGAATGGTTGATCATCCCATTGAGCCCATCACCTTCATATCTGATACACAAAAGGGTTTGAGAGGTGTCGTTCAGAAATTGTTCTCTACTTCACCACATAGGTTCTGCTTTAGGTAACAAACTTACCACTAACTTAATCATTTATTATTATAAAATATATAACGTATGTTCTATACTGATCATTTAATTCATGACAGACACATGTATGCAAACTTCAAAAGACACTCCAAGGGATCTAAGTTGCACAGTCTTTTATGGAATTCTACTAGAGCTTATAAGCTAGAAACTTTCAGGTTTGGTTTCTTATGACTCTATGTGTTTGTTAGCCCGTAATTGAAAGCATGCTTGTTAATCTGTAATTGAATGAATCCTTGTTAGTCTGTAAATAAACGAATGATACATTTTTTATTCTTAAAAAACAAAATGCTTATAACACTGAATATGTTTCAGTTGTAGGCACACGTGGATAATATGATGTCAGAGAATGTTATAACTTGTAAGTATTTGATGGGTGAGGATCCCAGAAGTCGAGGGCGTTTTTTTAACCATAAGAGGTTTTGTAAACACTTGAGTAACAACTTTCTGCAAAACTGAAAGAATAAGAAAGATCGAAGAAGAAAACTATTACGCATATAGGTATTTCTCACTCACTCACACACACTCTCTCTCTATCTGAGTTTAGACTATCACTACTAAAATCCCAATATGAAATACGAAGGGTACTTTTAGCATTTAAACAATAAGTTTTACAAGCCTTACACGTGCTTTGGACCCGGGGATATGATTTTTGGTATGAAGTCATGAAAAAGGATCACCAGTTAACACCAAATTCATGGTGAACCATCCATTAAACAGGTCATCAAAACTGGAGTAACTAGGGATTCCTAGAAAATAAATTTCTTCACATAAATCCATTAGAAAAAAAAAAAAAAACTTTTTTAGTGGCTCATTGAGTCAAGGATTTTCCAATTCAGTGTCTTACTAACCTTGTTTGTGGGATATGATAATAAATGAATCAAACTAAAATTATAGTCAATCTCTACTGACCAAAATCAAATCCGCTATGGTTAATAAAAGTATGGGCTATATTTAAGAGAAGCCTTAACATGTTAATTAGGAGATTAACTAGATTAACATGAGATTCTACAGGTTCTTTATTTCGTATCTAACTCCCAATACTCTAGATAAAATTGATAGCATGCACATGCCATCCAGTTGGAGGCCAATGTGCTAAGATAAGCATTTTGGGAACAAATTATATGTTTTTAGGCTTTATAAATTTGTCTTGAGGTTAATCACGTGTGGCCTAATTCTTAAAATGCAAGTATGTTAGGTCTACTCACCCTAACCCTCTTTGAGCATTTCATCTGTAATTCTACTAATCTTTCCCAATCTGTTGGAGCTTATTTTTAATACGATAACACCTCTTTAAATATAAATCCTTACCACAATGTGGAACACCTCCCTTAGGTTGTTTGCATGACACCTCAGTTCATCGCAGTGAGAGGTTTGAGTCATGTCTCTTATGACAGTTTAGTAAATCATTATAGGAAGTGTGGAATTATACTGATTTATATTTATCCATTTGATCCAACAGTCAAGTGATGAGCTTCGAAGAATGGTGTGCAAAGGAGGAGTTGGAGGGTACAAATGAGGTAACTTACAAAGAGATGGAGTGACGGTTTCTTGGCCGAGTTGACTAATGGTTTATGAAGATATTAGTATTATCGGAAAATCAATGTTATGGAATACTTCAAATATGCATAAGGATCACATATAACAGGTCAGTAAGTACATGGAAGTTTGGTGAGCTTCCGAAGTTGTTGGTAACAAATGCTTTTATTAGGTCATATTATTGTAATGGGTATATATATATATATATATATATTACTCCCTCAATTTATTAAATAAACATTATCATTTTAGTCTAACATGAAAAAGTGATAATATCTCTTTTCCAGTAACAGAGGTAGTAGTATAAATTGCGGTCGGAAAGTGTGATTTCCCTTTCCCAGGCTTGATGAACTACAGTGCAGTAATAGAGAATAAAATGATAATAAAATTAAAATCCGCGTTAACTAAAGGGAAAGGAACTCACACGTGCAGATTACACAAATAAGAGAAAACAAAAAATAACGAAAATGTTAAAGGAAGACAAACATAGGTTGAGAGATGGACTCATACTGAGGGCTATCCTTTGTAATTGATTTAGAATCAATACATATCTCAACCCCCCCCCCCACCCCCACACACACACACACACACACACACACACAAAATATCAAGAGGCCTGAATCAGATACCTTAAGCTTGGACTTCAGAAAACAAAATTCAGGACCATGAAACCCTTTAGTAAACACATCAGCAATTTGATTAGTAGCTAGTCCAAACATAAACCACCTGCAAGGATTTCTGCATGGCAAGAACTCTGACATAATGAAAATCAACTCTTACACTCTTCATTATATAATTCATCACAGGATTAGAAGCCAAATGCAGAGAAGTAATACTATCACAACTCAACATAAGGGGAATTGGAAGGAAGTAAAATAAATCCTTGAGCAATGGACAAATCCAAACCGATTTAGCAGCAGTAATAGCCAAGGCTCTATACTCAGATTCTCTAGATGATCTGGAGCCAGTAGGTTGTATTCTAGATGATCAAGATGCATGATTTGAACCAAAATAGATACAAAAACCACAAGTAGACTTGCTATCAGAAGTATCACCAGCCCAATCAACATCTGAGAAGCCATGAAGAACCAGAGGACCCTTGGTGAAGCAAAGACCATCAGTGATTGTACCTTTTAGACATCTAAGTATTCTATTTGCTGCTAGAAATGCAGTGTGGTAGGTTTGGAAATATGCTGACATACCTGACTGACAACAAAGGTTTGTCAAGCAGATCACCTTCAGAAATAAGATGTGTATGATCTAGAATGAGAGAATTACAAGGTTTGGATCCAACCATATATGTTTTCTTAAGAAGATCAAGAATGTATTTAGTTTGAGAAATAAATAAATCATTAGATGACCTTTTGACCTCAAGACCAATAAAATAATGAAGAGAGTACCCAGTTCAAGAATGAGTTGAGAAAAATAAGTAGAATCATTACCAATAAGTATAATATCATCTATGTATCCAAGCATGACAGTAATTCTGGTACCAACCTTTTGGATAAAAAGTGAAGTATCTGTTAAGGAAATTACAAAACCTAGAGATAAAAGAACTTCAGTAAGTTTAGAATATATACCAGGCTCTAGGTGCTTGTTTTAAACCATAAATAGACTTTTTTTTTCCAGTTTGCAAACATAAATAGGATGGTTAGGATCCTCAAATCCAGGAGGCTGAGACATGTAGACATCCTCATCCATATCCCCATGTAAGAATGCATTTGCAATGTATAGTTAAGTAAGTTTCCAATTGAAATTCACAGCAAGAGAAAGAATGAATCTCATAGTAGTGGGTTTGGCTACTGGACTGAATATCTCAGCATAGCCAATACCAAACTGCTGATGAAATCCTTTGACCACAAGTCTGGCTTTGTACTTGTCAAGAGAGACATCTGCATTATACTTAATCCTAAAAACCCATTTGTAGCCTACAACATTGTAACTTGTATCATAGGGAACAAAGAGCCAAGTGCCAGCATGTGCTAGAACAGTATATTCAATAACCAGAATATCTCTGCAATGAGAAATCTTGAGTGCTTGAGAGACACAAGTTGGGACTGGTTGAGATGTGTCACTAAATAAGGTTGCAGGTTATTTGTGAGAAGTAGTGAATAATGATTTGGATTTGAAAATACCATGTTTACCCCCTAGTTGTCATAAAATGAGTATTCTGAATGATAGAAGGAACAAATGAAGTGGGAGTGGGAGTGGAAGGTGGAGCCGTAAATTGAAACTCACTAGGAAATGGAAGATGAGAGAGAGCAATACGTAGAAAAAAGAAAAGTCCAAAGGAAAACAATCACCAGAAGAGGACTCAGTCAATGAGGAGTAAGGAAAAGAATGCTCATTGAAAGCAACATGTCTGGAAATACACCTACAACCCTTATGATATAGACTATAACCTAGAAAAACACAATGTTTGCTTCTAGCTAGGTTTCAATTTATTGGCGTTGTAAGGCCTAAGCCCAGGAAAATAGGAGCAACCAAAAACTTTGAGAAAATTATAAACATGTTGTCTATGAAAGAGAACTTTAAAAGGAGATTTAAATTGAATGGTTGTAGTGGGTAATTTGTTAATCAAGTAATTATAAGTGGTAATGGCTTCAACCCAGAAACTAAAAGGTAAACCAGATTAAACCAGAAAAGTTCTAGCAACATTGAGTAAATCTTTATGCTTAGTCTCAGCAACTCCATTTTGTTCAAGGGTATAACAACAAGAAAATTCATGTGTTATTCCTTTAAATTTTGAAAATGCAGAAAATAGAAAATGTAAAAATTCACCACCACTATCAGTTCTACTGGATAAAATTTTGAGAGATAATAAGTTCTCAATATGAGCAATGAAATTGATTAAAATAAACTTAAAATCTGATTTATTAATCATGAGAAAAACCCAACAGTACTTGGAGTGATCATCAACAACATTTTCATAATAGTAAAAACCTCAAAGTGAGAGAACATGACAAGGACCCCACAAATCTATATGTAAAAGAGCTAGAGGTTGACTACTAGAATGTCTAAACTACTGAAATGACAACTTTTGACTCATGCCTAACTGGCATTCATTACCGAATATATGCTTATTATAAGATAAATTAAGACTCTGATAAACATGTTGAAGTGTTTGAAAACTGGGAGGGGCAAGTTTTTATAAAGAACATCATGAGCAATTGATCCAATGCCGGAGAAGGCTATTGGTGTTGTGGTGTTTGGAATGGAGGATGTGTTGTTGTTGAAGTGAAGTGGGTAAAAACCATTTTCATGAGGCCCTTGGAAAAGAGTCCTCCCCGAGATTTGATCCTTCACATAAAAACTATTGCAATCAAAGTGCAATTACTTTCAGGGGTGAATTTGCTGACAGACAGTAAGTTATGGTATGAAGTTGGAGCCACTAAAACATTATTGAAAATATTGAAAATAAAGGAATGATCACTACCTGTTACCAAAGAAGAGCCAGAATGAGAAATTGGCATACCTTGACTATTGGCAGTAGAAATCTGCTCACAACCATCATAAGGAAAGAGTGAAGTAAGCGAAGAATCATCTGTTGTGATGTGTTGAGTAATTTCTAGAATTAACATACCATGTAGAATCATCATCATCAATAATAGCAGTAGCTAACATGGCCTGAATGTTGCGTGGTGGTTGTCGACCTTGGTAAGTAAAGTCTAATCGATATGTGCACTTTAAAGCAGTGTGACCAAACTTGTTACATATCTCACAAGGTGTTGGAGAAGAAACATGACCAGAAGTATAAGGTGGAGGAGTAAGTTTGTTAAAGCAAGAAGGATAGTGTCGACCAACAGAAGAAAAGTTTCTACCACTAGATGAATAACCTCTGCCACCAGATCTCATTGCAACAAAAGCTTCAGCCTCATTATTAGACCCATCATTATCTAATCTCTGAGCTATAACGAGTTCCTCACTAAGAAAAAGATTATGAAGTTCCTGATTACTAACTGGAGGGTTGCGAGTTCCAATAGATATAACAAATGAATAATAGTTATGAGATAAATCAGAAAGTATGGTTACCACCATTTTTGTATTAGTAATTGGAGATCCAAAAGCTGCAAGTTCATCCTCAGTTTTTTCAAATCTACGAGAAGAGAAGCAACTGATCTATTACCTTGACGTAGAGTGTGAAGTTTAGTTCTCAATTGAATATCTTGAGTTGCAGAAATCCGCAAGAATCGATCATTGATACTCTTTCATAAGCCAGCTGAAGTAGTGGCACCAGCGACAAAACCAAGCACTAAATCCGTAATTGTCGATTGATTAAGAGTAAAAGTGTAGAATCTTCACTTTCCCAAGTTGTGTAAAGTGGATTGATGATGTTACGAGTAGTATTGAAACGAGTGGCGTACATTTCAGGACATGGAAAAGATCCATCAAAGTATTTGGTGACCAGAAATTTCTTAAACAGGGTTGAATGGCTGCTTTCCAAATAAGGAAGTTGTCATCCCTGAATTTGGTTGGAATAATGTTGGCGATTGTGGTGAGCGGAAGCTTTAAAAAAGAAAATTGATCTATAACAAAAATATTGCAAATTCAAATTCAAATTCAAACTGAAGAAATTGAAGATAAGAAACAACAAATTGAAGATAACAGGTAACAGAAACAAGTGAATCTGAAAGAAAACAATGAGTAAATCGAACGGAAAACACAAGGGAAAATTGAACAAAAAACGAAAAGTAGATATGAGGAATGGTGCAGAAATAAATCCAAAAACAAAGTGATCATACGGTAAAGATCACAACTAATTTAACAAATAAATGATGAAAAACATAAAATGAAAAAGAATTAGTAAATAAAATGAAGACCAAACAGGAGCATACAAGTCAAGGATACCATAATAGAGAATAAAATGATAAACAAAATGAAATCCGCCTTAACCAAAGGAATATACATTGAGTCTATACATACAATATCTAACAAGGGGAAGGCATTCACACTGCAAATTACACAAATAAGAAAATAACAAAAATGTTAAAGGAAGACAGACATAGGTTGAGAGCTGGACTCAGACTCTAATTGAGGGCTATCCTCTGCAATAGCTTTAAACTCAATACTTGTGTCACTATAGTGAGTGGTAATTGAATGTGTTGGATATGTACCTATTTATGATTCAGAGTTGGTGTCTCTTTTTTTGTCATAGAATGAGACCTGTAAAAGACATCAACTCAGCATCCTAGTAGCTATTGAGAGCAATAGTGTGCACCTAATGGACGACGGTTGGATTAAGACTTAGTTTAATATTGTTGTGTTTTTTTATCAAAGTTTATTTTTATTGTGCGTTGTTGTGTTGTGTAAAAAAAGCAGTTGAACGTTTGGTAAAAGATAAATTAGGTATAGCTGATTAAAAAACCGATCAAATTGTGTTTGGTAAAATACCAGACTCAACTATTGTTGTTATAGCAAATGATGAAAACGTACATATCTCTGAAAAAATAGTTTTATTCAATTTTATAGAGTTTAAAAATAATTAATTTTTTTACTATTATATATATAAAATATTAAAGTTACTAATTATTACTATTATTACTATTGTTAAAAAAAGATATTGTTTTACATAACCACTCTGTATTATGGATATAATTTTCAAACAAAAAAGTCAAACTAAAATTAATTTATTATTATTTTTAAACAGTTTTATTATTGGATAACGATTATTACATGAAACTAGTTGGAAGCCTAACAAGCTAAGCTCCAACAACGTACTACTACATTAATTGAACAGGTTGCCGTGCTAGCCTACCAGCAAGCCTCATTAGGAACCAGCCAAGGGAGCCGAAGCGAATAGGGGGCTGATTATGTCGTAAAGGGGGCAAGCTAACTCTACCTTCCATGTCAAATTCTGCAATATTGCGCCATCGGGGACTCGAACTGTGACCTCCTGGAACGCATCAACCTTTGAGGAACGGGGATGACCAGCTGAGCTAGCTACCCGTTTTTGAAAAATTAATAAATTATTATTATAATTATAATTTTATTATTGGATAAAGAATATTACATTAACTAGTTGGAAGCCTAACAAGCTAAGCTCCAACAACATACTCCTACATTAATTGAACAGGTTGTTGTGCTAGCCTACCAGCAAGCCTCATGGGTAACCTAGCCAAGGGAGCCGAAGCGGATGGGGGGCTGAGATTGTGTCACAAGAGGGGTTAACTAATTATTATTATTATTTTATTATAATTAACATTATTATAATAACAAGAGTATTACACAGGATTATCAGGATTAACATTATTAGTATTATTATAATAATTTTATAATAATAATAATAATAATTTTTTTATTATTTTTTATTATTGGATAAAGAGTATTACATTAACTAGGATTAACATTATTATTATAATAAACGGGTAGCTAGCTCAGCTGGTCATCCCCGTTCCTCAAAGGTTTAATGAGCTCAAGCTCCAGGAGGTCTCAGGTTCGAGTCCCCAATGACGCAATATTGGAGGATTTGACAAGGAAGGTAGAGTTAGCTTGCCCCCCTTGCGACATAATCATCCCCCCTATCCGCTTCGGCTCCCTTGGCTGGTTCCTCATGAGGCTCGCTGGTAGGCTAGCACGGTAACCTGTTCAAATTAATGTAGTAGTACGTTGTTGGAGCTCAGCTTGTTGGGCTTCCAACAAGTTTCTTGTAATAGTCTTTATCTTATAATAATAATAATTTTATTATTATAAGATAACAAGCTTTATTATTATAAGATAACAAGCTAAGCTCCAACAACATACTACAAGAAACTAGTTGGAAGCCTAACAAGCTAAGCTCCAACAACATACTACTACATTAATCGAACAAGTTGTTGTGCTAGCCTACCAGCGAGCCTCATGGGTAACCTAGCCAAGGGAGCCGAAACGGATGTGGGGCTAAGATTGTGTCACAAGGGGGGAAAACTAACTCTACCTTCCATGTTAAGTTCTGCAATATTACGTCATTGGGGGCTCGAACCTGGGACCTCTTGGAAGGCATGAAACTTTAGGGAACGGGGATGACTAGCTGAGCTAGGTGCCCGTTTATTATTATTATTATTTATTTTTTAAAAAGGACACCCCAAGGGTATTTTATTATTATTATTATAACAAGTGCCACCAGGGGCTTTTATTGAAGAGAAAAAGTATTACACAGGAACAGCTAGGAGTCGAGCCACAAGTTGAGCCCTTACGCCTTTTTGAATAATAATACCAAGCCTATGAAAAAGAGAATCACCCACTTTGTTATTGATATCGTGGCTATCTAGGCAGTTCTTCAGTCTTTAAAAAAAAACAATTACATCTTCTCCTAATTCACTCAGAGTTGAAGCGACTAAGACCCCAAACTCGTACCCATGGGTTGTACATTTATCTATATACTTGGTACGTTTGCGAGTGATGGCTGCTGAGGTAGCCTGTCCAGGTATTAAATTGCCACTACTTGTGAACGGTGAAACCACAGTGACATCAATGCATGTGTCCTTTCCATTCTCCCAATTGTAGACAAGTACATCCGCCGGGCGATGAGATGTTCCGTCAGACAGAAAGCCCAATGTGGCTTCCTTCCTCGCTGCGACCCCTTCCTTGTAGCACATGTCGGCTAGTGCATCTCGGGCTAAATCGTGCCTAAATTTAAGGCCCACATCACTCGCACAATGAAGAGCATGGTCACCGTATATGTCCATGTCTCTGCCACAACACGAACAAACGCTGTCTTTCTCAAACAGAGGTATACCCAATCGATATTGTAGGATGGATCTAAACTTCCGAGGGCCGATACTTTGGTTTAGTCCGTCGATAGGCACTGCCTTAAGAAAATCTTGGGCATGGTCCGTAGAGGTGGTCTTTAATAAGAAAGTTTCACGTGCAGACATTGAAAAGGTGTTGTGTAAATTCTTCTTCACAGTATCAAAATACAACACTGCCATCGATTGCATTGGATGGGGGGCAGCATCATTTGCACTGAAGGTGGAAGAAGAAATGCCACAAAACTGACAATATTTTTCCAAAGCCTGCTGAAAGATGGGACTCGTGGATGAAGCATCCACTGATTTTGCAATGGTACTCTGTAAGGTACGAGTCTGAATGGATGACGCCATATAACAGTAATGAACTGTGTCAGACATTGTATAGACGCCAAGACCGTCGTCTTTAATAGGCAAAGTAGTAATACGTAGCTGCAATGGACCAAAGCCTGCTCCGTCACCAGTAACAAGATGTCGCAGGAACTGGGAGAGGTGGCTGTCAAAGGCCATAACAGCCTGCTGTAATGCCATAGGGTCCGTAGTACGCATTGTGAAGTACAGTTTTGATACGCCTGTGCAATTGCGCAAAACTAGCAGTTCTGACTGTGGGTCTTGCAGCTTCTTGACATGATTCATTAGCTGTACTGTTTTGTCTACCCTTTGTAGTATCAAATTGCTGCAGAAATCCCAGTCTAAGCTAACCGGACCACCTAGTAATTTCACCCCAGTTAAAGGCCTTTTGATGGAGGTAGGGAAGACACCAGGTGCGGTGCTACGTGGATCTGGGGATGGCCATAAAACTTCTGTTTTACTGATAT
Organism: Papaver atlanticum; assembly: GCA_023531105.1. Classification (NCBI taxonomy): domain Eukaryota; kingdom Viridiplantae; phylum Streptophyta; class Magnoliopsida; order Ranunculales; family Papaveraceae; genus Papaver; species Papaver atlanticum. The sequence goes on from JAJJMB010000025.1 coordinate 894,235, forward strand.
TTAAGTATAGTCCCCTCTGAGAACCTTCCTCTCGTATGATGTTCAACGCTTTAGAAACCTCCATGGTATCGCCAATTATAGTGCCATCGTCTAAATACCATGCATGGAGTTCAAGGTTGCAATCTGCTGTAATTTTCCTCACAAGTGGATGTAGGGTAAGCGTGAAGAGCAACTGACCCAATGGATCTCCCTGTTGAACGCCTATCGCCGAAGAAAGAGTGGAGTCGTTGTAATACAGTCGGGCAGGGGTGGCGTAGCAGAATTCCACCCAGCGTGAAATGCTTGGACATTTCTGCCTGACTTCATTAATCATGGTTGTACGATCCACTAGGTTGAAGGCGTTAGAGAAATCGATGAGGAGCATTGTGAGGTTGGACTGCGTACCTTTATGTAGCAGCAATCTGTTCACAGAATGGATGATTCCTTCACCGCCGCAAGGTATTGCGACACCAAATTGATGGTCTCCTAGATATGCTGACATTTCCTTGGCAACTGAAGTTGCAGCGAGTTTGGAGCATAGCCTTCTACAAATCGTGCCAACGGCAATAGGCCTGACACCACCATCCGGTTTAAGTAACGGAGTTAAGAGGCACTGGCGATGAATTCCCCTAGAACTGAGGGACATTGGCCTGAAAGCCAAAGATTTACAACTCCTGCAATGGATGAAAGTAGTTCGTCGGCGACAGCAACAGCTACACCGCTTAGTGCATCCAATAAGTGTTATGCACGGAGACCGTCCCTGCCGCAAGAAGTCCCTTTGGGGAAACTTCGTATGCCATTTAAGACAGCCTTGGCATCAACCACTATGGCTGTAGCGTTGATGGGATCAGGGGGGGATAATGGGGGGTGGCGCTGAGGGGTGTTTTTCCTGCAGTATGCGTAGAGTATCTGGGTTGGATGGCGCAACGCCATTAGATGATAATATACGTATCGCTGTTGTGTAGTGGCCATACCCTAATTTGTTCTTGCAGGCTTGCACGTTAGATTTCTGCTTCTTCTAACTGTGGTACTTCTTCTTTTGAGTCTGAGTCTGCAAACTCAATAGTTGTTGCAGGCGCTTCCTTGTGCCAGATCGCTCTTCCATAGAGCTCTTGGGAGTATATAAATTGAGAGTGCATATGGGAAGAAGAAGAAGTTGAAGCCATGAGTGTAAGCCATTGTGCTTAGCCAGTACCTTGTCTAGGGATGCCTTTAAGGCCCTTGAGAAGTTCAATCGACATTGTGGTGGTATGCTTGCTACAGTGGCGATCTGCTGCTGAAAGAGTAAATTAAGCAGTTCCAAAGAAAGATGTGAGGAAACCCCATCTGACTCTGAAACCTTAGTTATAGGGTCAATATCAGCAATAGGTTTGTCAACACCATGAATCAAGAATGCAACGCTGTTACCATTAGAAGGACATGGAATGGTGAATCCCCCTTTATGACGACAAGGTCATTTCCAAGAGTTGATACGTAAACAGTCGATGCAAAGCCACATCTGTAGTTGGGTTAATACCTTTTCCCAGGCAGCATAAACAGATGCCTGTGATCGAATCCTTTCCCGGCAAACTTCTTTACAAGCCTCAGTTGGAAAGTGTCTATCTACCATATGCCTGTAGATCGAAACCTTAGCGTAGCCTCTCCCATTATTATTATTATTATTTTATTATAAATTACTATTATATTTATTTATTTATTTTTTATTATTATTAATAAATTAAAACAAAAATTTATTTGAAAATGAAAAATAATAATCCTAGGGAATGAATGTAATCTAAGGGTAATTTTTGTCATTATAAAATAAAATAAGGATAGAAAGGGTAAATCAAGTATTAAAATTAGGTGGGAACAAAGTTTATATTTTTGAAGATTTTAAACCGAGAAAATATCCCGATAGGGGATCGTGCGGTCTCTCGGAGCGCTTCTCTACATTGAGATTAGAAAATGGTTAAGATGAGCCCCACTCTCTCTCTCAATCGGGAACTTTATCGGGATAAAATGCCGGTATCCTTAGCATTTCTGGTTTTTAAAAGCTCTTCCTCTCCAATTTTTAAAAATTGGGGAATTTTGAAAATGTGATGGATAAAAAGTACTTTAAAAATCTTTTACCAAACAAAATTATTACCATATATACATATTTTGAAAGTGATTTTTGGAAGGGAAAAAAAAACAAAAACATTACGGAACCCGGTCTAAGATGGTCCAAGTCTGATTGCTCCCGGGGCATAATGGAAATGATCTTTTGATGTAGGTCAAACTGAAACTGTGACTGGCCACACATGCCTCTTCACCTAACACAAGTAGATTCATATCCCACGTGCATCCCCTACTTTTAATGTCCCACGAGATTCTTGCTTATCACTTTGGGTAATACTCATTTAATGACCTAAGGAATGCATATAAACTTTACACTTCATTCTCCATTGGGCATCTGCATCCATTCTTCAAACTTCATTTCTTATTCACCAACAAAGCCAGTTAGATCAAATCAATCAAGGGAAAATGGTAGTGAAAGTATATGGACAGGCTATGGCATCCGCATCGAGAAGAGTCCTCAGTTGCTTAATCGAAAAGAATGTGGAATTTGAGGTCATACCTGTTGATTTGATGAAAGGCGAACATAAGCAACCTGAATTCCTCAAATTGCAGCCCTTTGGAGTTGTCCCAGCAATACAAGATGGTGACTTCATTCTCTATGGTAAGGCATAACTGTCCATTCCCTGATTAAGATACTGAATTTCATTTCTAGTTTGATTATTCATTCCCTGGCTAAGATACTGAATTTCAATTCTTGTTTGTGCAGAATCAAGGGCGATCATCCGGTACTACGCAGAGAAGTACAGGGAACAAGGACCAGATTTGCTTGGAAAGACAATAGAAGAAAGGGGTGTAGTAGAACAATGGCTAGAAGTTGAAAGCCAGAATTATCATCCACACATATACAACTTAGTAAAGCATCTCCTATTTCATCCAAAGATGGGTTTGCCAATTGATGAGAAGCTAATGGAAGAGAGTGAAGAGAAGCTTGGTAAGGTTTTAGACATATATGAAGACAGGCTTTCAAAGAGCAAATATTTGGCTGGAGATTTTTACAGTCTTGCTGATCTTACTCATCTACCTTTCACACACTACTTGGTGAATGATATTGGTAAGGCTTACATGATCAAGGACAGGAAACATGTGAGTGCTTGGTGGGATGATATTACTAGCAGATCATCTTGGAAACAGGTCCTTGAGCTCTAGGAAACCAGAAGAATCTTTCAAGTTGTATCTAGGGGTCTCTCTAGCAGTATGCTCTCACTTTAATAAGGGGTAATTGATGTTTTAGTTGTTTTGTTTTTGGCGATGTATCTCAATTCTCAACAAGTATTGTAAGAGGTTTCAGGGAATTCATAAAATTTATACTTTCCCATAATATTTCAGTCATGTTCTATTGACATTAAACGAGTTCGAGTCTCACCGCAGTCACCGTCTTTATCACAGAACTACATTTTCAATCCCCCCTTCTGTGAACAGAAAATACATGCTTAGTGAATTTCAGTCAACTATGACAGGTGATAAAAAAGAATTACAGTATGTATTTCATCAGTCAAATTACAGTGTGATATGTCGCTGTTAGATGATGATGGTGATACTAGTACAACCGTTGCCACGGTGGGAGGGCCGACCGAAGAAAAATCTGAAGATGGGGTTTATCGGCGACTACTTTCGCCCCGTTTCAGAAAAAGTGATACTTTCGTCTTGTTTCAGAAAAAATGATATTTTAACCCCGTTTTAGAAAAAGTGATACTTTCGCTCCGTTTCAGAAAAAATGATACTTTCGACCCGATTCAAAAAAAGTGATTCTTTCGCCTTGTTTCAGAAAAAGTGATACTTTCGCTCCGTTTCATAAAAAGTAATATTTTCTTCCGGTTTCAGAAAAAGTGATACTTTCGCCCCGTTTCAGAAAAAATGTGATGAAAAAGTGATACTTTCGCCCCGTTTCAGAAAAAGTGATACTTTCGCCCCGTATCATAAAAAGTGACTTTCCCCCCGTTTCATAAAAAGTGATACTTTCGCTCTATTTCATAAAAAGTGATACTTTCGCCCCATTTCATAAAAAGTGATACTTTCCCCCATTTCAGAAAAAGTGATACTTTCGCTCCGTTTCAGAAAATTGATACTTTCGCCCTGTTTCAGAAAAAGTGATACTTTCGCTCCGTTTCAGAAAAAATGATACTTTCGACCCGTTTCAAAAAAAGTGATACTTTCGCCTTGTTTCAGAAAAAGTGATACTTTCGCTCCGTTTCATAAAAAGTAATACTTTCTCCCCGTTTCAGAAAAAAGTGATACTTTCGCCCCGTTTCAGAAAAAAATGATACTTTCGCCCCGTTTCAGAAAATGTGATACTTTCGCCACGTATCATAAGAAGTGATACTTTCCCCCCGTTTCATAAAAAGTGATACTTTCGCCCCGTTTCATAAAAAATGATACTTTCGCCCCGTTTCATAAAAAGTGATACTTTCCCCCATTTCAGAAAAGGTGATACTTTCGCTCCGTTTCCGAAAAATTGATACTTTCGCCCCGTGTCAGAAAAAGTGATACTTTCGCCCCGTTTCATAAAAAGTGATACTTCCCCCGTTCCTGAAAAAGCGATACTTTCGTTTTGTTTCAGAAAAAATGAAACTTTCGCCCCGTTTCAGAAAAATTGATATTTTCGCTCCGTTTCAGAAAAAGTGATACTTTCGCCTTGTTTCAGAAAAAGTGATACTTCCCCCGTTTTAGAAAAAGTGATACTTCTGCTTAGTTTCAAAAAAATTGATACTTTCGCCCCATTTCAGAAAAAGTGATACTTTCGTCTTGTTTCAAAAAAAGTGATATTTTCGCGCTCGTTTCAGAAAAAGTGATACTTTCGCTCCGTTTCAAAAAAAAATGATACTTTCGCCCAGTTTCAGAAAAAGTGATGCTTTCGCCCCGTTTCAGGAAAAGTGATATTTTCCCCCGTTTTATAAAAAGTGATACTTTCCCCCATTTCAGAAAAAAATGATACTTTCGTTCTGTTTCAGAAAAAAATGATACTTTCGTGCCGTTTCAGAAAAAATGATAATTTCGCTCCAAGTTATAGTAATTAGATATTTAAATAGTTATAGTAATTGGATTAAAAGAGAGGGACAATTTTGTCTAATGAAAAAGTAACAAAAAATTGCTACACGGAATTTTATAATCTTTTTATCAAATTGAACATTTGCGTTACTCTTTCATTTTACAAAAAAGTGACCATAAAAGAGACTCCCTTCCTTCCGGCCCTTCGGGCCCTCCGATCGGTCGGCCCAATTACAGTTTTAACGGTAAGTTCGCATCGCTTGGTTTCAAAGGGAAAGAATACAAGAGCAGTTCCAGCAAGAAATACTACAGACCTCAAATAAGAAAATGGCTAGTGTTTGGTGACATCCATGTGTCAAGCCTACTGCCACAATTGGGCTTATACTACCTCCTACTCTTCCCCTGAACTCGCCACTCCTACGCCAGTCGTCCCAATCGACATCGGGTATATCTGCACAATCACCAGCAAAACCAAAGTTTAAAACCATGCATCAAAGAGATATATCGGATTGTCACTATCTTTTGTTTGAAATGTTGAAGCATATCGGAGCAGGTTGATGGTGCCCAATACTAATAACTGACTAACAGTGGAAATTCCTGTAATACAAAACAAGCTCCAAACAGAAAGCCGTGGTTAGATACTCAGGCTGATGGAGCGTTAGAGGTAAGAGGAATATGCAAAAAGTAAAGAACATTGTCGACATCGTGAGCTTGTGACATATCCTTTCTACAATGGCTGCCGCAAACAGAAGCCAAGGAACTCTGGAATAACAAGTTTAGACCAAACAGTCAAAAGCTAAGAAAAAGTTTAAATTTAGTCTACCTGGAGGACTATAATAAATTACCTGCAAAACTCGTTATTAGAACATCTATGTAGAGATTGTTATTTTATTTGTGGTTAGTGAGTTTCCTGAATGCCAGGAAGTCAGGGTGCATGGGCTATTGTGAGTGCTTAACTCCGAAGTTAGCAGTACGAGACCATAAATGCATTACCAAAGAACACAATCCGTAACAAAAGTGTCAATCTCAGTAATTCTGGTGAAAGTAGCAAAAGCAAAACGAGACCATTATATGATCTCAGAATCCATAACAGAAGAGTTTTATTTTGATTCAAGTTCAGTCATGTCAGGTATTGACTAGCAGTTACATCTAATCCAAATGGCATTAGAATACTTTCCCTATTTTGATCGGTCTGGAACAGGAAGTTCAGTACTTGTATAGTTATGGTAGCACCATATTTTAGATGATTTCAATGCAGTATAACCACCAAAGAATACCGTAGTTTAAGCAGTTATCACAACTGGATATCCATAAATCCTGTAGATTTTCAAATATAACCCAGTAAACTGGAAAACAGAATTCATAGGGAACACATGTTTTTCACTTCGATTAAAGATAAAGCAAAAGAAAAGGTTTGCATAAAAAAAAAATTGTAGTTTAAAACTGGAAAACACAATTCATAGGGAACACATATTTTTCACTTGGTTAAAGATAAAGCAGAAGAAAAGGTTTGAATCAAAAAAATTGTAGTTTAAAACTGGAGGAACAATCATTTGAAACATAAGATAGTACAGTAAAAATAAATAGAATGAACCTCCCCCCTTCCGTGGTTATCTGAAACTATGCCCCTAAGTGTAATGCTCCAACTAGCATACCAGCAAAGACAACACTAGGAATCATGCCTTCTTGACGAAAAGAAAGGCCTGATTCAGCCAGAACTGCTCGTCCAACAAAAGACAAAAGCATCATCTCCATTGCTTCTGCGGCTTGAACCATCCCAGCATAAGCAAGTAAAAGGTCAAATCTGAATTCAAACTGAAATTTAACTACGAGAGGATAAAAGCTTTCGGATTTTTGATGAACTGGATATCCACAAAACCTGTAGATTTTGAAATACAATCCACTAAACTGGAAAACACAAGTCATGGGAACACATGATAAGATAGTAAAGTAAAACTAAATAGAATGGACCTGCCTCCTCCTGTTGTTTTCTGAAATATGCGTGTGTGCTCCAACTAGCATACCAGCAAAGACAAAAGCATCATCTCCTTTGCTTCTGCAGCTTGATCATCCTGGCTTGAGCAAGTACAAGGGTTCCAAATCTGAATTCAAACTGAAATTTAGAGTAAACGGCATAGTAATCGACACATACAAAATGAAGCAATTGATCAACAAAAACATTGACTGAATTAGGCCAGCAGCTTTGAAGTAATGCATTATTAGATTAGATGGAGGTTCAGCTACAAATAGGGCAAAGAACTAACCCATTTTCATTACAATCAGGACATCTAACAACTACTTTCTTAACAATTTTACAACTCCCATTACAAGTAAAACATGGCAAAAACCTAACACCACCACACCCATCACAAACAGCACCACCAATTTTAGATTTTGGTAAGCCTTCAAGTAAACCAATTAAACAGCCTTGTTCATGAATTCTAAATATCTCCTCATATCCACCAATATATCTTCCTTTAATAAAAACCCTAGGTGGTACTGGTATTACATTTCCTTGTTTATTACTACTAATTCCTTTCAACAATTCTTTCAATTCTTCTCTGAACCCTCTATCCATTGATATATCTCTTTCATTAAACACAATCCCTAATCCCTCGAAAACTGCTCTCACTGCATTACAATCTTCAAATGTTTTTCTTACACCTCTTAGTGTTGTTGTGTAAATAACAACTCTGTTTTCTCCGTTCACCGGACATTTCTTCTCAAATTCATCAACATTATAGTACTTTTCAGCGTTTTCACAAGAAGAATCTCTCTGAAATGGACGATGATTAGGGTTTGAATTCTCTTTATTGAGGAGGACCAAACGAGGTGACCTCGAAATACGCGAATCAAGTTCAGCAACAGTATCAAGCAGAGAAAACGAAGGTTTCGGGTTGTTGATAGGAGAGAAACGAGCAGATTCAGAATCAAGGCCAGCCATGAGTTCCCACGAGTTAATAACTTCAGGAACAGGTTCAGATCGTACCGATTTAGTTTCAGAAAGTGGACTCTTCTGTAAGATACCAACAAATCGAGGTGGTGTTGTTGGGTTTTGCTCTGCAGATTTTGTTGTTGAATCTACTGTTAACAAACCATACGTTGTTGATGTGAGAGACACAAAATGATGACCGATTCCTGTCGATCCACCGATTTGAATAAACTCGTCATCTTGGTCTAGTAATGATGAAGACACACAACCCATTGTAACCCGACCAAACTCTGTGTAAGAAATAACGAAAACGGTTTGACTCGGATATGACTCGTAAGGTATTTTTTGAATCTTAAAGCAGAGCTCTGCGAAGAAGATGAAGTAATGAATGTTGATTCAGGGGGAAGTGTGTAGTTTTATTAACTGAAGAAAAGAAGAAGTCAACGAAAATATGTTTGAATTTTGATGAGATTACTGATACTGTAAGTCTTGGTATAGAATATTAAGGTTGTGACAGAGTATCATAGCTGTAAGATTTGGCTTATGAGTGAAAGTTGGTTTTTGTCCTTCGTTAAAGTTAGGGTTTGTAATATTATTAAAATAAAACTGCTGCACCTAGTGAAGGGTTCAACGGAGATGATTTGGTATATCTAACGGTGGATATTTCTATACGTGTAAATGTACGTGTCAGAAATTCAAATAAAAGTAGCGCGCTCCTCGAAAGGAGAAAAAGTGTGTTTCTAAACCTAATTTTATTTAAGGGCTACCTTCTCGTATTTTTGACATAATCTAATCTAACCCACTTATTTGCCACCCATATTTTTCCTATACGCCACCCTCGTTAGAATTTATAATGTAAATATACTTTTCAATTCAATTTTTCCTATTAATTAATTCTTTAATCATCTCAGCACACCATTTGGAAATGATCCAACCTTCGGTTTTTGGGACCCTTCAAGTGCAATCCATTAGAATGGTCGCTACTCGCTAGGACATCTCTCCACAGCTGAACTTGTAAATATGGATCCAATTAATTAACAAGACTAACCGTGTTTGATTGCAAGTTTCAGTATAATTGTTTAGTTTTTTATTGGATGTGCCGATTGATAAACAATCCAGTTTAAGCATCAACTGAAACATACAGAACTAGTCGTCCATACATTGCCTACTAGTTCATCTGAATTTTTTTTAAAAACAAGAACCCAAATTGAACAACCAGTTCTTCATAAAAGCAAACTCAGAATCACAAAATCAAAAATTTACAACTCGGTCTAATTTACAATTGCTTGAATTTTCTTTGGAGGCATCTTTTGTTGCACAAACAATAAATCAAAAGTCAAAGAAACCATTAGTGAAGGCGGTGGTCGTGGGTAGAGTTGGAGTAGAAGAAGGTGGTTGGTGACTTGGTGGTGGAGATGGAGAAGAAGAAATATTGATTTGTAATTTAGGGTGTTTTTTTTTGTTGGTCTTGGTTTTGGGTAGTTTTATTGATGGGTGTAAAAATAAAATTAATAGGTAGCATTTAGGAGATATGTAAAAATATATGGGTGGTAAATAGGATAAATATGGGTGATAATTTATGTGTGTGGCAAATAGGAAAAATATGGGTGACAAATAAGTAAAACCATAATTAAAGGGGATTTTAACAAAATGCCACATTTTGGATTTCCCGTTTAAGAAACTGCCACCGTTTGTTTTTTAAATTAATTAAGTGCCACTACAGTTAGCCTTTCCGTCCGGAGTTTGGACCAAATGTTTGGTCATTTTCGTTGACTTGGTCAATAAAATCTGTCCACTTTACATATTTACCCTCGCATATCCTATTATACTTGTCACAAAATCATAATACTCGCACCAGTAAACCAAAAAAGCCCGCCTTCCTCTCCCTCTCCCTCTCCCTCTCTTCTACTGTTGCTGCTCATCTGGTTTTCAAAGATCATTATCAACTTCAGTGCTCATCATAAATTTGTTAAGCTTTATGTTCTTCCTAATCTCATGAGCCTATATTCGTCTTCATTAGAACATCGTTCCCATCTATCATGAGAAAAAAACAGGGAAGAAACTCAAATCTTAGCCCTAATTTCTAATCAACACCATTAATATTTACCCAACAACCAGTTCTTGAAATTTCAAATCAGATTTCAAATATTCTATTTCAATTAATTGCTTAGAACTCGAGAAAATCTTAGTTGTTGTGATTGTTCATACTCATTGTTTGATGAATAATTTATCAAATTTGTAGTTGTTTGCTTAAATTCCCCCAATTTGAAATAATGGGTCTGTATTAATTAAATTTATGAATGTTTCTGAATTAATAAATTAAGTTTTTGAATTCTAATTTGGGTAATAATTAGGGTTAATTTTGTTTTTCTTACCTTCAATCGGTTGTGTTTTGTAGATTTGCTTTGGATTTGAATTTTCAGGTAGGATTGAAGCATGGAAGCTGCTAAAAACATCACAATATACTCATCTCCAACACCACCAAGTAATGGCACATAAACTGGGTTAAGTCTGGGACTGATTTTGGTTGAATTTTGAGCTAGAATTCAGTCCACAGAAGTGTATTGCTGCTAAGGTTCTTGTGGCTAGTTGGCATGGTGCTGGTGGATTGTTTTATAGGGTTATGAACTGAATTTGTATGGATGTTGTAATGGCTTGAGCTGGTGATGTTCTGTGTTGTTGATATGATGTTAATGGAAGAGATTAGGATAGGGATTGAGCTGGAGTCGATGATGGCAGAACTGGTGGAGTTTGAAGACGTAAACCAGTTGAATGAAAGAATGGAATGATGGTTTCTGGTGGGTGTTCTTGAGAAGATTGAGATGGGTTTAAGAGTTAACAGTAGCACATAACTTGGATATGAATTTGTTGGTGATTTGGGTAATGTTCTGGTCCGTCTATTCAACTAGAAATGTGTCCGAAAAACTGATGTACTTATGACATGGTCTTAAGGTCAGTAATAATGTCTTTTGTCTGTTTTTTTGTTTAAAAATTAAAGATACAATGATGCTACGTGCAATTAGCCCCCATGATCCTGCTGTTTATGGAGTTACGAATGACAAATCGAATCACCACCCATTCATGCTTAATGCTTTGGTTTTCTTTTATTAGTTTTGTATGATTTGGTTAATGCATAAGCAACAATTGATTGTTTAGTGAATCTTAGTCTTAGTATGTTGCTCTGTAGGTGTTTGGCATAATGACTCAATGAATTTTTTGTTTTTCAGTTAACAAATTGGGCAATGTAAGGCAGGTTGTGGGTTGCTGGTATCTTTTAGGTTAGTTTTGGCTCAGGATTGAGGCTGTTTTGGATAGAGGTTATGTGCTGAAAAACAGCTGATAGCTGTTGTTGTTACCGTTTGATTGAATTATCATCCTAGGAAGCAAGATTATTCAGGGGTTTACTCATCTTTTACTAGGGGAGAATAACTGCCACGTATGCATTAACACCTGTTAGCTGTTTTTTTGAAAAAACACTGGACGGAAAAGTCAAACTAGTGGCATTTTATTAATTCTGAAAAAAAACGGTGGCATTTTGTTAAACATGAAAATGAAAGTGTGGCATTTTATTAAAATCCCCGCTAAATAAACCTAACCGACTAGTTTAGGTTTCAAAATTCATTTTCTCTTAATTTTCTTCTTCTCTCCTTCTGCTTCGTCGACATCGTCCATTAATCGTTGATTCGTAAATTATTCATTGTCGATTTAGTCAATCGTTTATAAACAATGCGTACCAAGCAAATTCGAAGACTTCCAGGATCGAGTCCGGGACTCGCACATATAGCGAATCTCATAAATCAATTTCCAATTCATAAACAACTTCAACAACAAGGTCAAGTCCAAATCGAGCATCCTAGAGGAAAAAAGAAGCCCGATTCGAGTAATATGCAAATTCATGGGTAACTTCTGTCATCCCTTTCCTTTTAATTCGCCTTTTGTTGAAGAAATTGATTAAAAATCATCAAAATTAATTGAAAAGGGTAGTTACAGTATGAATTTCGGCTAGGGGATTTTTAGAAAACCCTAAATTTGGTAACCGAACTTCCATTATTAAGAGCACTTCGGTAAAGTATGTTAATTTTTGGTAACCGAACTGTGTAGTTCGGTAAGCTCGCAAAAAATATTCGTAACCGAACTCATTCTTTATAAGAAAAAGTCGAGTTCGGTTTTGTCGATAAAATTGTGCTGGTAACCGAACTTTGGTAATATATAGTTGGGTTACTTCACAATCTATACCAGGTAACCGAACTTTAGTCTGGTAACACCAAATATATAGTTCGGTTACTTCGTAATTTGCACCAGGTAACCTAACTTTTGTCTGTTGACACTAAATGTTGTGTTTGGTTTAGTCTCATGTTCTAGTTTATTTGATAAGCCAATATTCTGTTTAGCTAATACTTTGGTTTTCATTTATTAGGAACAAAGGAAGAAGAGCTAATCCACACCTAGACAAAGATTTGAGAACTCCCACTCCTCGTGGTAGAATACACTTACATTTCCGAAACCGTGGTACCAAGAATTCTAAACATGGAGGGGGATCGTTACGGGACGTTAACTAAGAGAATGTTCATAATGTAATCCAAGATGTCAATGAAGAGGTGATGAAGAATACAACTGATCATGCTATTGAAGAAGAAAAAGATGATGAAGAATACCAAGGATATGAAGAGCAAGGAAACAAAGAGAAAGGAAATGAAGAGGATGAAGATGTAAAGGATGAGGAACAAGGAGAAGAGGATGGAGATGTAGAGGAAGAAGAACAAGGACAAGGCAAAGAAGGAGAAGAAGAGAAAGAGTCCGAAGAAGAAGAAGGACAAGAGGAAGAGGAAGATTCTGAAGAAGAGGAAGGACAAGAAAGAGAAGAAGAAGAAGAAGAGGAAGCCTCCGAAGAATAGGATGAGTCCTAAGAACAAGAAGAGAAGCAAATTGTTCCTGTTAAAGAGAAAAAGAATCCGAAGCCGCCTTGTCCTAGATATTCACACATTCCCATCCTAATTTGTGTTTTTCACCAAAGAACCCAACTTATGGTACTCCAAATGATGGAGGGAATGTATTGTTTAGCTACAAACACTCATGGGCTGCAAAGATCTATGTTGTTAGAGCACTGCTCGGTCGAACTCGCAAGCGTTACTATCTCAAGCTTGTTTGTCAAGTTTAGTTGATCAATACGATAGTCTTGATTTCTAGTCTACTTATAACCATGTTTCAGATTAGGATGGAATGTGTAGTTTAGCTTTAGACTTCACGACGTTCATCGATTAAAGATGGAGATCTACTGAAGAGAGCTTGGAGGAACTTCATCAACAAAAGGTATGTGGAGACTAAAACTTATCTATCACTTAGAAGTATATTCTACTCTATCTTCTAATGAGACTAAGTCGTATAACTATATAGACTTTTACATTATACCCATTTGATATTTCGAGTAGTTTATCTCTGTAGATGGTGAAATTTGGATAAGGGGCAAAAGTGTCATTTCAAGACCATAGACAAAACTCAACTTTCACGGGAGAGATTAATCGCTTTGTCCTCAAGTCATCCATAGCCACGATTTCTAGTATACGTCCCCGCGAGACACTGCTGGTCGCGATGCCGAGATTCCTAGCGCACATCCTCGACGAGATATTGCTGGTCACGTAGGTTTTGTAGAGTGTAAAACGTCCCCGGAAGACTTATGAACCAGAAAAACCACAATTCTAGCATGTCTTCGCGAGACGCATCTGATTGTGATGTCATGATTTCTATCGCACGTCCTCGAACGAGATACTGCTGGTAATGGAGGCTCTGTAGATGCGTAAAAACGTCCACGGCGGACTTATGACCCAGAGCAGAGACATACATGTCTCCTGTAAGCACGACTCACACTATTTGAGATCAATGATTGATTCCTAATACATCATCGCGAGATACACTTATCATGTCTACTCTAGGCTCTGACTCGACTTACCGAGGTTTCTAAATAATTCCTATTACATCCCCACGAGATACATTGGTTATTCTGCCTCTGGGCCCTTTCGACAGACTCCTAGAACATCCTTTCGAGATACACTGGTCTTAGTTGATTCCTAGCACATCTCTGAAAGATACGCTGGTCAAAGACAAGTGAGCCAAAGTCTTGCAGAGATATTAATCGGGCGCACAAAGCCTCTCTGGAGGAGTGACCACAGAGAGATTCGGATTCGTCAATAAAATCTCGGAGAGATTCACATCTCTTCGCAAAATCTCGGAGAGATCTCTGCAAAATCTCAAAAAGATTCACATCTCTTCTCAAAATCCCGGAGAGATTCACATTTCTTCGCAAAATCACGGAGAGATTTATATCTCTCTGCAAAATCTCGTAGAGATTCACATCTCTTATCAAAAACCCAGAGACATTATCATCTCTCCACAAAATCTCGGAGAGATTCACATCTCTTCAAAATTTCAGAGAGATTCACATCTATTTGCGAAAACCCGGAGAGATTCACATCTCTCCACAAAATCACGGAGAGATTCACATCTCTTCTCGAAAACCCGGAGAGATTCACATCTCTCCACAAAATCTCGGAGAGATTCAATCACATCTCTCCTTAAAATCTCGGAGACCGAAGAGATTCACATCTCTCTGCAAAATCTCAAAGAGATTCACATCTCTTCTCAAAATCCCAGAGAGATTCATATCTCTCCACAAAATCTCAAAGAGATTCACATCTTTTCTCAAAATCCCGGAGAGATTCACATCTCTCCACAAAATCTCAAAGAGATTCAAATCTCTCGGGAAATCTCAGACAAGGCCGAATATTCCCCCTAATAGGCACACGCCTTACCTAGGGCTCAAGCCTATTTCTCAGCCTCTCAAACACACCCACGACTAGTAAATTGAGCCTGAACTATACATGTTTATCCAAAAACGTTGATAAGGTCTCTTGAGCTCCGCATGCTCAACAAAGGGACCCAAAAGCAATAATATGGTCTCCACATAACATATGTGACCGGCCATGGAGAGAGGGATCTCAACCTTAGCTCTTATCACATTCTACACACGGTTCCTTAGGCATTACATTGACTCATCCTAGTCATTCTCATAAATGAGAGAATATCTCTCTATCTTGGCCAACTCGGCTAAAGAGAATATTTCTCTCTCTCAACACATCATCATAAATCCTGACTCAGCTTCACACAAATGGGGGGATATCAATTAGGGTTTTAGTCTGGCGATCTACGGAACGTGTTAGAAATACCCGGCCTATTTTTCACCGCAGAAGAGAGTAAAGGCAGTGGAATAATGAGATAAAATCAACCTAGTTTATCTTTATCTAATCCTGAAGAGATAGGAGAATTGCTCCGCACGGCACGACAAGCAATTTATCTTCACCGCCCTGATATTAGAAAATTCAGCTATAAATAGGTCCTCTATTTCTCCAAGCTAACAAATATTTTTCTCATAACCTCTCAGAGCAATTCTTTTTCAAACCCTAGAATTCTCTGATCTCTCTCTTCATCTTTTTCCCTCCCTAAAAACATCCCTGACCTCTCATATGACGGAAGCAGCCTTTGAATTGCCACTGTGCGTGGTTTAGGCGAAATCTGTTCGTGCTCAACCTCCCTAACTCATTTTCAGAAACCCTAGAATCCCACTTCTAACCTCTCTCAGATTTAGGTAAACACATTTTGGCAACCACAATGGGAGGTTGTTTACTCAGTTACATATATCAATCATGGTCTCTTAGGAAGGAAGATAATTCTACCAATCCAAACACAAAAACGTTTCATTGATTCAGTCTCTGTAAATCCATTACTAGCTTAACCGAGAGAGTTATCCCTACCAGAACTTTCTCTTTCTTTCGAGTTTGACCTTAGTGAATAGGTTAGTGCGTACCGGATGACATGGATTTCTTCCTTCATAACAAAACACCCTAGTAACTATTTTCATAAAATCTACTGCTGATCCTTGAAAACTTTGGATAAGGACCAAGGAGAACTCCCGGAGACTCAACAGAATCTTGCAAAATCTCAGATCGACATCCAGACTTAACTGAAAACACCTTTAGAGTTACCAGTAGGGATATATCCAACTAATCTAGATCGAATACACGTTTCCTAAAGAAGGAGTACTAAAACTGTTGAGAATAGCACTGGCGGGATCTTGCCTGCAATCGACCTCACCGAAGAAGATAAAGATCATTACAAACGCGACAGAGCGAATGAGCAACCATCCATCTGACCTTATCACTCTCAAGGACCATATGACGCTCTAAACTTGGAGATTCTGACGAATATTTTCTCCATAATTCGTTTAGGTCAAGGGCCCCCAACCTTATCACAAGGGACTCGGGAAGTTTACTTCACTTTACTATTTTACTTATAACTATTTCATTCTGTATCCGATTGACCTAGTTCTTTCTCCATCGTATTTGTCTTTTCGTCGTTCACAGGTTAAACTTAGCGAAAACTTAGAAAGGCTTTAAAAATTCATGACCTAGTTAAAAGCGTTGTAGAGCCACATGAGGTCATAAACCGCCAACAAAGATACATTTTGTCTCCCTTCCTGCTTGAATCGTGACAAGAACGCGAAAAAGTATGAAGCGACACTAGATCCCAAGATGAGGCTCAACCGAAACTCAGCCTTATCCGAAGACGCAAAGCTTCTAGTCGATATGCTACCTCAACACCCGTTCTGTCAGAAAGAAGAGGAACTAGACCTAGGAGTTACGGCCAAGACTCAATGAGCCTTCAGTTCAGCTTTACGAAAAACTATCACATTTCATTTTCCGATGAACCTCAGATCACCCAAGACGGAGAAGGAGAATATCTTTGCAGTCGAATCTATCAAGGGAAAAGAAATCCATAGTAATACTCGTGAGGCCAACAATTTAGATAAAGGCTCCATTACTCGACATTAAGGCTGCCAATGGGTACCCGGTTACCCGGAACCGAACCAGACCCGGGTGTATCGGGTCCAATTCATGGTCCAAAGATTGGACCCATTAGTAAAATCACTACCCGTCGGGTAGAACCGTTAAGCTTTTGGGTCCTAACGGGTATTACCCGTCGGGTATCGGGTATCGAAATATTTACCTTTTACTTGTTAATTTTACTTTAAACGTGGGGATTTCCTATAGTTTCGCTTAAATTTTTTTTCATTCTTCCTTTATTTTCTTACGTTTAATCTTTATTAGAACATTAACATAGATATAATAATAAACCTATTAGGACGGGACCCACTAAATAAGGATCCAAGATTACCAGACGCAGTATATGAAAAATTATTAGATTCAAGCTAACATAACAAATATAAAAATAGATTATCAAAAAATATAGTTGATTTTAGAGGACCCGATAAATACCCGGACCCGACGGGTATATAAGGTTTTTATCGGGTCCGGTTCTGGGTCCATTAATTTAGGAACCGGATCCGGAACCAACTAAAATTAACGGTTCTGGTTCCGGGTAGTATACTACCCGGACCCGATAGGACCCGTTGGCACCCCTACTCGACATACAGCCACAACCAACTACTATCACTGAAGTAAACATGAGAAGGATGCGAGATCGTGAATCCAGACTAAACACTACTCATCCAATTGCCCACTAGCAATTCCCTCAGTCAAAATCTCTTCTGTCGAAAAACTGGCTCAACAAGCTGCCCCATGTGTCAGAGTCATACGTGATGACTAAAGGACAAGATACATCTTCCCAAAGTCCCAGAAGGTGTCTACTAATCTCGAGGTTGTTTGGCCATCTCCTAGAAGAATAGATCCCAGCAGAGAAGTTGCAACGCAAATTCACATGAGTCCCTATGAAGACACCTATCAGAGACAAAACAACGACTTTATCCCATCTCTGAAGATTCAATCTCAAAAATAAATAAAATATAAAGGTACTACCCCAATGATCAAATATCTTCAGTAAACGAGAATCCCTATTCATATAACAAACTGGGGACTGATGAAGAACCACGCATTAAACATCTTTGTGACTAACATGAGGCGGCTCAAACACCCAACTCCTTGATGAAAGACTCTTACACCATTAACCCAGAGACTCCGGGTGCAAAATAAATTGGTAGAATTCAGAACGCTTCAAGTTAGAGACTTCTCACTAGAGGTTTATGACTGAGAATCAGATATCCTGTCCGAGCCTCAGCTCCCACGGAAACCCTCATGCACAAACGCTTCAATCCTTGATATCAAACAAAGAATTGCGGGATGCTATCCCACAGGAATGAACTCAATCCATGACAGAGATGCCGAAATACTTCTACAAGTCAAAACCAGGTTTTGTCGCATCTAGAGAATGACTCACCCATCTAAGGTTTCCATCATGATCAAGCAAGCTAGGTTTTATAAAACCCCGTATAAAGATTCCAGAGAGGAATCAAGTACTGAGATCCAACGTGTTAGAATCGTTTCTCTGCTCAAGATTCACGGCTGAGACAAACTAGGGTTCGCGTTGGATCAAAAAGAGTTCGTGGCTTATTTTCGCTCAAACCGCCTCGTACTTCATCCAGCCAACTCGACAAACTGGTAAAAATGGGTTGAGAATTCGACAATGCGCCCTTGATAAAAAAAATCGTCTGCGTCTCTCCTACCATGTGTTAAAAAGGCATGATGTTTCAAAACACGATCCAAGAGATATCATCAAAACACTTGAAGGACTTGTTGCTGAACAACTCTTGATTCCGAGTTCAACTTCATATGGACATATCACCGGAAAAACAAGCTCCAAATACTAATTTTTCTCCAATAGATGAAGGATGGGTCTTTTTTGTTCGATAGTTGGGTTCAACCGCTGATATCGGACGTCAAACGAATTTTTCACAGCCTCCAGAGTCAAGATCGCGCAAGGAAGAACTTTCTATTACGAATTAAGTTCGGGTTTTCACCTACTCGCATATGCAACGGATCAAGCTAGGTTTTGCATAAATTAAAGCTCATGATGGTCCCATTCCTTTACCAAATGCATACATAAAAGGTCTAGAGGGGAAATTACCAACATTTAAGGAAATCGTCTGGCAGCAGTGGCCTTTACCTCTGAGGAAGAAAACTCCCTCTTCTTATTTAAGGCCTCCATATCCTTTCCCCCACGTTTCCTCAGCTACCGGTATCTATTACATAAGGGCTTATCTAAGAAACGAAGACCGGAGTGTAGCTTGTTCAAGACATTTAATTCCAACAGAATCCGGCGACTCTCATGACTACCTCATATTGAAAAAAAGATTTTCACGGGTTGTCATCAGGTTTCCCATATTTACAAGATCCTTAGAAGCAAGGACGTTCAGAGTTATTATTCTCATGACACTAAATCCTCCAATAAGTGCCTCATCCGAAGTCAAAGAAGACATGAGGCCCGTGAAATCATCCTCAGGTCGGTCGATTATCTATCTGCACCCTAAACCTCTTTCTAAAGGCCCTCTGAAATTGTTGAAGCCTGCCTCATCTTCATTATATCAAAGTCAAAAACTTTCTCGCCATGAGGAGCACTTGTCTCCATAAAAGTCTCGTTTTTCATGCAACTCTACAAGTGACAGGAAAATTAGAAGAAGTACACTAACAGAGTGAAGAAACATGGCATATACATAGAGTCTGTAGGGTTTTTCTGCGTTGTGAAGTTTCAAGCCTCATGAGTAAAAGCTGAAACTTGCTCTCATGCCTATATAACTATCCTCATTTCAATCTGAAGAAACCAATTCCATATCTCCAAGGATACTCACGGATTCATTCGGGTCCATACTTTCACAAGAGATTAAGCAAAATACGTTTTCTGGAAACCAAAGAGTAAAACGTATAATCATACCACTGACATGTCTCTAGCCTAAGGATACAAAATTCATGACCTAACCAAGCTAAGGAAGGGTAGTGAAGTCATAATACTCCAAGGGGTTGTGCTTGAAGCAAGAGAACGCTTTAAGAGTCCAATTGAAACAAGGATTCCTTTGGCAATTCGGATTGATGTACATTGCAGCGCGGAGACTTGAAAACTGATGCAAAACCGTAAGGAATTTCGGGGTACTTCCTAAATAAAATATGTTCCTTTATGTCTTATCAGAAACATACAAAAAGGGTGCCTCAAACGGACAAACGAGCTAGGAGATGTGGTCCCTACACCGAAGTAAGTGCAATTTGAAAACTCCTGAAATTTCCATACGAGATTTTTAAAGTCAAAAAGTATACACGAAGATGATTGACCAAACGAACTCGGAATCAAGTGATTCTTTTTGCATTAGAAATATTAATTTTGGGGTCGAGGACTCAAATCGGAGTCCGAATGAAGAGTTTACAGCCATTCTATGCAAGCCTCTCAATACTGAAGTTTTCTGACAAACACACCCAAGCGAAGAGTCCTAATATAAACAAAACGTGTGGAAGAAGGATGGAACGACCTCCATACCTAGGTCATTCCCAAAATAGGTTGAAAATAGTTTTATTTTCAAGCCTAGCTCAAAAGGGAATCCATCAAGAAAAAGGAAAGGGAATTAGAGTTAAATGAGGAATTTGGCTCAAACAAGGAAACCTAGGGTTTCCCTTCTTTCAAAATCTCTCCAAGTCGTGGAAAGACCCTCCCTTATGCATGAATGCTATTCTAGGCCAGTGGGATGTCACTTATTCTCTCGGAATTTTATCAGAGGCGCCAAAGTCAAAGAGACGAAAATAGCCCTAATTTGGCTCAAATAAGGAAACTGAGGCCTTCCCTTCTTCCAAAATATCTATGAACGGTGGCTAATCCCTTCCCACGCGTATGGATGCTCTCCTAGGCTAGTAGAACGTCAATCATGATCTCGGAATTTTTCGGAAACACCAAAGTTACAAAGAATTAGGGTTTTGACGTAAATAGCTCTAAATTCAAGAATTTGACAAAGAAAGGGATTACTCCTAAAAGAGAGGGAGACGAGCCTCTCCACATTCACTTGGCCAGTCCTCTATATGTATCTCAACCCTTTTTATCTCATCACTCTTCAACAAAAACGAGCTCATAAGGGATTTTGACCAAAATACCCTTATTTCAAAATTTTGAGTATTTTTAAAGAAGAAGGCCCTAATATAGCCAGAGACCGACCAAGCTCTCATATACTCATTCCAAAGGCCTCGTAAATATGAATATTGATTTCTATAAATGTTCGAAGAAGAACGAGATTGAAACGGAATCCAGAAAAGCAGAATTTCAGAGAAAGTAAAGGGAATTTAGCTCAAACAGGGAAGTTTGGGTTCATAATTTTAAAAACCAAGACCAGACAGGCACCTATCTCCCTATCTCAAGCTGTGACCATGCCTAAGGAATCTCACGAAGTCTTTCATGTCAGAAAAAAAATCATGCTCATATTGGTTTTTGATGAAAATACCCTTGGTTTCAAAGATAAGCATTTTCTCCCGGAAAAGAGGTATCTGATTAGCATAAGGGATTGAACGATCTCTCGTCATACAAGGTGCTAACCCCTCAAGACATATGCACGCCTACCAAGCCTATTCAAGCATCTCTAGAGTGTCTGAAGGAGTCAGATGCGGACAGAAAGAGAAATTAGGGTTTAGGTGCAGTACAAGCATGAATTCAAAATTTACATGGGATAGGGACTCCGTACTTTCAAAAGTAAGTGTCGATTTATTATCATAGGATTTTTCCAACCTCACGGACATCCAGGAAGCCTCTCAAATCCATATCTTCCCCAAATACTCACTTACACAAACTCGGAAGCTCGGGGATGCACAAAGAGGGGAAATTAGGGTTTTGTCCAAGTAAACCCTGATTTGCAATTCCCATTCGACCGCGATTTCATCTCTATAAGACTTTATTTCCATTCTGATAACGCTTCCCAATGCGAAATCCTAAAAGCATTCCAAGTCCAGGGTCAATTCCAAGCTTTGCACAGAAAAAAGAAGTTAGGGTTTTGATCAAAGAAACCCTAATTCACAAGTTTAGTCTCTCAAAACGGAAACTTTACTTCATCAAGGCTCAATTATCATGCTAGTAACATCTCCTAACACAAAATCCCAGAAAGCTCCCAAGTCCAGAGTTGATTCGAAGTCCAGAATCAGAGCAAGAAAATATTAAGCATCAATTCGGGGACTCCACAAGTGGACTATAATTTCGCGCCTAAACGATTAATAACCATCTATATACTCATCATAGAACAATCAAGGTTCTACTCTGAGTAGGGGACTTAATGTAGATGATGAAATTTGGATAACGGGCAAAAGTATCATTTCAAGACCATAGACAAAACTCAACTCTAACGGGAGAGAATAAGCCCTTGGTCCTCAAGGCATCCATAGCCACGATTTCTAGCATACGTCCCCGCGAGACACTTTTGGTCGCGATGCCGTTATTCCTAGCGCACATCCTCGACGAGATACTGCTGGTCATGTAGGTTCTGTAGAGCGTAAAATGTCTCCGGCAGATTTATGAACCAGAACAACCATAATTCTAGCATGTCTTCACGAGACGCAGCTGATTGTGATGCCATGATTCCTAGTATACATGCTCGACGAGATACTGTTGGTCATGTATGCTCTGTAGATGCGTAAAAACGTCCTCGACGGACTTATGACCTACATCGGAGATATACATGTCTCCTGTAAGCACGACTCACCCTATTTGAGATCAATGACTAATTCCTAGTACATCACCGCGAAATACACCGGTCATGTCTACTCTAGGCTCTGACTCGACTTACCGAGGCTTCTAAATAAATCCTATTACATCCCCTCGAGATACGCTGGTCTTGTCGGCCCCATTATATGGTCACAATTGATTTCTAGCACATCTCTGCAAGATACGATGGTCAAAGACAAGTGAGCCAAAGTCTCGCAGAGATATTAATCGGGCGCACAAAGCCCTTTCTATGGACGAGTCCCAGCTGACCACAGAGAGATTCAGATCCGTTAATAAAATCTTGGAAAGATTCACATCTCTCCGCAAAATATCGGAGATATTCACATCTCACATCTCTCCGCAAAATCTCGAAGAGATTCACATCTCTTCTCAAAATCCTTACGGTGAGATTCAATCTCGGAGAGATTCACATCTCTCTGCAAAATCTCGGAGAGATTCACATCTCTTCTCAAAAACCCGAAGAGATTAACATCTCTCCACAAAATCTCGGAGAGATTCAATCTCTCTGCAAAATATCAAAGAGATTCACATCTCTCCTCAAAATCACGGAGAGATTCACATCTCTTCTCAAAAACCAGGAGAGATTCACATTTCTCCACAAAATCCCGGAGAGATTGAATCTCTCCTCAAAATCTCAGAGAGATTCACATCTCTTTGCAAAACCCCGATGATCGCTGTCGTATGCGTCAAAAATAATTCACTTTCTCACTCAACTAAATAAATGAATATAGTATGTGATAAGAAAGAGTTCGTTCCACGGGAGGCTAGTGTTGTTATATAATTCAGTTTCTTAATAACCAATGGGGGGATTTTTGTTTTATCAATGCAATAAAAGTAATTGAAAGGAAATAAAATAATCGGAATAATCAATGAGGAGAAGATATTGGTCATGGGATAGTATCATTCACAAACATGTATTTTTATCAATGTCTAGAATGTTGGGGTTTTGTTCCGTGTACAAAAACCATATGGCTGAAAACAGACTTTAGGTAATAGTTTTGCAGCAGAAAACAGTGATCTATGCTGTCAAAACCGTGGCTAAAGAGCTATTTCGGGTTTGGAATGTCTACAAGGTTTACTTGTATTAGGAAACTTGTATGATGATTAGGAGGAGTGTTTTCCAAGTTCAGGGTTTCCTAATTAAGGTGGAATGCTATTCTTAGAAGTTCTAATACTTGGGGAGCAAGGATTTGTCTACTATATAAGAGGACTTATATTGTGAGTAGAAATCCATTCTCTTGTAGAATCCTCTTGGCAATCCTCTTGACAAGAGTGATCGAGGGTCACAACCATTATGTCCTACAATGGTTGGTGATGGGGAAAAATCTATGTGAGAAGAGAGACTTGTAGTGAGAACGGGTATGGGAGAAATCTAGAGTTTCTAGGGTTCATATGGGGAAGCTAGAATTCATGATGTTCTTCATGTTCTTGTCTAAAGTTGAAGCAACCATGGCGGTGGAAGTTTATGGAAGAAGAAGAACAAAGGAAGAGGTAAACTCTTCGTAATATGTCTTGTTGTTTCTAACGTTTAGCGCTAGTGGGTTATATAACTAGTTGATTATATGAAGTGTGTCGAAGTAATAACTTGTTATGATAATGAAGATTCTCGAGGTGGTTTTGGTTATAGATGTAGCCTACAAAGGGTAGGCGAACCACGTAATCTTTGTGTCGTGTGTGATTGTCTATTATCGTATTGATCATATATTCGTGCTAGTATTATCCGTCATGCTAATCTAAAGATTTAAGTAAAGGATCCGAGATAGTTATCTAAAGTAGGATGTTTCATGGAATTGACTTCTATGGAAACATGCCGGTTCGAGATTAACGTAACCTCAGTTTCCCGACAAGTGGTGCGGTGAAGGTGGATAAAGATGGCAGTGATTTGGTAATTTGAACAAGAGGTTTCAAAGAAGAGAAAATCTTGGTTCGTAGCAGAATGATATAGTTCGTGAGATGATGAGTAAATCAAGACCAAACAAAGAATAGGACGACATCAAGAAAGATTCGACAACTTTGCTTGATGTGACTATGATTCGCGTTGAAGGTGTTTTCTTTGCAAGAGAAGATCGTTCTTGGGTTCAACTGGCGTCTGCAAAATATTGTTAGGAGAATGTTTTGAATCATGGTGGTGCTAGGTGACAATCGTTCATACACAACATATGAAGATTGTAGCATGTTTTGTCTACATGGAGGATGACTCAAGATTGTTGGTTCTTGGAGTTGGTTAAGTCAGTCTGTAATTGTTTGATGGCTCAGATCAAACAATGTCAAGTGTTAGACATGTGTCGAAGAAGAAGTATTCTACGAAGGTGGAATAATGAGTGATCATGGCGACTAAGTAGTTTGATACAAGTCATGCAAAAACTTGTATAAATTATATGAAGAAGTTGTTTGTGGTGAGGCTAGAAGATCGACAGATAGCAATTCCAATGGCGCAAGTGCAAAGGAGGAATTCGGCTTAGGTGGTGGTTCAAGCTCAAAGTACAAGACAATTTTGTTCGTGCTAATGATGATGTCCGGGAGGATGGCCTTGTATAAGGTGGTAAGCATTCATGCTTTTTGGAGTGAAGATGAAGGTTTTGTTCATGTCACAAAAGGTGGTGATTGTTGGGGTTTTGTTCCGTATACAAAAACCATATGGCTGAAAACAGACTTTAAGTAACAGTTTTGCAGCAGAAAACAGTGATCTATGCTGTCAAAACTGTGGCTAAAGAGCTATTTCGAGTTTGGAATGTCTACAAGGTTTACTTGGATTAGGAAACTTGTATGAAGGTTTGGAGGAGTGTTTTCCAAGTTCAGGGTTTCCTAATTAAGGTGGAAATGCTATTCTTAGAAGTTCCAATACTTGGGGAGCAAGGATTTGTCTACTATATAAGAGGACTTATATTGTAAGTAGAAATCCATTCTCTTGTAGAATCCTCTTGGAAATCCTCTTAACAAGAGTGATCGAGGGTCACAACCATTATGTCCTACAATGGTTGGTGATGGGGAAAAATCTATGTGAGAAGAGAGACTTGTAGTGAGAACGGGTATGAGAGAAATCTAGAGTTTCTAGGGTTCATATGGGGAAGCTAGAATTCATGATGTTCTTCATGTTCTTGTCTAAAGTTGAAGCAACCATGGTGGTGGAGGTTTATGGAAGAAGAACAAAGGAAGAGGTAAACTCTTCGTAATATGTCTTGTTGTTTCTAACGTTTAGCGCTAGTGGGTTATATAACTAGTTGATTATATGAAGTGTGTCGAAGTAATAACTTGTTATGATAATGAAGATTCTCGGGGTGGTTTTGGCCGTGGATGTAGCCTACAAAGGGTAGGCGAACCACGTAATCTTTGTGTCGTGTGTGATTGTCTATTATCGTATTGATCATATATTCGTGCTAGTATTATCTGTCATGCTAATCTAAAGATGTAAGTGAAGGATCCGAGATAGTTACCTAAAGTAGGATGTTTCATGGAATTGACTTCTATGGAAACATGCCGGTTCGAGATTAACGTAACCTCGGTTTCCCGACATAGAATTTATAATTTAATCTCTCATTTATTAAAAGTCCTAGGATATCTTGATTGCAAGAATATCCCGTTAATTTCCTGATTTCATCACAAACACATTAAAAGATGCACTTATGATTTATACTTAGAAAGCAACCTAAAGTGTAAAAGCACAATTAAGTTTAACTTCCCAAGAGCATTAAGTTTTATGAAAATAGACAAATCAAAGCAAACGAACGTGTAAAAGCACTAATCCGATTTAACTAAGGTTATGACTCACTTGTGACTAGTAGGATATATCACTACAAGCACTAATCACAATTATGCTACTTGTGATCAGAAATTATTCAACTTTTGCGTATTGAAAAACCTAATCTAACAATAAGGATTAAGGCAACTCAATCGATTCTGGACTCAACTAAACAAGCATTCAAACCGTATAACAGTATAAATTGTGAATCATAAACAATAAATTATTGAGACAAAACTAATTCATTGATGCAAATATCATATTTGAGAAATCAACTTTATCCCATAACCAATAATAGTTGTTTAGCTACTCATAGCTATGGAGTTCATCATCATAATAATAATTGAAATAAAGTAAAGAAGATGAAAATAAAGCAAACCCTAGAAATTGCTCTCTCCAAAAGATCCCAGTAGAATACGCCGCTCTCCTCCAAAGCTCCAAGTAGTAATGTACGTGATATGTGATAGTCGTAGAAATCTTCTTTTTATATCTTCCTTGGGTCAAGTCTTCAAAAGTCCAATAGATAGAAATCCTCCTAGCCCATATGTGAGAAGAACCCATATGAGAATCTACCCCAAAAGTGGTCGCCGGAAACCTGGTGAAGGCGCCAGAAGTTGGCCGTAAAAAACACCGGAAACTATCTCAGGCGACCAGAAAATGCAAACCGATCATCGGTCAACCAGTCAGGTCATCGAGTCCACTGAGTCGCCTCGGTCAAACATACCGAGTCAGATAACTCAACTCAGTGATGTCACAAGTCAGAGTCTAACTAGCTTGTCTGATCCGAATTGCTTTGGCTTGGGCCATTTGCACAGGCTATAGCCTCTGTTGCACCATAATGGCACATCTTCTTTGCTCACTGCAGACATGCATCCAATCCTGCTCATTCCAACCCATTCACCACTTCTCCATATCTTCTTGCCTTAACAAACCCAATCTCTATTCCTCAACCAGTGCGTGCCTGAGCTATTCTCCATTCATCCCATTGTTATATCACTGCAATAACAGCACCAGTTGTATCTCCCAACAACAGTTTCTTCACCAGCAACACCTGCAACACAGACCCATAATTCTCGGTACCACCAACACCTTCAGTACCCAATTGTTCTTACTGTATTCTTCCTAACCTTTGATCATCACCAGCTTCAGTTCCACTTCCTTAAACCCACAGCTTCAACCATAACTCACCCAGTTTAGATGTACATTCATTTAAGCTTCACAACCACCACTTTTCTGACAGCTCAACACCATAACCTGCAATCTCAGCTCAAGACACATAACTCAAGCTTTAGTGTCAATAGCAGCATCAACTCTGCATTGCAGTCCAGACCTGCAATTCCCCATAATTTCAGCTACAACCTCATACATTCTTCGCTTCAACTCGACTGCAACACAAGCAATCCACAACAAACCCATTTCTTCACAATTTCTACAGCTGCAGCAACAGAACTACCACCATTCAAGTAACATCAGTTAGCTAAAACTGCAGCAAACCATTTGTCCCATGTAATATCAGCTCATTCATCCATTTAAACTTCAGTTCCACAATTCAGTATCACCACAGCCATTTCCTGAGTCTTGCGCCGCTGTTCAGCTTGAACACAACCGATGCACCTGCAATCCCCTATCACAGCCATACATCCATTCTAATCTGTCAAGCTTCACCTGTTCACCAACACCTTCATCAGACCCAGCATAATCCATTGAAGTTGAGTTGTACATTACCATCTGTAGCTGCAACCATTTAACCAGCAGCTCATCTCTACAGCTGCAACATAACTTCCTGCAGCTTAACCTCATTCCAGTCACCACTACAACCACCATGTCCTAACCCTGAACCTTTACCATTCTTTGCTCCAGTTCAGCTGTAATGACCACCATCAGCTGCACCAGCTAACACCATAGCTTGACTGCAATCAGTTCAACCACCATCTCAGCTTCCTCCCTGCTCCTTTCTGCCAGATCCATCTCCATCTCATTAACAACAGCAAGAACACCATTAGCTTCACCTGAATTCATCCATCCACAAGACCCATTCAATCTCTGACTCTAACCAGAATTCAAGCCATATCTACATCTCTGCTCAAATTTGATTACCAGCACCAGTTCCTAGTTCAATCACCACCAGGACCAGTTCCTTCTTTATTCAAACTGCAGAGACAACCCCAGATTTCAATTTCTTCTCGGCTTCTCATTCACCAGCACAAGGTCCAATTTCACCAACAGAACCTTCTTCATTTGAATCTCCACCTCCACTTTCTTAAATCGACAGCAGTGGCTTCATCTATTCCCTTGCTAATTCTCAGTCTAAGTTTCACAGAACCCGAACTCTAATGATTCTTCTCTGATTTGAATATAAGCACAAACCCAGCTCTTTAATCTTCCATTAGCAGCAGACCCAATCTCAATGTCTCAAATCTCCGCCTCTATCAACAGTAGCAGATCCAATCCTTCTCTATCTCAGATCAATCTTCACCATCGATCGAACCACCACACTTCACAGAAACATCATCTCCACGATCTCAGGCAGCACCTCAATTCCTCTCTGAACAGTAACCACTTCAATCTCCCCTGAATTTCTCGAACATTTGTAGAAGAAATTAAGCGATTCAACCCTCACTACTCTCTGGTTTTTTCTCCATTGAACTCTTATAGCAGCCGCACAAGTCCTTACTTTTATGAATTTTAGATGGGAAAATGATTGAGAGAGACTCAGATTTAGGGCCATGTAGGAACCAAAACTACTATCGGCACCCATTCGACTGGATAAGGGCTACCAACTCATACATGGAACAGCCTAATTCCTTTCTCAACACAACTTTCAGTTTTGAGGAACTAACAGTTCATTCTTCACCTCCTTCTCGCGCACCTTAGCCCGCTCCAAGCTCGTAATTCCTTTCTCAACACAACTTTCAGTTTCGAGGAACTAACAGTTCATTCTTCACCTCCTTCTCGCGCACCTTAGCCCGCTCCAAGTATAGCTCGCATGTGAATTGACCTCTTTGCGCTTTACACTCCAAATGGACGTTTTCTCCTTCTTTTGCTCATAATAACTCCATTGCACCTGATAAACTCAAAAGCAATCATAAGATACATAATTTACAAGAAACTCGCAAAGAAAGCATAAACAATAGATATAAATATAGGCGTTTTACAACACCTATTGAATTCCCCCACACTTAGACTTTGCTAGTCCTCGAGCAAATCAAACTAAACTAATTCTAAAACATACAACTCCCTTTCGTTGAGGTTACAATAATACTTAGCATGTATAACAAGTCTTTAAACCCCTAGGTGTCCTTAGAGGATGAGTTTTAGTCTCGTGAGGGTTTACTAGAGATATACCCACAAAACCTACTTTTCCAACTTACAAGTTCTCCGAAATGATAGCATCCAACACGCTAAGAAGACATAGAGATTCTGCACACTAGTAATAAGAAGTTAGACATATATATGAATACAATCTCATCCTTAAAAGTTGAGAGAGAAATAATCATCCCTTATCGAAAGAAATTCAGTTTCGAGAGTGATCGAAAGTCTTGACTCTGCCTCACAAAAAAGGGTTTTATGAAGTTGCTCTCAATAATAAATATTCCCTCTATCTTTTTTTATCTATCCTAATTTCTACTTTGATCTGTTTTTTTTTTATCTGTCCGCTCTGTTTATAGACATATTTTTCCCTTAAACTATCAAATATACCCTTTATCTTTTATAATCATAAAATCATTTTTAATATAAACTTAATTCAAAATCTTAAATATTATCACCATATATATCTGTTCAATATCTTTGTATTAATCGTTATTCCTTTTTTAAATAAAAATATTTATGGATATATGTAAAATTCCTAATAAAACTTCTACTTATTCTTACATAATTTTAGTTTTGGTAATAACATAACATTAAATAGGGCTAGACAAGGGTGAGTCATGACATTTTATAGGTTTTCCTTAATATTTTGACAAAATCAATTAGGACTGTTAGTTAAAGACGAAGGGGGTAGCTTTTTTATGGGTCACACATGTGTCCAGGTAGGAATGGAGAGAGAATCCTGCGACACGTTGAATAGTATGAAGGCAAAATGTTAGAGCCCTGCTCAGTCGAACTCGCAAGTGTTGCTATCTCAAACTTGTTTGTTAAGTTTAGTTGCCAAAACTATAAGTCTTGATTTCTAGTCTACTTATAGCTAAGTCTCGGATTAGGATAGAAAGTGTAGTTGAGCTTTAGACTTCACGGCGTTCATCGATTGAAGATGAAGAACTACTAAGGGGAGCTTATGGAACTTAATCAACAAAAGGTATGTGGAGACTTGAACTCATCTATCACTCAAAAGTCTATCTACTCTATCTCCTATTTGAGACAAAAGTCGTATAGCTATATAGACTTCGATTATACACATTTGATATTTCGAGCTGAGTTTAACTCGCTTACATATTTCTCTAAATATGTGTTGGTAAGCTTTCGCTTTAACCAAGTTCATCTTATATTCTTGACGAAAGTCAAAAGATGATCATGTGAAAATCGCCTGGTAACATCTTACATGATTTGTGTGAGACAATTATTTGATGTAGACTCGGAATGTTTCGTATTGATCTATCGATCACTTGAAAATTGCTTTAAAGCTAATAGTTTGTGTGAGACAGCTATTGTCGTCTTCTAAGAATGTTTCAATGATTGAAATGGGAGTTTAGAACAATTATCCATGATTGGATATAACACAATATGCATAATTGTATGCTAACTGTTGCAAGTTATTCCAAGTCCGGGAATCATAGTATGCATACCCGTATGCGTACTGGTTGGTTAGTTGAAAGTACGAGAACTTAGTATGCATACCCGTATGCGTACCGGCGTAAAGTTCAAGTCCGGGAATTCAACTGAGTTTGGTGGTGTACAGCAGTATGCGTACCAGTTCGCATACTGGCGAACCCAGACCAAGTTCGGCCACTTAGGTATGCGTACCCGTTTGCATACTTGAGTAGGTTATGTTCTAAAATCGGTTTGTTCATGAACTAATACATTTATAAATTAAAGAATGCAATCTTTTGCAAACCGTGGCTATAATGTTCATGAATTGATTCGAGTGAATCAAGATCGATTTTACTTCAATTGTGTCTTGTATACTTCTATGAGAATATAAACAATTGAACAACTCTATAACTAGTTTCATTTGAGTCATTTGAACTAGTTATGTTAAGATGAACAAGGTTGATATGAAAGTGTTCATATGGCTAACTTCGGTTAACTATTGTTGAGCCAACAAAGTGTACACGTTTAGGTACGGTTACCCATATCTAAATGAAGTCACTTTTCATTTGTGTGTAACAAGCTAAGTTTGATCTAACGGTTGAAAGATATCAGTTTGAGTCTAATCAGGTTTTCATCTAACGGTGAATATTGAATGCTTTGTTACAAAGGTAACATTGATTGCAAACCCTGATTTGAAAACTATATAAGGGAGAACTCTTGGGAAACCTAATCCCCACACTTCCTGTGTGATGCTAGTTGCGACTAGAGTCGATTCTCCTTTAATCTAGGTTTTTCTAAAACCATTATAGGTTAATGACTTAAAGAATTCATTGGGATTCTGAAGCCAGACCCAACTATTTTCTCTGTAGTTGCGTGTTCTGATCTTACTTTGTTCTATCGTATTGAGTACTATCTTCTCTAAGATTTGCTCAAGATTCAATCTCCGATATGTAAGATAAAAAGTAGTCACAAACATCTTCGTCTCCTCGTTTGTGATTCCACAATATCTTTTTCCGCTTCCATACAGTTAAGATAATTGTGAGATGATTGATATTACTAGTTTGTTCTTCTGTAATATAAGTCCGGTGTATCAATTTGTTCCTTTTCACCTTGTTTATCAAAAGACGGAACAAAAAATCATAGGTATTTCCGTGGGAGACAGATTTATCTATTCAATAGACTTTTCTGTGTGAGACAGATTTGTTTATAAAGTCTTCGACTTTAGGTCGTAGCAACTGTTAGTTGTGGGATCAGCTAAGGGAATCAAGTACGTAGAGTCCTGCTGGGATTCAGAGGCGTAAGGAACTCGACTGTACCTTAATCAGTGTGAGATTGGTTAGGGCTCAACTACATTCCAATCCGAAGTTAACTTATAGTAGGCTAGAGTCTTTAGCGGCTTAATACAATGTGGTATTCAAATATGGACTAGGTCCCGGGGGTTTTCTGCATTTGCGGTTTCCTCGTTAACAAAATTTATAGTGTTTGTGTTATTTCTTTTCCGCATTATATTTGTTTATATAGTTGAAATATCACAGGTTTTGCGTAGTTCAATCAATTAGATAATCCAATCTTTGATTGTTGATATAAATTGATTGACACTTGAACATTGGTCTTTGGTACCCTCGTCTTTTCACCCAGAGAGATTCGCATCTCTCAACAAAATCTCAAAGAGATTCACATCTCTTCTAAAAATCACGGAGAGATTCACATCTCTCCACAAAATTTCAAAGAGATTCAAATCTCTCACGAAATCTCAAACATGACCGAATATTCCCCATAATAGGCAAACGCCTTACCTAGGGCTCAAACCTATTTCTCAGCCTCTCAAACACACTCACGTCTAGTAAATTGAGCCTAAACTATACATGTCTATCCAAAAACGTGGATAAGCTCTCTTGAGCTTTGCATGCTCAACAAAGTTACCCAAAAGCATTAATACGGTCTCCACATAACATATGTGACCGGCCATGGAGAGAGGGATCTGAACCTCATCTCTTCTCACACTCTGCACACGATTCCTGAGGCATTCCATGCCTTGTCACGTGACTCATCCTAGTCATTCTCACAAATGAGAGAATATCTCTCTATCTTGGCCAACTCGGCTAAAGAGAACATTTCTCTCTCTCAAGACATCATCACAAAGGCTGACTCAGCTTCACACAAATGGGGGGATATCAATTAGGGTTTTGGTTTGGCGGTCTACGACACATGTGAGAAATACCCGGCCTATTTCTCACCGCAGAAGATAGTAAAGGCAGTGGAATAATGAGATAAACTCAACCTAGTTTATCTCTATCTATTCCTGAAGAGACGGGAGAATTGCTCCGCACGGCATGGCAAGCAATTTATCTTCACCGACCTGAGATTAGAAAATTCAGCTATAAATAGGTCATCTATTTCTCCAAGCTAACACAAAACTTTCTCATAACCTCTCAGAGCAATTCTTTTTCAAACCCTAGAATTCTCTGATCTCTCTCTTCATCTGCTTCCCTCCCTAAGACCAGCCCTAACCTCTCATGTGACTGAAGCATCCTTTGAATGTCCACTGTGCGTAGTTTAGGCGAAGACTGTTCGTGCTCAATCTCCCGTAACTCACTTTCAGAAACCTTAGAATCCCACTTCTAACCTCTCCTAGATTTAGGTAACTACAATCTAGCTTATTTATTTCTCGAAATATGTGTTGGAAGCTTTTTGCTTAAACTATGTTCATTATTATTATTGAAAAATTTAGTTGGAAATAATTTATTTGTTGGAAACTAAATATTAAGTCAAAAGATGATCATGTGGAAATTGCCTTGAAACATCTTACATGATTTGTGTGAGACAATCATTTGATGTCGACTTGGAAAGTTTCGTATTGATCATTCGATCACTTGAAAATTACT
Organism: Papaver atlanticum; assembly: GCA_023531105.1. NCBI lineage: Eukaryota > Viridiplantae > Streptophyta > Magnoliopsida > Ranunculales > Papaveraceae > Papaver > Papaver atlanticum. The sequence continues at coordinate 928,187 of JAJJMB010000025.1, forward strand.
TGAAGCTAATAGTTTGTGTGAGACAGCTATTATCGTCTTCTAAGGATGTTTTAATGATGGAAATGGGAGTTTATAAAAATTGACCATGTCTGGATACAACACGGTATGCATACCTAGTATGCGAACTTATTGTCATGATTCGGGTCCGGGAACCATGTTTGCGTACCCAGTATGTGAACGTTTTTAACTGTCAAGGTCCGGGAACCTTGTTTGCGTACTTAGTATGCGAACGGTTCTACCTGAGTTGGGTCCGGGACTGCTGGTCGAGTACCTAGTATGCGAACGGCTGGACAAGGCCAAGGTCCGGAGCTAGTGTTCGCGTACCTGGTTTGCGAACATAGTGGTTAAGTTCTAAAATCGGCTAAGTATGATTCTCATACTCATGAACTAAAACATTTATGAATTAAGGAATGCAATCTTCGCAAACCGTGGCTTAATATTCATGAATTGATTCTTGTATGAGTACTTTGTACAATTACGAATCAATCCGATTTTGTTTCAATTTGTTCATATATATTTCTATGAGATTGTGAACAATCGAACAACTCTATGTGGAACACAATTAGATTCATTTGATTATCTTTTATGATTGATTGATCATCATATTTGATCTAGAAGTGTTAGATGAATGTGGTTAAGACAAAAGTGTTCATATGGCTAACTTCGGTTAACTGTTATTGAGCCAACTCAATATACACGTTTAGGTACGGTTACCCATATATAAATGAAGGTATATTTCATTTGTGTGTGACAAGCTAAGACCATCTAACGGTGGAGATTAATTGCTTTATTATTAAGAAGACTTAGCTTGAATCTTAAATCAGGTTTTTATTTAACGGTGAATATTGAATGCTTTGTTACTAAGCTATCTTAGCTTTGATTGTAAGCAACCCTGATTTGAAAGACTATATAAGAGAGAACTCTAGCAACTGTAAAATCTAATCCTGGCACTTTCCTGTGTCCTAGTTGCGTACTAGAGTCGATTCTCCTTTAACCTAGGTTTTTCCAAAACCATATTAGGTTAACAACTTGAAGACTTCATTTGGGATTCGTGAAGCCAGATCCAACTATTTTCTCTGTAGTTGCGTATTCTGATCTTACTTGTCCTATTGTATTGAGTACTATCTTCTCTAAGATTTTCTCAAGATTTATTTTCTATAGGTAAGATATAAAAAGAAATCACAAAGTTCTTCGTCTCAAACTTTGTGGTTCCGCAATAACTTCTTCTACTACCATATAGTTAAGTTATTGTGAGGTGATTGATATTTCTAGGCTGCTCTTTGGGAGTATAAGACCGTATTATCAATTGGGTCCTGTTCACCTTGATTTATCAAAAGACGGAACAAAACTTCATAGGTACTTCTGTTGGAGAAAGATTTATCTATCAGAATAGATTTATCTGTGGGAGACAGATTTGTTTATAAGTCTTCGACTTTGGGTCGTATCAACTCTTAGTTGTGGATAAGATCAGCTAAGGGAATCAAGTGCGCAGAATCCGGCGTGGTTCTAGAGGCGTAAAGAACGCGATTGTACCTTAATCGGTGTGAGACTTGGTTAGGGCTCAACTACATTCCAGTCCGAAGTTAACTTGTAGTAGGTTATTGTCTGTAGCGGCTTAATACAGTGTGGTATTCAAATCTGGACTAGGTCCCGGGGTTTTCTGCATTTGCGGTTTCCTCGGTAACAAAATTTCCGGGTGTCTGTGTTATTTCTATTCCGCATTATATTTGTTTATATAATTGAAATATCACAGGTTGTGCGTAGTTCAATCAGTTCATAAATCCGACCTTGTTTGTTAGACATAACTTGATTGACACTTGGGCATTGGTCTTTGGTACCGTCCAAGTTATTTCTCATATCAATAAGGCTTACGGATTTCTATCTGTTCAATTTGCTGATTGCATTGAGAAATTGAGATAAAGCTCCTTGATATATTTCTCTATTGAGCTCGCTTTTAAGTTGGTACTCTCGGAATTATATTGGATTTTAGTCCATACAGATTGTCGAACGAATTATTGGGTATGGTTGTTATACCCCCGCTTTTTCATATGCCACAAAGTTATTCTTAACTATCAAGACAAGTTTGGTTATATTTTGACATATGTTTCGTTAAGTATACTAGTGCGATGTTCTTTTTGTAGGATCATAATGATGCAGTTCGTCTTATTCGTCGTCAAAAGGCGTCCAAATGGGATCTTACAAAAGAGTGTGACGAGTTTCAGGCGAAGGTTAAAGAATGTTTCTTATGGAATGTCATTAATTACGCAATGAGGAATTTGACGCAGTCACCGTATCTGCATTTCTCGAGAGACTTTATCCGGAGACGACTACCATGCATCTTCCATTTGGCAAGATGGGAATTACTCCTGATGATTGCATGAGAATCACTGGACTACCAGTGGAAGGTAAATGTCTCCAAGAAGGCTACAACTACTCGATGCGTTATGAAGCTCTTGAAGCATGGCTCTAAAGTGTCTAGGATGGGATGCAAGAAAGGCGCAATGTGAGTTTAGACGTTCTGTGAAGGAGCCTGAACCTGGCCATGAGTATAATCCGAAAGAGCCAAATGGATCTTTGAAGAAAATGGTGAAGAAATTCAAGTTGGTAAAATTGAAGGAAGCATTTGGAGGGACAACAAATAAGGTAAAACGGGGAAAGTTGGTGATGGAAGAGGGGAAGCTTAAGCACCATGTCACTGCTTACTGGTTATATCAGTTAGGAACTACTATTTTTCCCGACACTTCTGGAAATAGGTTCGATGCACATTATCTACATCTTTTGGAGGACCTCTATGAGGTAAACAACTACTCTTGGGCCACTGGGTGCTTGCATTTATTCAAGGAGAGCTAAACAAAGGGTCGAGGATTAAGACAACTCAAATTGGAGGCTAGTTAACTCTTATTCAGGTGACCTTCTACATTATTAATTTTCATATTATTCGATAAGATTTTGTGCTTCCAATTCAATTTTCATCCATGTGGTTAATATTTTCGTTTTTTCGCATAGGTTTGGGTGTACGACCACTTTCCTTGTTTGAAATTGGCTTTGGAGAAGATACATCATCCATATGGCGATCCTACAGCAGGAAAGTGGGTTTTCTTGGACGCACAGTAGAAATCCAAAGAAAAGCAGTTGATTTCCTTGAGGAAGAAGTTGGATAATCTGACGGTGAACGATGTGTATTTCACCCATACAGCGTACTCGATGATGTAAATGCAGAGGAAGTCGATGTCCATAATATGTCTTTTGCTAGGGTTACTATGGACCATTGTGGGATCCTAACTCCTACTCAATGTATAATCTATAGAGAGTACTAAGACAACTTTCTTGTGTATAAATGATACCCAACGTGGAGAATGAAAATTTCGATTTGGTGGTTAGAGGAACAAAGAAAAACGATAACTATTTTATCCCAAAACACGAACCTCCTTTGACATAACATTGGATTGACCTTGAAAAGTAGTATTTACCTTTAGGTGATTGTGTACCTTTAGGTGAAGATCCAAATGAATGTGTCAAAGATTATATGGAGTGGTATTAAGGTATTAGTAATCCTATTGTAATAAATAGACAACAACAATCTCGTGCTGATAAGGCGAAGGAAAAGGAGAGGGAGGCTAAGAGAGCTTAGAAGGAGATGCCTATTTGTGGAGAAGAAGCCCTTAATTTATGGGATAATGTGGTAAGAAATTGTGTTCTCTTTATACTTCAAGTTGTTACAAGGTATTGAAAATATATTTACTTATGGTTAAAATTGAAATCAGGTGAAGAAGGGTAAGATATTGTTGAAGAAAATGCTGACTAAAATCTGTAATGGAGAGTCGATGTCGACTCAGAAACAAACCGACCTCTACGGCCAGTGGGATGGTCTTATATCTCAAAGAATAGTGGAGCCAAGTCGGTCTAAGTTATTGAAGAGGGGTCGACAACAAGGAGAATGTTCAAGTCGCGTCATTCGTGCCACGATGGAAGAAACCGGTGGAGGAGATGAAACCCCAAGTGAGGAGGAAGTTTAACTTAACACTCGTACTCAACAAATAAGTAAAAGGGTTCGTCGTAGTGGTCGTCAGTGATTTCGTACGATTGTAGTTTCAGAAAACATCTTAGTTATGGATTTCGTATGGTTTAGTTTCGTATGTTTGTGTGTTTTAAATAATTAGTTAAGGATAGTTTGGTATGTATTACAATTTTATATTTGTTTTAATTGGGTTTGTGTTTGAATTTTATGTTTGTTTTGTAAGTAGAGTCCAACAACTCTTCAATCAACATGCTACAAAGTATATTTCGGCAAGCTGAAAAACTTAGTCAGAGAACCGAACTTCTAGTTCGGCAACCTATGACATAACACAGGAAACCGAACTTGTTTTCGGGAACCTGCAAAAACCAACCATATAGTCGAACTTCATTTTCGGTTACCTGTGTAATTTGACAGGTTGCCAAACAAAGAGTTCGGTTATCTACAACATTTTGCGAGCTTGCCGAAACATTCTCTGTAGCCTTATTTCCTATGTTGTCCACAAGTTGAAAAACTCATCCCTTTTATGCCGAATTCAAAAATTTCCACCCTTAAGTTTGTTTTAGATTGGTTTGTGTATCATTTATATGTTTTTTTTTGTCCAACTGAAGTCCAGGACGTCCTTCAGTTTGAGGCTACAGAGAATAGTTCGACCACCATCTACAATTACCTAACAAACCTAACTTTGAGTTCGGTTTGCTCGCAAAATTTCTTGGTAACTGAATTTAATCTTCGGTTGGCTCGTAATATTTACCTGAAAAACGAACTCTTATATTTTAAATTACAATGTTATATATCTAACACAAATATCGAGGAACGACTATTTTTTGAAAATATAGCCATTATACACCTCCATTGTATATATATCTATCTCATAGTTAATATTTTGTCATAAAATCTCCTAGAAATGGCAGTTGCTAGTCCTAAATTTACTTTAGAGGAAGATCTTTCTCTTTGCAGAAACTACATAGCGTACTATCCAAAGTGGGGTGAAGAACGAAGAATGAATGGTATTATGAGTCAAAGTTATTGGGGAAAATTCATGAGAAATTCTGCTCCGACACAACAAACCCTCATAACCGTGACCATATAGCTTTGTTCCTTCGATTTGGAAAGATTAGAGATAGAGATATGGAATTTATGGCTTTATTTCGGATTGTAAGGCGTTATCGACTTAGGGGTTAAACCTTCGAGGATATCATTTCAACATCCAAAAATGAATGGCGAAGATGGAAAAGAAGGAATATCAAATATGAAGATCATTTCCGCATCCTTAAATACTTTTTCGTAGCGTGTTTTGGATATTATGGATGCTAACCATATATGTAAATCATGTCTTTTAATTGAGTTTTATTAACTTTGTAAGTTCTAGTTAGTGGTTTTCATTTGCTTCTACATAGTTCGGCAATATCGTGTAATTTTAGTTAGTAACCGAACTTCTATCTGTAAACTCAAATTTATAAGTTAAAAATACCCAAGAATTTCATTTCATTAAATCCAAAAGTAACATACATCTAATATAGAGTAAAATTGAAAGAATTGAAATAGAAAAGCTTACTACATTCAAATTTCTTTAGAAACACTTATTCATATAATTTAAATGGAAATGTGCTTTCTTCCAAGATGCGATAGGAATCGGAATGCAAAACCGATTTGCCATACTTGGTTTCATATTCGTCGAGAGCCGCACACCACTAGAAAAATGAATCAATTATAAGTTAGCATCATTACAAAAAAATAACAAAAATAATAATATTGATTGACATACTTACTCTTTCGGTACCCCTTGCACCGGAATAACGATCAACTATGGCTTTAATTTCATCTTTCACGGCCACACATTCTCTAAATACCTCCTCGAATCTACTCTTCACGATTCGTTGTGTCCTCCTATGGATATTTCCGTCCAACGCCTCAAAAATCGTATATATACGGTTCCACCAAGCATCGGATGTTTGATCCATGTTAAGGTATATATCCTTGGATATTGTCGTGGTCAAGAAAGTTATAGTACTCTCTATGTAGTCGTGCTTCGTAATTGTAATCCACGATCTAACAATAGCGAATCTTCATCATTATTGAACGGAAGATCCATTTTTGGTGTTTGAAAGAGATGGATGAGTGAGAATAAAGAGACGGTGAATGAGAATTAAAAGATGAGTGAATAACTTGAAAGGGATAGGTGAGTGAGATAGAGATTTTGAAAGGGACATGTTTCCTTTTACAAAAATAGGTGAGTGAGATAGAGATAGAGACCCAACGACTACTTTTACAAAAAAATAGCGTTAGTGAGTAATAATAATTGGGTCAAGTTCAAAATTCGCAATAAATGACGTTAGGGTTGCCACCCAAATGTTCGACAACCTGTCAAATTTTAACAGGTAACCGACCTGTTACCTTTTTCCAGGTAGCCGAACCGTACTCTATAACCAGAACTTTACTTAATCATACAAAAACTGAAGTTCGGCTACCTATGAAATTTTACCAGGTTGCCGGATAAGAAGTTCGGTTAGATCGAAAATTTGGCAGGTAGCTGAACACATTGTTCGGCAATCTCTGTAATCCTACTTTCTAACCGAACTTATATCTATAAACTCAAAAATATCCTAAAATAAACCCAATAAATAATACCACACTTCAAAACATATAATATTTAATTCATAAGCATATTTAGTACCATTACATGTGTCATTTAATCCTCTTCAAGAACATTTTGACCTTCATGTACAATTTCGTCCGACTTTTTCAAAGCTTTCCACATCTCCATTTTATGCTCAACCCAACATTATGTCGGGGTTAAATCCAGGCCAATAAGAGGTTCCGGATATCGGAGGCAATGGACAATCGGATTCTAACCGGAGGCCTATAAAGTGGTTGTTGTTAATCAATGCAATCACCAATCTCCTTCTTTTAAGTTTCTCAACACATACGGTTGTTTTTGGGATGAATGTGAAACTAGCATCTTTTGAGAAATAATGGAACACACAATTGAATGCTTCGGCGATTAAGTGTGCACATATCGGAATGCTCATCCAATAATATGTTGTGATCGGATTTTCCCCGTGAAGACGACGTTGATACCTAACAAATTGCTCGTTGAGACTACCCTCCACATCGCATAACATTGTCTTGTAAAAGGCCGGATTCTCCTTTAGTTTCCCCAACAACCTTTGCCTTGCATGAGTGACTGCACACCCATTATATCGCTTGGCACCTTCAGTGAAATGCCCTAGTGATGTGGTTTTAAAGTGGTAAGTAAGGTTGTCGTTCACTCGGACTTGTGAAGATTCAAGTTTTTAAATTTAATAAAAATATATACAAAAATATTAAACAATGGTGAGAGGTACTGGGATTCGGGATTCCACCGAATTCAAAACATAAGGTTCAATTATTAATTCTTTGACAATTTTAGCTCAAGAAAAACAAGGACTCTATTTTTGCCAAGGTAGATTCTCAAAACATTGATTGTAAATCCTAAGTATGATGTATCAAAACACCTAAGCTAAGCATACATCATCAAATTAAATGACAACCAATTAATTCAAATCATAATTTCAATTAAAATTAATGCAAAAGTCTTAAAAAGAATTAATAAAATTACCCCAAGTATGATATTCGTCTTCCTCCGTCATCCCAATGTTTGGGTTTAGCTCCTCATGGTAAAAACATGCTCAAAAGATAGAAACATG